>QGSO01000530.1:233820-358814 GCA_011037825.1 Carya cathayensis
CCAAGGCCTCCAGCCTCTTTGTGCTTACTGATCTGATCCCAGCTGACCCACTGTATTTTAGAAGTGTCTTCACTAAAGCCCCACCAGAACTTTCTTAGTAATTGATTCAGCTTCCTTGTAATCGAGTCTGGAAGTAGGAAAATCCCCATGGTATAGGTGGGAATGGCCTGTAGTACAGCCTTGAGTAATACTTCTTTCCCAGCACTTGAAAGGTGCTTAGTTTTCCAATTTACAATTCTGGCCCATGTTCTGTCAACTAAGGAGTGGAATGCAGTCACTTTTTTCCTCCCAACACATGCTGGAAGCCCCAAGTACTTTTCAAATGACCCATTAGTCTTAACCCCTGCCAGCTGCAGAATTTGATCTTTGGTCTCTTGCTTAGTGTTATTGCTGAAAAACACTGATGATTTTTCCTTATTAAGGACTTGACCCGAGGCCTGCTCATACATAGCTAGAGTATCAAGCAAGTGAATAAGTTCCTTTGGGTTTGCTTGGCAAAAAAGGAGGCTGTCATCTGCAAAAAAGAGGTGGTTTACAGTGATGGGGCCTCTTCCTATCTGAACTGGGGTTATCTTTTGGTCCTTTTCAGCTTGGTTCAGTAGTGAGGTGAGAGCCTCAGCACATAAAATGAAGATGTAGGGGGACATAGGGTCGCCTTGTCTTATGCCTCTTGAGGGGAAGAACTTTTCCTGTGGTGTCCCATTAACTAGGATTGAGTATGTGACAGAATTAAGGCATGTTTGAACTAGGTTGATCCATTTGATAGGGAAACCCATTTTTGACATAACACCCTTCACAAAACCCCATTCTACCCTATCATAAGCCTTACTCATGTCTAACTTGAGGGCCATACTCCCTTTCTTCCCTTTCATTCTTGTACTCATAGAGTGAAGAGCTTCATAGGCAATTAATACATTGTCTGAAATGATTCTGCCAGGTACAAAGGCACTTTGGTTGGGGGATATGAGATTGGGGAGGATGGATTTCAGTCTGTTGGCAAGGGTTTTTGAGACAATCTTGTACAGTACATTGCACAGGCTGATGGGTCTGTATTCAGTCACTCTTGTGGGGCATTTAACTTTTGGGATTAGAGATAGAAGCGTGTCATTTACCTCAGTTAAGGAACCACCTTGGTTTAGAACATGTAGTGCAAACTGGCTTACCTCATCACCTATTACTGTCCAGTGCTTTTGGTAAAAGAATGCTGGGAATCCATCAGGCCCAGGGGAGCCTAAAGGATTCATTTGGTTTACAGCACATTGGATTTCTTCTTGGGTGAAAGGATTAAGGAGCCATTCTGTCATCTCAGTGGTTAAGGTGGTGTTTAAAGCGACCAAACATTCCTCAAGATTAGTTGGGGAGGAAGTAGTAAACAAAGATCTGAAAAAGTCTGTAAAGACCTCACCAATACCCTCTTGCTCAGATATTGCCCTTCCTTGTGGATCCTGAACACTTCTAATGGTATTTATCTTCTTTCTTTGATTAGCCTGCAGGTGAAAATATGTAGTGTTTCTGTCCCCAACTTTCATCCAGTGTTGCTTAGCTCTCTGTCTCCATTTCATGTCATTTACTTCCATTGAGATCTCAACCTCGTTTTGAAGGTGTTTCATGGCTGCTATGTGCTCCCCACTGCCTGTCTCCTAGAGATGACTAATCTTTTCCAGTTTCTGGTCAGTATCCTTTTGAGTCTGCACTTTTTCCTTCTGGTACCACTGCACTAAGCGCCTCTGGCATAGTTCAAGTTTTTGCCTTACTGAGTTACCACCTCCACCACTCATACTATCTGTCTTCCAAGCCTTTTCTACTATCTCCTTACACTTCTCTTTTAGGTCCCAAGCTGCCTCATATCTAAAGCACACTCTCCTCTTCCTTTTTCCATTGCCTTCCTTAAGTTTGCTGATGCATAGAGGGGAGTGATCAGACCTTACTGCTGCTAGCACAGTACAGGTTCCAGAGCTAAATAAATCATTCCATTCCTTGTTTGCCATTGCCCTATCAATTCTTTCTTTGGTAAATTCCTTTCCTCTTCTGTTGTTAGACCAAGTAAAGCTTTGACCCTGTGAGTAGAGGTCTTGGAGTCCACAGAACTCGACTACCCTCCTGAAATCCTCAATCTGTTTATAAGGCCTACTTGCTGCCCCTTGTTTCTCCTTCTGGTGCAGGATTTCATTGAAGTCTCCTGCACACAGCCAAGCCATAGGTGTGGGGGGTTTTAACATTTCAAGTAGTTGCCAACTCCCTTTTCTTTTTGTTGTTTCTGGATGTCCATAAAAACCTGTGAATTGCCAAGTTTGACCATTGGCTTCTTCCTTGACTAGTGCACTGATATGCCAACGGGTGTAGTTAATGATTGTAACTTCCCACTCCTCTTTCCACATAAGAGCAATCCCACCACTAAGCCCCACGCTATCCACTGCAAAACAGCCATCTAACCTCAGGCTCCTTCTCACACTTTCTAGTCTTTGTTTTCCAGCCTTTGTTTCCACCAGAAAGACTAGATTGGGGCACTTGTCCTTAACTAGTTTTTTAAGGACTCTAACTGGCCGAGGGTTCCCAAGCCCTCGGCAGTTCCATACTATGATGCTCATGGATATTGGCAGGGCTGGGTCCCAGCCTCTGCCACTTGGTTCTTGTTTTCATGGTCCCTACCTAGCCTCTTAATTCTCTTAGTATCTTGTTTATTTTCTTCACTCCCTCTTTTACATCCCCTCTTATAGTCTGCCCTTTGGCAAATATTGGTTATGTCACTCAAAGGAATTTCCTCTGATAAAACACCATGAGATTCCTCTCCTCGGGCAAGCCTTTTCCATTTTCTGGTAATGGGACCCTCAACCTGTGTAGCAGGTATTTTCTTGACCTCTGAGCTAACCACCTTCCTCCTAGTCAAACCTTCACCTGTGTTCTTTTCCACATTGGTTTCATCTTGTTTATCTATATTCGGATGTGGACTTAACTGAACTAGACTTTGCTTGACTTGATCTATTTCCATTATAGTAAAGGTCCGAGGCAGTGAGGTCTCATTGTCAGTGTCCAGTCTGAGGGCCTCGTGCACATTAGGGAGTGGCCTATCTAAATGAGAGTTGGTCCAAGTTTCTAGATGTGTACCTGGCGTCCTTTCAGAGGTGGGGACTTCCTCATCTGTCTTTTGACCTTTTGCTATTTGGACATCCCTTTTCAAGTTTCCCGCTAGAAAGGTTTCCCTCCATTTCGCTGACACCTCCTGTTCCACAGCATGGTTGCTAGGTATGGGCTCTTCTCTGTCACATTGTCCTTCCTCCGACACATGCTCTCCTCGGTTGCTGTTGCCACCGTATGCTCCTCCTCTTGCTCCACCACTTGCTCCACCCTTTGACCCACCATACTTACGGACACTAAAGATATCCGAATGCATGGGTTGAGCTCTTAGCCAGTGACCAAACTGTTGGGGGGCCTGGTCTTCCTTTTGTTGTTCATGGCGTATATTGTTGCAGTTTCTACCTTTGTGGTATAGGATACCGCAGTGGAAGCAAAAATTCTGTAAGCGCTCGTATTTGAATGAGATCCAATGTTCTTGGTCTTCAAACAACATCCACTTTCCCCTAAGCAAAGGTTTGTGAAGGTCCACAGCTACTCTCACCCTTAAACAACGACCCCATGCACGTCCATCAACCTCTGCATCTACACGGATAACATGTCCTATGGATTCTGCAAATTGTATGCCGACCTCCTCAGTCATCGTGGCTAGAGGAAGATTGTGCAATTGAACCCAGAAAGGTTCAAAGCGAAAATGCATGCTATTAATGGATACCTTAGCGTCAATTTCTTGCAGAGATAATAGGCACCTGTCAAAGAACCATGGCCTACCACTCAAGACCTTCTCCTTATCTGCCAGTTCTTGAAATTCTATTAAGAAGCTCTGGTCACCTATCTCTTTGAATTTCACCCATCCTTGCAACCTCCAAATTTGTGACATCGTGGTTCTAAACGCTTCGCTGTTTACCATCTTCTCCACCATAGCCCGTCCCACTATGCAGTATTCCCCCATCCTGATCCTCTCCTTTGGCCCATCCAGTTTCACCTGGATAGGTGAGCTTTCCTCCCTTG
This sequence comes from Carya cathayensis, assembly GCA_011037825.1. Lineage (NCBI taxonomy): Eukaryota > Viridiplantae > Streptophyta > Magnoliopsida > Fagales > Juglandaceae > Carya > Carya cathayensis. The sequence continues at coordinate 237,904 of QGSO01000530.1, forward strand.
TTAGCTGTAGCCTTTCCCATCGTTTGGATAGGTCCTCTGCCTCCATTGGTGTGCTTCCTCAAAACACAAGAAGAGAGCAGTTTGACTGACAGAGCCTTTGAGACTTGGCGGGATGCTAATACACTCCTTCAGTGACACTATATAGATCCTACTGGGAACAAAGTAAACAAAATCTCACAGATAGTGAGACCTTAAGCCGTTGGAAGCCAACGACACTGAAGCTTTACTGCTTCTCACCAGAGAAGAGAAAGCACCCGATTCTCATGCAATATGAAGAATAAAGCTTGTGTAGTAGATGTGTCCCCCACATTATTATTCAATAAATTAAAATGATTTCTAGCTCAATCAAAAGATTTGGTGATCAGGACCCACGTAATTCATTTAATTTCTATAATCTTATTAAATTCAACAATATTATATTACATTAATCAAGAGGTACAAGAAGATTAAGACACTACATGAAAACCTAATGAATAACGGAAAATATGGTCTGTACAACTGCAAGCCCAAGCAATGAGATAGCCGCGAAAACTGAAAATGAAGCCCAAGGACTATTGAAATAATCGTGCCTTAATTTTGCCTTCCATTCATTCCAACGTTTGTCGCAGTGCTTGTTTATATCAATGGAAGTTTTATAATAAATGGGGTTGATGCTTGAAAAGGTGACATGGCGACGAAGGTTGTTAACCATGGTGGAAACAACTTCATCATCACCCAAATAATTTTCAATGATTCCATTTCGACGAAGTAATTCAACGTCCTTTGGAGAGTCAACGAGATCATCCAAGATGCACATATAGTCAGTGACGTAATAATTCGAATCAATGTCGTGATTATATTGCTCATATGCAATTAGATTTCGCAAGAAAGTCTCAGTTTCATCTTCTATTCTCAAAGGCGAAATTTCCAGTACCCCATTGCTAAACTTTATGGCAAACTTGTTACGGTGCTTTGCCTTCTTGAATTTGACTCCACTCTCTTTAAGCTCTGTTGCTTTAGATATTGGCTTAATAAATTTCTTTAACATATTTTTTGCATCCCTAAATTTTTTTGCCTTCATGAATTCAACTCCAGCCTCTTTAAGCTCTCTGCCATTAGGAATTGAGTTCCAGTCTTCAATCTTATTCAGACAAAGTAGGCACATAAGTTTCTCTACCATCTTGAATTTGGCTCCACAAAGTTTTGACTTGTCGTCTTCATTCCTACTTAGAAGAAGTAGTAGACAAAATTTCATTGCCTTCTCGAATTCAATTCCAGCCTCTTGAAATGCATTGGCATCAGGTATTGACTCCCAGCGTTTATTCTCGTTAAGTTTATCCCTAAATATCTTTGCCATCTTGAATTTGACTCCAGCCTCACGAAGCTCCGTTCCATATGGCCTTATTGAGTCCCAGTCTTCAATCGTCGTACTTTCCATTTTTGCAAGGAAAAGATCACTTACAACTCTATGTATCAGGCCAAATGAATGCTTAAATATCTCTCCATTCTTGAATATGACTCCAACCTCTTGACGTTCTGTGGCACGATGTAGTTCCATGTCAAGTATTGAAAGCCTGATAATTGTATGTATCAGATCAAGTAGATGCTTAAAATCTGCTTTCTTGAATTTGTCTCCAACCTCTAGATGCTCATGTACCATTTTTGCGAATGGAAGAGTGATAGCTTTATGCGTCCGACAAAGTTGAAATGGCTTTCCGGTTGAATGAGGGTGTGATCCATTAACATCCCAATCTCGAAATGGTAATAAGCTAGAGAAAAAAGAAATGGCAAGATCAGCAAGTCGTCTGTTCTGGACGCTCGAATATCCGGCGGTTGAGATTTCATTGTTCTCCTCAATATTGATGGTGTGTTCCCCTAAATGTCCGGATCGGTTGAGAAGTAGTGCCTGGCTACTCTCACTCATCTCGAACAATTTAGTAAGAACAAAATATGGAAGTTGATTTTCAAATAACATTAGATCACGAGCTATTACGTCAAGCATCCAGCTAATTTGGAAGATTGGATCATCACTTGTATGATACCCCGTCTCAAACTTTTGGAAAAGCTCAATGATAAAACACCCATCAAGTAGCATCATTTCTACAAAATCATATGTGTTATGGGGAATGCGTTCTGCATAGCAACTACGGGCGCTCCCTTCCAATTTTCTCAAGGCTTCGATGTATGCTGCCACACTGCTTTCATTTCTCCTTCTAAGCATTTGGCTCAGATACCGAAGTTTATGCTCTTCCATTAGCCCTTGGCCAACCTGGCGATGGTCATTGTAAGGACCGATGGCAAGCAGCACGGGCTTGTAAGCCTTCTCATTTACCTTAAGTAACTGGTCGTGCACTTTAAAGATACAATACTCTTGTGCATAAATTGGAGTCAAGCTATCTAGCTTTTCGTCAATTGCTTTAATGTGAGCAGAGAGAACATCTCCATCCATTATTTTGTAGAGAAATAATGCAAGTCTCTGTTTCTAATACAAAGCATACAAATTCACACTAATATTAACACATTTCTGATAAAAATGCAAAGCACTTCTTTTAAACGAATGGACACTGTAGGCCTCATATATATTCTAAAGAAATAGTACTACAAGATCTGTTCCAAGTATTTGCATACAAATTTCACTAATTTATTAAAGTCTCCATTGAAAAAAAGAGATGTCTGTAAGACAAACCTTTCCACTAATATAATATAATCAAGGTGCTTAAGCTACAAATCCTCCATCCGTTTATCTCGTTATTTCTTCCTTTTCCATTTATTTTGCTTAGGCAATACAATAGGCGAGTGATATTTTTAATACTGTGGCTTAGGTTCCATTTTTCATGGGGGGAATTATTATAATTTATCTTTCCATTCTGGCTTTCAAAATGGAAAAAGCAGCTGAACTGAATGGAAATATTAGGCAATTCCTTTGCTAGGGGAAAAGCGCCTAGATTGGGTTATCATAAATTAAGAAGCTGATGAATTGAAAAGCGAAGGGCAATGGACTTACTTGCTTAATAATTTGGGGTAAATCGCCTGCTGCAAATTGCTTCTCCTGCTCTCTGTGAAAAGGCTCGAGATGAGAGTTTCCGATATGCAGATAACTGTACGTATATGTATATATATACCGAAGGAAACGTTGACTTGGGAGGGTGGACTAGACTAGCGATCATCATGAGCGTTGTGCATGCTGCCGCAGCTGTGAGTCAAATACCCCATGCATCTACCTATCTGTGATGATTGCCGCAGCTTTGATCTCTGAAATTTTCTCATATCGCCTCCATTTCTAAATATCATTATATTTGTGATTTGCGAATAGGAAAAGGATAAATCATAAAATTACTGTTGACTAACAAGTATACAACTATATATATATATATAATAAAATAATTTTATTTTAAATTTATTTTTTATTTTTACTTTTGATTTGATGTTTTTAAATATAATAAAAAAATATTATTATATTTAAAGTTGTTGAGTTGTTAGCCTATCACAATATTTTAAAAAATATTTTGTGAAAGCAATCTCTAACAACAGCAGCTTGATTTAAAATAAGGCATAGGAAAGTACTATTTAGCCCCTTAATAATGTCACGTTCAAAGTTACTGCTCGATTATTTTAATATTTTGATTGTAATTTTTTGGATATAAATGTTCACAGAACAGCAGTACTCGCATGCGTATCATTTACAATACTATGAAAGCTACAGGCACTCTTCGATTGGTCCACCTCATGCAATTCAAGGCTTAATTAATTTATTAGCCATAGGAGTGATCTACATCATGATTTATAATGCATCATGATCTAGAGCCTTAATTAATGTTTTTAATTAAGGCTCTAGATCATTTAATGTAGTTGTTTCGAACATATCAACCATTAATATTAGATTTAATGTAATTAAGGCTCTAAATTAATTAACTTTAATTTATCATTTATAATACATTGGCCATAGTTGTAGCCTTAATTGTCGAAAATACTTAATTTCCTAAGGCAACCAAAAATCAAATATTAAACATTTCAATATCACCTCAGAGCGAGTATCTCATAAATAGAAATAAAACAAATCGAAGTATTCTGCTTAATTTGCCTAAACTTCTCCTAGACAGCTTCGACCAGTCAAGCGGTAATAGTAAAAGCAGGATATTTGGAATATTTGAAAACATTAATAATTCGGCATTGTGGTTTTTAAGTATAATTTGATATGTAGGAAAATTTTGAAATTAAATTAAATATATATATATATAAACACTTACAAGACTATCAAGACAAATGTACGTAGCAGTGTGTGTATGTAATGTGTGTGTACATATACATACATATATATATACTAGGTGGGAGCAACGTGCAAAGTACGTTTGTTTAATTTTATGAAATAATTATTTGTAAAAAATAATATATATTTTATAAAAATTATTGATGTCACTGAATAATTTAAGGCATATTGGAGAAGATAAAAAAAATTAGTTCAAAATATCATATAATCCAATACATGCTTATAACATTCATAATTTTAGGAAAGATGCATACGAAAAATTTAATAAAAGTCCAACACAAACGGTAGTTCAAAATATGTGTCGTTTGATGTTTGCATTATAATTCATCAATTTATGTCATCCAGTAGACGATCAATAGAGACAACATTGAAATTCTTATTTTGTTGTTGGTTGAGTCGATCAGGGTCAACATAAAGTTAAAACATAATCTTTTTATAAAATTTGTGGTATAATATTTTCTATATATAACATATATATAAATCCTAAAATATATTTTGAAGTTGTTGGCCGAATTTACTCTATCTTGATTAGCTCAAGGATCACGGTCTTTGTCACGTGCCCATCATAGCAAGCTCACGTGTGGAATATGACTTAGCGGAAGTTACGTCCTACTACCATGGGAAAAAAAACACTTTGATTAAACATACTTGTGTATTATATATTATATGAGATTTTGAAGTTTAGAATACTCAATAATCTGAGTTAATGAAACGTATAATACACGTGTATTATACTTAGGGATTCACGTCATATGCACCTAATACACGTGTATATGTTAAGGAGAAAGAGGAAAATATAATAACTAATCTTTAATTACTTATTATTATATAAACTATTAAATATTGTAATTATTGTGATTAATAAATCATATAACAACATTGAATGCTATCTCTCTCAATATTTATGTCTTCATTCTATATCCCGATTACATTCACATATATTTAAACAAACAGTGTTAACTTTAACGAAAAAACAAGAAAAACTGTTAAAACAAGATTTTCTATTTCATACACACTTTTTATATATAGAAGATATATTATAAACACACTTTTTATTTCTTTTAGTTTAAGGTTTTATCTCTTTTTGGTAGTTCAGATTCTAAATGTCATGTTCTTATATCACTTGACCTACTTGATTCTACTTCTCTGATCTTTAAAAGTGATCTATATCTTGGTTGATCAAAACTAGTTCTAATAGATCCATCAGGGTATAATTGACTAAAATCTAAATTAGAAACTTTGTTTAGGTAAATTAATATCTTTCCAAATGATTGGTCTTGCTAATTTGATATTTGCATAATTTATGTTTGTTTGGATTAGAAGAGTTTTGTCTTTTGGGCTTTTTTTTATGGACATTTTTGTGACAGTTTGGGGACTGTCAACAATTCTAAAGTATCACTCAATCTCAATTTTGTTGTAGTGAAAGGCCATTACAAAACAGGCTGGATGCAAAGTTAAAGATAAAATAAACCCATTACAAAACAGGTGAGGACATCTTTGGCTCCTCTCAGTGCCTCCCACAATCTTTTTTTATTATTAAAAACTGAAAAAGTGATTTTCACCGTCATAAGTGGTGGTTTTGGAGAATATACTGGCAAGCTATACATCGATGACCACCAAAACAGGCTGAGAAGTAACTTTCCAACCACTCAAAAACCAAATCAAAAAATAATTTGAATGGTGAAAAGCAACACAAATGTATAATCATATTTTACAAATACCAAAACAATATTTCACAAACCACGATGATCAAATGAGGAGGCTCTGATAGCACTTGTTGGATTTGAAGAATCCAAATACGCCAAGATTTCATATCAAATCATTATAGAAATTTGGTAAAAAGAGCATACATGTAGCCATTGGAGAGAAGAGTGTAGCGGTTTGATCTTTCTTGGGACAATGCTATAGTTGTAAGGGTTTTGAGGTTTTTTGTCTGGCCTTGTTGGCAACTGGATTTGCCAATCTATGAACATTGTTTTTGGATGTGATTTTCATGGAAAATATTGTTTACTGTTCACATCTTCACCTCAGTGACTTAGTTATGTGATTTGTGAGTCTGGGTTGCAGTTTAAAATGCAAATAGGTTAATTTACCCACTTTCTATTATACATCACCATGATTATTAAGAGAGTTTTGGCTTCATCTCTTGGTATCAAACAGTTGTGAGGGTTAATTCACCCTCGCCCAAAGTGTTATTGGTCTCTAGTTTTGGTGTTGAATTTGTGTGGTAAGTCTCTCCTTTTACCTTGTGTTGTTCTATGGGTGGTGTTAGAAATGGGTTGTTCTTAATTTTGGTCCAAAAATGTGTGTTTAGAGTGTTTGGAAAACAAATGAGATTTTTGTGGGTGTATGAGTATCACAACCCTAAGTCGAAATGGGGCATTATCTTAATTGAACTTTTCTGGTCACTCAAGAGTATATAATAACTAAGTGATGTCGTGTGAGATGGGCTCAACCGAGATAGTATTGCTCTTAGGTTGAAGCCATTGTCTTTCTAATGGCAAAGGTTAGAGGACATCATGGTCAAGGATAGAGCACAAAGTCAAGCATTGATTTGAATAAAGTCACATGTACAGTCGTAACCAATGGTATTGCGAAAGGAGTCAAGGTGTGTGAACAGCCTCTTAAGGGAAGATCATACATTAATAAACTGAGTTTTTGAAACTGTTTTATATGCTTGGAAGGCCCTCAAGCTGGTGAACCTAGCTTGTTAAGTGCTTTAAGTTTTGATTGCTCGACAAACTCTTGTGTGAAGCTTAATTGTTGCTTGGGTTTGTTTTCAAGTATGTTGCCCTATTATTTTTCTTGTAGCCCAATTTGATTTCTTGTGCCCACCTCGAAAATGTATGTTGCCCAGGGGATGCTATGCATTGCTCGGGATTACCGTGTTATTTGTACAACTTATTGCTATTTCTTATTTGCACAAATTTAGTTGAGTATGTTGCTTAGAGATCTCTAAATTGGATAAGTTCATAAGTCAAATATAATCTTTCCTTACATCAGCTACTTACATATCTTCATTTCCATTGGCATGCAACTTTGAGGCTTGTCTTAGTTTCACTTAATTAGATGTTTTAAAATCTCACCATAGTAGTCCCACTATAGTCCGGTTCTCAAGTCGTAGATTTGATGTAGATATTAGTTATGGTGGTTGTCACGAGCATAGAGATTCCACGCAATCAGGAGATTAAGGAATGGGAGCCTGTTCCTATATAGAGATATTTGGAATGTCGGAAAACATTAATGGCTCGGCATAGTGGTTTTTAAGTATAATTTTATTTGTCGGAAAATTTTGAAATTAAATTTTATCATGTCACTGTTACGAAGAGTGATTAATTACTTTGCTAGTACCTATATATATATATACACACACACACACACACACACACAAGACTATTAGGACAAATGAACGTAGCAGTGTCTGTATGTTTATATATATATATACACACACACTCAATTTTTATTTCTTTTTGTTTAAGGTTTAATTTATCTTTTTTTGGTAGTTCGTCATGTTCTTATATTGCTTGACCTACATTATGTCTTGTTTGATCAAACCTAATCCTAATGGATTCATCAAGTTATTGTTGACTAAAATCTAAATTAGAAATTTCTTTTTGGATTTTTTTTGGGTGGTTCTCATTATATATCTAAAAATCATTCTTTAGGGAAATTGATGTCTTTCCAAATAATTGGTCTTGGTACTAATTTAATATTTGCATTATTTATGTTTGTTTGGACTAGAAGAGTTTTGTCTTTTGGGCTTTTTACTAATGCAGGAACATTAAGATTTGTTTTTATGAAGTTGTAATATATCCTATATATTAATGCTAAGTGCTGACTTCCTTCTAACATTTCATATCCTATCCTGATGTTTTGATATTAAGTGTCAAAGCTTTCAAGATATGGGAATCTTATACATTTAGAGTGAAATTTGGAAAACAATCATGAATTGGTCCAGAAGAAAAAGTAAAGAAAATATTTCGAAAAGGGGAAAAAATTATGAACGAATGAAATAACAAGAAAGATAAAAGCAAGTAAAATGCTATATTGCATAGGGAGAAAAAAGATAATACGAGAATAATTACAAATGGAGAAAAAATTATGAACGAACAAAATATTATAGCAAAAGAAATAAATATTACAAAAAAAACAAGAAAGATAAAACAAAGTAAAATGCTATAAATATGGGGAAAAAAAAGTCATTACAAAAAGGATGCAAAGTTAAAGATAAAATAAACCAATTACAAATGTACCTCATGGAATAAAATTAAATCTCTATAAAATCTTAGAGCCATCAATAAAGGAGACGTCTCCAGTCTCCCCAACATCATCTTCAGCAAGTCCAAAACATTAAAAATGAGTCATCAATAAAGCTTAGCCAAAGTCTCACTCCTAAAACTAAGCCAAATTCACGATTCATTGAAGTTTTCCAATAAGCACAAGGTTTCTATTTTTAACTTTGTGAAGATTTTTTAAAAAATCTAAAGGAGATAAATTAAAAAATAAAAATGTAACAGAAAATTAAGTCGCCAACATTATTAACAAAAAGTAAAATCCGAATGAAACACTACCGATGACCATCACAAGTAGGTCATGATGAGTACATAATTTATTTCGGAACAAGCTATGCTTTTCCCAATTATTATTATTATTTTTTTATTTTAACTTTGTGATTAAATAAATATTTTTTAATAATGTTGCGAGTTTTTTTTTTAAATAAATGTTTAAAGATGTTAAAATATCCTATTAAAAAAGTTTAAAAAAAAAAGAAAAGAAAAGAAAAGAAAAAAAAAAAAAAAAGAAGAAGAAGAAGAAGAAGAAGAAGAAGAAGAAAGAAGAAGACACAGAATACATTAGCGGGAGCTCATGACAGCCATGAGCGTAGAATTTATTCCAAGTCCACACATGAAGAGTCTATGTCAGAAATAGTTAATGCATGATGGTAATGATGTGATCCACTCATACATCATGTGATGCACGCATAGTGTTTGGAAAATGAGAAATATTAATATCCCTGTGCCCACTTTTCTGAAATTTTGAATTAATGCTATTGTCCTTTCTTTTAGGATTATAGACACAATCGCAGAAAATATAGGAAACTATATGTGCACCACGGCAGTACTACTGTACTACTGCTCTTCGGTTCTTCCTTTTTCTTTCTCTTGGACATTTTCTTTTTTTTATTTCTTCACAGACTTACTCCAACTATACATCCCATATTTTGGGATGGCCGCTCACACCTCTGGGGTCCGTGAAGGTTGAGCCGGTATTCCTTCATTGGATCATGATTTGCTGTCCAAAGACACGTACAGAATATCTATGAAAATCATTTCCAACGTCATATTTACAAAACACTACTTCTGAATATCATCTATTTAATTGACATTCTGTTGAGATTAAAAGATGCAATTGGACATGCAATGCACACGGTTCTACCTGATAAAGATACGGCCATCACTTGAGGCAATTCTGTTGTGCATGAGGCGATTCTGTTATGCTTTATGAGCTGTCAATTATTCTTTATTCCTTCTTACTATTATTTCATTCTTTGTAATCTATAAGTAGCGACACATAGCTTGTACAGAAAGAGTAATATACGAATGCAATCCAGTTATTCCAATTTTTAGCTTTTTACTGCCTTCATCCTCTTCACGCTCTACTCTTCTATTTTCATTTTCTGCACTACTGTTAATATGGTATCATGAGCCATGACAGAAACCCCTCCAACCAACGATAAAGATATGACCTCCAATCCCGAGACCAACCCCCACCATCCTGCTAATCCTTATTACATCCAGCCCGGTGAAGGAGCTTCTTCCCCACTGGTTCCAGACCTTCTAACCACAGAAAACTATGTGACTTGGGCAAGGACCATGCACCGCGCCTTGAACATCAAAAACAAATTGGGATTTATTGACGGCACAATTATAAAACCATCAAATGCTTCAGATCCTCTCAATGCTGCTTGGGAACGTTGCAATGATATGGTGATTGCTTGGATTCAACACTCCGTTGGATTTGAACACAGAGCAAGCATAGCTCATGCAAACACTGCTGCTGCTGTTTGGAATGATCTCCGTGAGCGATTCTCCATTCAAAACGCTCTCCGAATTTTTCAACTCACTAAATCGATTTCAGCACTTACTCAAGATGATGAATCGGTTAGTCAATATTATAATAAACTCAAAAGTTTTTGGGATGAATTGGACATATATGAACCCATGCCTTCCTGTACGTGTGGAGCAGTGAAAATTCTGATGGATTACACTCACCGAAACAAGGTGATGCAGTTCCTAATGGGACTGCATAACTCATTTGATGCCATTCGAGCACAGATATTACTCTATGAACCCCTCCCAACATTGAATCGAGTTTTATCTCTTATACAACAAGAGGAAAGGCGGAGGCAACTTAATTCATCTTCAGCACCGATTGCAATGGCAGCAAGAGGACCTGACCAACGCAACCAATCTTCCTTGCGTAAAGATCGATTGTTTTGCACTCACTGCAACATCCAGGGACACTCATTGGAACGATGCTTCAAAGCAAATCCTAATCTCCCTGTGTGTTCCCATTGTCGCATACCAGGGCATACCAGAGACAAATGCTACAAGCTCAATGGATTCCCTCCAGGTCACAAAAATAATTCCAAGTTTAAATCATATGCTAATCAATCTTCACTTGGACAGGAACAAGTCGGCAATGGCCCACCTATTACTCAAGAACAGTACGCTCATCTCCTTGCCTTACTCCAATCTCCTCAACTTCCAGCCACTACATCTGCTGCAAATCATGCTTCTTCAAATTCATCTGCCTCTACAATGTCCCCTGTTTCTGGTACTCCTTGTTGCAATTCTGCTAACACTTCACACACCATCACAAAATCCATTCACTCATGGATAATAGACACCGGAGCTACAGATCACATGATCTGTAACCCCACTCTTTTCTCTCATAATGTGACCCCTATATCACACACGATCAAGCTTCCAAATGGCACCACAACACCCGTCACACACGTAGGTGATATTCATCTTTCTGATCAACTCATTCTCAAACATGTGCTTTGTGTACCTGCTTTTTCATTCAATTTACTCTCTGCTAAATCCTTATCCACTCATTCGAATTGTTGTCTCATTTTTTCTTCTAACTCTTGTTATATTCAGGACCTTTCATCCTGGAAGACGATTGGAATGGGGACAATGCATAACGGACTCTATCACCTCCAAGCTACCAGACCAGATCCCACGGCTTTACAATCTTTTTTTTCTACCTTTTGTTCCAGCTATGTTAACACTACACATGTTTCAAGATTTGATGAATTCACACTATGGCATTACAGACTTGGACATAGTTCCATGACACAACATGTATTGAACGATATTCAAAAATCAAATTCAAAATCAACGGGATTATCCAACATTCCTTGTGATATTTGCCCACTTGCAAAACAACACAAGCTCTCATTTCCTGAGTCAACTACCAAAGCTTCCAAACCATTCGACTTAATTTCTGTTGATATTTGGGGTCCTAATCCGATCCAAGCTCACAATGGAGTCAAATACTTCCTTACAATTGTTGACAAATTCACCATATGCACCTGGATATATTTACTTCGAAATAAATCTAAAGCTCGCACATCCATTCAAAATTTCTTTTCTCTTGTGTCTACTCAGTTCAACACACAAATCAAAACAATTAGATCTGATAATGGTGCCGAGTTTAATATGCCTTCCTTCTATGCTTCCAAAGGAACATTGCATCAACTTACTTGTGTTGCAACTCCCCAACAAAACGCCCTCGCTGAGCGTAAACATCAGCACATATTAAACGTTGCTAGAGCATTGAAATTTCAATCAGGCCTCCCTCAAAAATATTGGACAGAATTCATCAACACTGCTGTTTACTTGATCAACCGAACCCCTTCTCCAAATCTTCAAGGCAAATCTCCATTTGAAGTGCTCTATAACAAAAAGCCATCATATTCCCACCTCAAAATATTCGGATGTCTATGTTTTGCATCCACATTAACCCATGGTCGTTCCAAATTTGATGCCCGAGCCAGAAAATGTTTGTTTATCGGATATCCTTATGGAGTTAAGGGATATAAACTCCTTGACACCACCACAAACCAAATTTTCCTGTCCCGTGATGTTGTATTTCACGAAGATATTTTTCCTCTCAGACAAACCAACGTACAATCTAAAGACTCGCATAACTACCCTCCACTCAATTTATCTACACCAATTGTTGACACCTCCCCTCATATACCTCCAATATACATAGATTCCACACTTTCCATAGAAAGCCAAGATACCTCACCTCCGCTTAACTCACAAATGTCACCAGCTGACACTTCTCACCAAACACCTCCTCCACACCTTGATTCTATACCTCATATTGACAATACCAATATTGCACCAGCTAATATCCCCTCCATTACGAATAACTCGCCATCACTACCATTACGAAGATCCACCAGAACTCGCACAGCCCCTGCCTACCTCAAAGAATTCCATTGTAATGCATTATCTCCATCTCCGTCTCATTCCGAGTTGGAAGTTACTGGATCCACCTACAACACAGGTTCGAATATTCTTTTTCCTCTCTCTTCTGTGTTATCTTACAATTTTTTATCACCATCATTCAAAGCTTTTACAGCTTCTATTTCTGTCCACACCGAACCAACAACACACACTCAAGCTTTCAAAAATCCCATCTGGTGTAAGGCAATGAAGCAAGAACTCACTGCTCTAGAGCTCAATGGGACATGGTCCATTGTCGATCTACCTCCTGGCAAGAAGCCAATTGATTGCAAATGGGTATACCGATACAAATTCAATGCTGATGGCTCTATTGAACGTGCTAAAGCGAGATTAGTTGCAAAGGGCTTCACTCAACGTGAAGGAATTGATTTCCATGATACATTTTCACCAGTTGCGAAAATGGTTTCTATCTGAACTCTCCTTGCTGTTGCTACCATAAAAGGATGGGATTTACAGCAATTGGACGTCAATAACGCCTTCCTATACGGAGAACTTGACGAAGAGTTGTACATGCGGGTTCCTCCTGGTCTTACTTCCACACATGCAAACAAAGTATGTAAACTGCACAAAAGTATTTACGGTCTTCGACAGGCATCTCGTCAGTGGAACGCAAAGCTCTCATCCTCCCTTGCTGAATTTGGCTTCGTACAGTCAAAGTCGGACTATAGTTTGTTCATCAAACACACGACATCATCATTTACAGCTCTATTGGTCTACGTTGACGACATTATTTTGATGAGTTCAGACCACAAATCAGCCAATGAAGTCAAGAACTTCCTGTCAACCAAATTCAAGATAAAAAATCTGGGTTCCCTCAAATATTTCCTCGGTATGGAAATCGCTCGATCAAAAGTTGGAATTCAAATTTGCCAACGCAAATACACCTTGGATATTCTATCCGAGACTGGCATGCTTGCTGCAAAGCCTTCACCCATACCAATGGAACCAAATATTAAACTTCAAAAGGAAAAAGGAGCCGTCTTTCATGATCCTACTCTATATAGAAAATTGGTTGGTAAGTTACTTTATCTCACAAATACACGACCTGATATCAGTTATAGCGTGAATCTTCTAAGCCAGTTTATGGAAGTCCCACGGGTACCTCACTATGATGCTCTCCTTAAAATCATTCGGTATCTCAAAAATGCACCAAGCCAAGGACTTTTTTTTCCAGCCAATTCACCATTAAAAATCACAGCGTACTCAGATGCTAATTGGGCTAATTGTCCCGACACACGAAGATCAACAACTGGCTTTTGCGTGTTTATTGGTCAATCTCTCGTCGCCTGGAAATCAAAGAAGCAGAGTACTATCTCACGATCCTCAGCTGAATCCGAATACAGGGGCCATGGCTGCCGTGGTTTGTGAACTTACATGGCTCCGATATTTTCTCAATGACCTTTGCATTACGATTGACGATCCAGCCACCTTATATTGTGACAATTTGGCCGCATTGCATATAGCTGCCAACCCCGTGTTCCATGAGCGAACCAAGCACATCGAACTAGATTGTCATCTAGTTCGTGACAAAATTTCAGCTGGCCAAATAGCTACTGCACATGTGCCTTCCTCTGATCAGTTAGCCGATCTTCTTACCAAGCCCGTGCATTCTCCAACGCTTATTAGATGTTTGTCCAAGATGGGAGTTTTAATCATTTACTCTCCATCTTGCGGGGGGCTGTTGAGATTAAAAGATGCAATTGGACATGCAATGCACACGGTTCTACCTGATAAAGATACGGCCATCACTTGAGGCAATTCTGTTGTGCATGAGGCGATTCTGTTATGCTTTATGAGCTGTCAATTATTCTTTATTCCTTCTTACTATTATTTCATTCTTTGTAATCTATAAGTAGCGACACATAGCTTGTACAGAAAGAGTAATATACGAATGCAATCCAGTTATTCCAATTTTTAGCTTTTTACTGCCTTCATCCTCTTCACGCTCTACTCTTCTATTTTCATTTTCTGCACTACTGTTAATACATTCAATTATTAAATAGTAAAGTGATTGAATGCTATTGAAAGCGTTCAATATTACTAAAATGTAAACAATGATTTTTCTAATTTCAAAAAATTAATAAAAATTAAAATTATAGTAATTAATAATTATGTTTATTTAAAAAATAGAATGGGCTCCTACTGGCACATCAATGGTTGAATTAAGACGCGTAAAATAGTTTTTATCTTATGTAAAACCCATCCAACCACTATTCTCCTTCGACAAGACGTCTCCAAATCTCAAGCCTTGGAGGCTCCGTTAACCATTTAACAAGGGAAATTCATGTGAACCATAAGCAGGTTATGCAAGGTTGAACATCAGCGGGAATTTAGCTAGTGAAGTCTGATTTGGATCACTATGTAATTAAGGCGCGCACCCTGAACCAACCCGAGTTATTTATACACACAATCTTTCAGAGTTTAGAGAGAAACCACAATAACTGATTTCGATTATATTCTTTAGAGAAATAAGAGAAAACTCTGAGGAGATTATATATTTAGTAGTTAAACCGTTTCAAGATTGGTAAATTATGCAGTTATATATATAGTATATCTCTTCATTTCACAACAAAGAAACCGGATATTTGTGACTAATATTTTATAACCAAAATTACTATTTCCGATAAAAACGTACTTGGTCACAATTAAATACTCATTTTTCTTATAATATTTTTCGTTACCAAGCGACTTGATACATTAATGATATATATATAGAAATCTTTTATGCATGCGGTATGAGGAATTGAGATTATCGAATCTAGGCCTGTGCATGAAAATCAAATAACCGTCAGACCCGAATGATCCGATCCGACCCACCTGATAGAAAGCGGGTTAAACTGGCTATCGGGTCGAACTTGATAAACACTGGTTTCAACTGACTTTAAAACAAAAAATACTCTTTTCATATCAACCCTAACGCAAAGCAGTTCCAAAGCCCCTTTCAAACCCACGACGACGCGACACTGGCGACAGAGCTCTACCCTCTCTTCCTTGACGCAGCCAATCATCTCTCTTTCTGAGATGCTTAGCTTTATTTTCTTCCGACTTCTTTCCTGAAATCTCTCAGATTGAGATGGATAGATGATCATTAGCCATCCACTTCGTCATCTCATCTACTAAGGCGTTGCCGCAGGAGCTCTCCAAGAAGAGCAATTCTACGGGATTCTCCAAGTTGCAAAGGTTCCCAAACTACGACGACAGATTGGTCCTGCGAAGCAAAAGTGACAGCCACGACGCGTTCGTGTTTCTGAACCACCCATCCGGAGGCATAAAGTCGACAGATGAAATGATGGCGAGTAGAAATAACGGCAATGTTGAGAAGGCGAGGGTCTGGGCTGGTGCTAGGAAAGCGCAATCGAGAGGGCAGGGTTTGAAGGGTTTAAGACTATGATAAGGTTTGACCACTTCTAGTAGGAGGAGACAAAGTATTTGTACAGCCGTACTTTTTCTTGTTGGATGGAACCTTCGTGATAGGATGAAAATGGGTTAGCTCGATCCGATTTAGTTTGGTCGGTTTAAACCTGTCCAAAGGTCAATGTGGGTCGGGTCAGACCAAAAATCCGATTGGAATGGTCGGGTTGCAGGCCTAATCAAATCAGTAATACTTAATAATTCATAGATTTTTAGCTCTTCTCAAGTCAGACAATGATTGACATTTTCTTTCAAACAAAAAATTAAAAAAAAAACCTGCAATGACCTTCATGATTATCCCATCCAATGACAACTTGGGTGGACATATATTATCATGTAGATAAAACGTAGTAATATTCTAAATTAATGCTTGGATTGTAACTTGTTAAATATAAATGTTCACAGAACAGCAGTTGTCGCATATATGCGTATCATTTACAATATTATGAAAGGCACTCTTCGATTGGTCCACCTTATGTATGCAAGTCAAGATTTAATTAATTTATTTGCCACATGAGTCTACATCATTTATAATATTAATGCATCATGATCTAGATCAGCCTCACCCACGTGATGCACACAATGTGGTTAATTAATGGATGGACAGTATACTGCATGTATCTAATCCAAAATCAATGCGGATTATGTTAACAGTAGTTTATTTAAAGAACATATTGTGATTAAATGTTATTAATAGTGTCTTATTTATGACGGAGAAATATGTTTTATGGCAGATAGTTTGAGGGTTATAAAATATATAAAATCCAAACTCTTAAATAACTGATTGAATGTACTAATCAAAACCCTCAAGACCTTCCATGTTCACTAAGATTAAATAAAATAAAACCTCCCATCAATATTAAGTTCCGAATGACTAATTCCAAGAGGTTTGATCCACTTAATTGACTCCACTATACGAAAAACGAATTTTTATAATTAATTTATTGTAATGAAAAGATTATTTACAACTAAAATTAATTACGAATAGTCTTTTTTATTGCAATAAATTGATTACAAAAATTCATTTTTTTTGTAATGACCAGTACTATATTTTGTGTTATAAATAACCTGCAATTTAAGTTTCTAGTTTTTGTGCGTATTTTAGTTAATTAATTGATTCAGATCAGGTTGTCATGATCGATCTATATGTACCACCATATATATTCAGTGTTGATGCGTCATTGAGTTGTAAGTTTCAACCAAGCTTTACGTATATAGGGACCACCCATGTATGCACGGATTAGACGTACAACAAAATGAACCAGTCGAAGGCTTTCCTCACAAATTCTTAGGAAAGCAGCAATGGTTTCTAATGCACAGATAACTACTTCACACGATCCTAAATTAATGCAAGCATTCTGAACATGGACATGACCAGTAGTTGTAGCCTTAATTGGAAAATTTTCCTAAGTCAACCAAAAATCTAATATTAAACATTTCAGTATCACCTCAGAGTGAGTATCTCATATATAGAAATTAAACATATCAAAAGTATTCTGCTTAATTTGCCTAAACTTCTCCTAGATAGCTTCGACCAATCAAGCGGTACTAGTAAAAGTGGGATATATATTTGGAATATTTGAAAACATTAATAGCTCGGCGTAGTGGTTTTTAAGTATAATTTGATGTCTAGAAAAAAATTATAATAATTAGATAAAATAAAATATTTCTAATACCCCTTAATGATTTTTTCTCTCAAATCCTCGCGGTCTAGACGCTTTTGTGTCAAATCACTTAAAAGATGTTAGTCTCGTATCCTCCCTTAAGTCTCTTCAATCAATTTTTTTCTTTATTAAAAACACATGAACAAGAAATATGATGATAATCTTAATTTTGTTCATATAATAAAATTTTAATGAGACGAATTTTTAATTTTGATAAAATTGCTTGTTATAAATGGATATCAAATTGATCAATTACATTTATATATATAACTTTTTAGAAGTGAAATGATATATATAAACCTCAAATGTACAAGTTTTGTATAGTAAGTTTTAAAATAAAAAAAATATGTGGGAATATATCAATTTTTCTTAATAAAATCTACATTTTAACAAGAGGCTTGTATATTTAGAGTTTGTATCTAATATTACTTTTTTTAAAATTATAAATAAAAATGGCGCCTAATTTATACATATGCATACATAAACGCACATAATTTTTGTTTTTGAAACGTGGTTGTTGTTGAGTGTTTGGATTCTCTACGTACCATTATAAAAATTTGAAACGTGTTTTTCTGTTGAGTTTTAGGAAAGTAAATAGGAAAATCTAAATTTTAGATATAATTTATATTGGAGTTTGTGAAATTAGATAGGTAGAATTTAAGAGTTATTTTGCTTATTTTTTCATGAGATTTGCTACGTATCATTTCCTCACACCATACACTATATTTATTTTTATTTATTTTATTATTTATTTCTTTTTTTGTTTTATTCTTTCTAAATTAATTAAATTCTTCTATTTATTATCCATACACCACACATTTGATGATAAAAAAAAAAATTTAAAAGTTATGTGTGGTGTGTGATGTGAAGATGATAAGTGTAATTTTTCTTTTCGAAAACTTTAATAAAAACTTAACTAAAACTATTTCACCACTATTCACAAACCATTTTACTACTTTTTAAAAAATTATCTTCTCTTCTCATTTTCCAAACATCTCCTAAAACATATTATGGATTATTCACTCGAGTGGAATGTCGAGCGCACTTCAATTAGCAAATTCTCTATTTGACATTCGCTCGAGTGCCTGTCAAACTACCCTCAAACGAACTCTTTGCTTGATTATTTTGTACATTATAGTTGTTTTGAAGAGTAAAAATAGTCTCAAAAAGTATAACTTGTGATTTTTTAAAATAATAAAATTATCTACAGTTTCATAAGCGTAGATACGTTTTCAAACCACGTAAATTTGTGTCGTGAGATTGATCCTTGATTATTTCTTATTTACTTTTACTTTATAATCATGGTTTTCACAACAGTTGAAACACATTTTGATGCATTAAAGTTCAGTTTAAAAGGTAGTAGTACTCCTTGATCAGTGAAAGAAAAAAAAAAATGAAATGAGAATTTCAAGTGAACAAACGCAACTTTATTCAAACTTTAATGGTCCCCGACTCCCCGGGCCATCCTTAATTGCAATTGCCACGGTTCGGTGGGTTTCCCAACGTACTGGCCCCCCGATTAAATCCGTACAAAAAGCTGAGTAGATGCATTAATTACAGCTGGTCTTAATTCAGGCCATGTGATGGCAATTAAGCACGAAAGAAAGAGAAGCAAACAGGAGCATGTGATGGCAATTAAGCACGAAAGAAAGAGAAGCAAACAGGAGAGTAAGACAAAGGATCATGACCAAGAGACGACTACAAAGGTCAATCATGTCTCCTGCAAGCTGGGCGGTCATGTTACGGATACTGCCCGGGTTAAAAGCACGTCGACGCGATGCATGCAGAACGGGAACCATGCAATAAAGGAGCATGTCAGTTGGTAGGTAATGAAGAGTCATAGAGTACTATTAGAGTGGCAAATTGGTTGTCAATAAATAGACTTATCCAAGACTGAGGCCAAGCAGCCAAGGTGCATGGTGGGATCCTCCATTTTTTATAATTTATGATAATAAATAATAATAATTAAAAAAACGTTTCTCTTTATATTATATTTTAACAAAAATATTTAACTTAATTTAGAAAAAAAAAATCCCACAACTTGATTTTTAAGTGTCTCTCATGACTAAAGGTATAATAATATTATAAGTAAAAACTCTTAATTTTTCAGTATTATTTATATATTTATAGCTATTTTAAAATCTAAAGATATCTATATCTTGCTATGACTAAATCTAGAGATATTCTTGTCTTACTACGATTTATTAATTAAATGAAAAAATTTGAGTTAGCCTACACCCATTAAGACATAGGTTTGTGGAAAATAGAATTTTAATAAAACTATTACATTCTTCCACTTGGTTCATAAAATATTTTTCATTTATGAGTTTATTATAAGAAATTAATCGTACATCAAAAGTTCATTTTCAATAAACTTTCCTAACTCAAAATACATTACATGAGTTCTATAATATCAATTTCAAATTAGCTACTAATGCGAGTCATAACGGTCATCTGTTTTATAAAACTAACAAATTTCCTTACATGTACCACAACACTAATAACTTAATTTAACACGATCTTTAATTTGAACAATTAAGACAAATAATGTAATACTTTGGGTTCCGATTCATGTTGATTTCATACGTTACGTTGTCATCATTCATCTACATCATTCAATGCACATATAAAATGGAAGGCAAGATAACAGAAACAACCATAATATATCTCACAATGTCCAGTAACAAAATACTCAACATAAAAAATGATCTATTTAACATGATCATATCATGCGTATACTCATAAGACCCATCTTTTCAATATGTTCTTTAAAGTATAATCATTAACGCAATATTGATATGAACATTATTTGTTTATGTATTTTTTTCTTAACGCTTAGGTCTTTAAATTTTCATTAAATACTCGTCATTGGAAAAAAAAAATACTTTGAGAAATTCTTGACATATATTCTTAGGAGATTGGCTATAAGTCGACAATTCCAAATCTTAAGATCAATCTTCTCAGTCATATACTATACACTTTGGCCTCAAAGCATGCAACATATTCAACCTCTATTACGCATTAATCAGGAAGAGATTTTTGTCATACTCTTCCATAAACAACTCTACCCTATAACAAAATATAAAACTATAACTGTATTCTTTATCAATAACGCAATCATGCAAAATAATCTAAATATCCATTTACCATAAAAGTATCAATTTTTCTAAAGGAAACAAACCCATGAGATTTGAGAGAGGTAGAGAGAGAGAGAGAGAGAATGGAAGAGATGACTTTTTTTTTTTTTATGTATCTCTATGTGACGAAGGATGACTAGCTAGTAAGAAACTATAATTTTTACAGTTTCATTTCTTATTCTTTTCCTTATAATAATTTAATTAAATTTTTTTTTAATTTCCACTATATTTAATTTATTAATAATAGAAGAGTGTTACAATTACATTCATCATTATAAACTTACGAAACTGCTTAATCATGTTGAGATCGACACTCGCCAAATAATGAGAAAATGCAGAATAAAAAGATAATGAAAAATACGTGTAATAAATAAGCTCAATTTACAAGCTAGCTTTAATAGTCCCCGGGCCATCCTTAATTACTATGGTTGGGTGGGTCATTAAAATCCTTGCAAAAAGCTGAGAAGATGCATTTACAGTATGTCTTAATTCAGGCCATGTGATGGCAACTAAGCACGAAAGAAACAGAAGCAAACATGAGAGGAAGATCACAGGAATCAAGACCAAGAGAGGACTACTAAGGTCAACCATGCCATCTGCAGGCTGGGCGGTCATGTTACGGATACGGCCAGGGTTAAAAGCACGTCGACGTCATGCATGCAAACGGGAACACGCAATACAGGAGCAGGTCTAAGTTGGTTGGTAATCAAGAGTCATAAAGTTACTATTAGAGTGGTAAATTGGTTGTCAATAAATTAATAGACTTATCCTCAAGGCCAAGGCCAACGTGCATGGTGGGAGTCCGGTTGTCACGTTTATCTTTGCTACCTTCGTTACATATCGTATTGAAACTATAGATTATGGTTATTTAAGTACTTCTTCCTACTCAATGCGTCCGCGACCTGGTTGGTACGGCCTGCCCTATATTCTAACACAAAATCAAATTCTACTTGTGAAGCCCAGCCTGTGTGAGGCCCAAGCCTGTTTTGAAAGTGGGTTTTTCCTTATTAAAGGGTGTGATAGTGTGAATAGTAGGCCCAGTTGAAGAAAAACAAGATCCAGCCCCTCTGCAAAACGACACCGTCTTAGTAAGTGAAAAACCTTAAAATTCTTTTTTCCTTCCCTCTTTCCCCCAGGGCCGCAACCCCCTCCCCTTCCTTTGAAATTTCTTCTCTCTCTCTCTCTCTCTCTCTAACCCATGTCCATTGCCGTTAGTATCGCCACCTTGCTGTCGCTGTGTGTTTGCCAAGTAGCAGCCCCTCTTCCCCACCTACCACCGCCACTCCTTTCGCTGCGCCTCCTGTCTCTCCGGCCCTCTGTCAACACGAGAAGTTTTAGCCATGTTAGCTACTCGCCGTTGCTACGTGCCAACTGTCACAGCCCAAGCTAGAATCCTGTCACTCGCAGCACTGCATGAAGCCTCTGTAGCTTGCCTCACCTTAAACCACCAAGACCTGTCATCTAAATCTCACCATCTGAAAGTCATGCTGCCATCGAGCTAAGCTAGCTTCCACCCGTCGAAAACCCATCACCGAGCGGATCTCTCTTCCTCTTATTCTCTTCCTCAACCCCTAGATTTCTCTTTTCCCCCTCTATGTTTCCCATCCCATGGGGCTTAGGAGATTTTGCCTAAGGTTCCGTTGTGCGCCGTTGTGATCTACCGCCCTATGGTGCTATCTAGAGGTCACTTGACCAATTCGCCTGATTGAGCTGAAATATTACATATTTTATACATTTAGAATCAATATATTTTATTTATTTTATTACACTATTATTGGTTAGATGAAGAAAAAATGATTAAGATGAATAAATCCGAATTGTGATTTAAACTGGTTAATAGCATGGTTTGTGCTTAATTTTAGAACTTGTTATTTAATTGAGCAATTTTTCTTTATATGCACTACACATATTTTTTTATATATATTTTATTCTTCTTATTTTATTTTATTTTATTTTATTTATCCTTATACGCAGTGGTCAAAAAAATAGAAGTTTAAAGTTATTGAAAGTTACACGCCGTATGGAAGAAATACTTTCTTTTCGTTCAGCCCAGTTCATTCACGCACATATTTTATATAGGACTTTTCGTTTAGTCCAAGTAATTCAACGCCGCAGCTTGAAAGAAGGATTTTATTGGTATTGGACTTTTGACCTGTACGGCAACATTAATTCTCTTGGGGCATTTTCAGCCACACACACATATTATTCTCCTGGGGGCATTTTTCAGGCCGCACGATTTCTTTTCGTTCAATATTATTCACGCCGCACACAATTCTAACGACGGACCAGTTCAGTGCCGCATACATATATTTCTCTGGGTTGAAGACACGTCGCAGGCTACCTGGGATCATTATTGATTCTTTTCTTTTCATTGAGGAACTGCATTGCCATTGAAGAGCTTCTTGAGAGGTCCAATTATTGCTACAGTCCAGCCTCCTCCACTACTTTTAATCTCCATCTCTATCTATTTAGCTTGTTCTTTTCATTTCTTACTTTTTATTTAATTTTAATTTGAAATTTATGGTGTATTTTTTATATTTTTGGCTTAAAAGTTTGGGCATATTATTCATTGTTTATTTTATTTTATGTTAGTTATTTTTCTTATTTCTTTAAACTTCCATTAAATATGCATTATAATTGCATTTTAGATTGATTAAAGGTTAATTAGGACTTGAATAAATTCAGTTTTATTATTTAATTTTCAGATTAATTAAAATTATTTAGCATAGCTGAGTTCTTAATTGTTAATTCCAATTTGTTACTCTTTTATATTCCATTTTGACACTCAAAAATCTAAAAATATGAATCTAGTCTATGACTAGTGTCTTTTTTTTTCATTGCACTCTTTCATTCATTGTACATACCACCACTTTTGTTTATTAAACTTTTCACCATTTTATACAAGTTTGAATTTAAACAACTTTCCCCAAGGAGACAATTTAGGAATTTTATTCCTAATTATTACACGATATCCTCCTGCACTTGGGATAGCATTTGTGCTACTCATTTTTTAGTGAGTCACCGCCCCTTCCAGTTCCCACTCGGCCTTTCCCCTCTCAGATCCACCCAACCCAAGCCTTGATCCCTCTCTGTTAAGTTTCAACGCCGCCACCTACCACCACCATCCATCGTGAGCTTCCCCTCCTCAACCCTCTGTCTACATGGTTTTTCCACCTATTCTTTTTCGCCAGTCATGGAATCCCTTGTTTGCTCAGATTTGTTGTTCTCCACCATGCACCACCATTGTTGCCGTCGTGCCACTCCTAGTGCTACCATAGTAAGTTGTGTGCCACTCTATTACGTATTAACTTTTAGGCATCATTAGATTTAACTCACTGTTTTTCCATCTCACAGCGACAAACGCATGCATGCACAGGATACCTTAGATAGCGAGCTCGATCATCCAAAATTTACCTTCTGCATTGTAAGTAAATTCCTGGATTGACCCTTGAAAATACTAACGAAAAATAAGTTATTACCTAATTGTTGTTGCAGTCTTGTTGTGATTGATAAAGTGGCTAGGAGCCTTATGGAGCATTGAGATAATAACTGTAGTTGTTGGTGTGTTGTTGGCCAAGGGCCAGGTGAAGTGTTAGGAATCTGGTGTAGTTGTGAAATTGTGAAACTGTGAACTATGTTGTGCCATGTCATGCAATATATGCATGTCATATTTGCATTGTATTTATTATATGTCATTAAATCATATTAATTGTGCTATGTTCTATGTCTTTGCTGTAAACTTGGAAAACCATGTTTTTGGTGTCAAAAGTCTAAAACCTGTCTTATGGGTTAGTGCGTATCATGACCCCAAGCCAAAATGGGGCATTATCTCAGTAAAACTCCTTTGGTTACTCGAGAGTGTGGAAAACTAAGTGAAGTTCTCTGGATTGTCGCTCGGCGACAACGGACTCGAACGAGACGATAACGCTCTTGTGCTGACTTCATGGCCTCTCTGCTGGCAGAGGCTAGAGGATGCCTGTTAACATACGCACCGAGCACGGAGCTAGGTTTCGCTTGTTACATAATCACATGCACGATCGTTACCCGTCGTATGACAAAGGGAGTCAAAGTGTGGGAATGGTACCTATGGGAGATCATGGTGCATACCATAACAAAATGATTGTTTTCTGCGTATAAAATGAGATTTTAGTGTGAGTGGGTTGTCTATTTTTCAAGGGAAAGGAAAAATAAATTTTGGAATATCTTTTATGCTTGTCATGTGCGTGTGGTTGTCTATTTTCCATTGTTTATATTTCTTGGTGGTTGAACTGTGGATTTATTTGCTGAGATTGCGAAATCTCATTATGGTGTTCCAGTCTGTGGTTCCATGAAACAAAACCCTAATTCTTGATGCAGATGACGGATTTGAGCATGAGGGATCACCCCCACCTAAGGAGTGATAACCTGGGGTTTGTCCCTGTTGTAGCTGATTGGTTTCTTATTTTATTGTTTCAGCTA
This sequence comes from Carya cathayensis, assembly GCA_011037825.1. NCBI lineage: Eukaryota > Viridiplantae > Streptophyta > Magnoliopsida > Fagales > Juglandaceae > Carya > Carya cathayensis. The sequence goes on from QGSO01000530.1 coordinate 263,366, forward strand.
GATGACTGTGATAATCTTCTTTGTTGGATTGTATTAGAATTTCTAGTACTATTAACAGTTTAGACTACCCTTTTTATTTTTCCACTGCATTTATAATTGCACACTTATTTATTACATACTAGCACACACTTGCTTTCACAATGTGTTTGGGGTATGTGACCTGAGCAGCCAGCACTCTAGCATCGTGGCTCCCTCCAAATCACATGTGGGGGTCGAGGGCGCCACACACTGCTTGTGCCGAAAGATAGCACAAAAGTAGAGCTTTTATTAAACATCCAAAATGCCTACTACGGAACTATTGAGCAAGAACAATAAATACAATATGTAGCTACATAATTTCATTTTTCATCATAGTTTTTAAAAGTACTCGGTGCACTTCATCTACCTTCCTAACAACAAATAGGCTACTGGACTTCGGCCCAAAAAATGCCACGTCAAGATGTCTATTTACTTGTAACTGGCAATCCATATATAAAAGATCATATTGATATTTTTTTTTTAATACATCACCATTAATAAAATATGCATGAAGTTGTTTCAAACTTTGTGTTTGAAAGATGAATGAATGGGTGAATTTCTCTAGTAGTTTCCTTCTTTCCATTTTGTAGACTTTATTGTTTAGGCGGAATTACGCTTACTTGTTTTTTAGATTTTCTAATCTAATAAGTTATAACCTACATATTTAATCACTAAATAAACTTGAATCCCGCCTCCTTTCCTATGCATCGGCCTATTACAAGTTCATTTTGTGGACTTCATAATAGGCGACTTCCCATTCTCTTCTCCAAGTTATAATTTTCCTACTTTTCCTCTAAAGAGACAAATAGTGACCAGAAGCTTATATTTCTTATATTCCATACATGTTTATAATTATTTTTTCTCTCAAATCCTCGTCTAGAGTCCTATACACAGCTTGTGTCAAATCACATAAAAATGTTAGTCTGGTATCCTCCCATAAGGATGTGTCAAATCACAACTATTTACAAAGTTAATTATTATTTATAAATTATACACTATTTTTCCATTGCTATTTAATATTTTTTTACTATCATTAACAAATAATTTGAAAGCACCTCAGCATCCAAATTAACGTAGCCTATGTCTATTCGATCAATTTTTTTCTTCACAAAAAACACACGATCAACAAGAAACATGATGATAATTTTTTATTTTATTCAAATTATAAAAAATTTTAATGTGGCCAATTTTTTAATCTTGATAAAATTGCTTGTTATACATTGAATGGATATAAAATGGATCAATTACATCTACAATATTTATTTTTTAGAATTATAAAAAAAAAATAACACCTAATATATACATATACATACATAAACACACATAATTATGGTTTTTCAAATGGGGTTTTTATTGAGTGGGTGGAATTTCTACTATTCTAAAAATCTGAAACGTGTTTTTCATTGAGTTCTAGGAAAGTAAATAGGAAAATCTAAATAGAAATTTTAGTTATGATTTATATCAGAGTTTGTGAAATTAGTTAGGTAGAGTTTAAGAGTTATTTTGCTTATTTTTCAGAGCAAGGATATTCTACGTTGTTGTAAGATGTTTTTATTAAGACTTAATGCGATCTTTCCATTGTGTTTTTTATGTTTTGAAACAGAAAGAGAACTGGAAAAACATATAGACATATGGGTCATAGGCTTCTCGCATGACCCAAGTAGGGTTTTGATGGGCCTAGCTAAATCAATATATGCTATTGTTTATTTGTAAACCGTCGCAGTTATTTCAGTTATCGATTTCTACCTATAAGGGCTGTACAAAAACTGGCCAAACCGATTGTAACTACCTCAAATCAATCGCTAGAGCATAGAACCGGCAGGCTGGCAGTAGAATTATGTCAAAATTGTCGTCGGCCAATTCGATCCTATTTGAGGTTGGATTGAACAGCTGAACCGACCAATTATATAATTAAGTTTTTTTAATTATACGTATAAAACGACGCTAAACTATAGAAACGGTGTCGTTTTGAACCGTTAGTTTAAAAAAAATATAAATGAAACAGTCAAACGGCGTCGTTTTGACCTAGGGTTTAAACACCCCTTCCCTCTTCTTCTCTCATTCGACTTCTTCAGTTCCTCGCATCATCCGCCACCCTCTCTCTCTCTCTCTCTCATCGTGACATGATTGCTGCAACCAAAGACACTATCAAACCAACCGAATTTACGTCGAAATTGACATAGACGATTATCTCCTCCTTCACCAACCGATTTCAGTCAAGATTTACACATTTTCAAGATATCGGTTGGGTTTTGATTTTGCCCAAAAATCACGTTAAATGGAGTTGGTTCTCACCCCTATTGCCTATAATATGCACAATGATTTTTTTTCTGAGAATAAAAAATAAATAACTTTTCACCTTGTCATATTAGAAGTGCATGTCCCAGTCTTCATTAAAGAGTAATTTCTTTGAGCATAATTTGCAGAATTAAAATTCACACAATAAAAAATACTCCTTAGCTTTTCATTTCATTCTTTAAAATCAATAGCCCCAAATTTTGATAAGCGCTAGCTAGAAGACTAATTTCCAATACACTTCCAGGTAATTTATTTCAGCATTGTCTGCGTAAGTACCAAAGTTAAAACCAATAAAAAAGACTCCTTAAATTTATTCCTTTCGTCGTTCAAAATGAAAAACTACAATGTTGTTTTGAACTTCAGCTCCATATATAACACAATATTGCAATCATCAAATTCCCAATGCAAAGATTATGAATCCAATGCACTAATATGATAGATGTCGTTGAAATCTCGTCGGTGTTCTTGTGAAAAACACCTCCAAGCTATTACCAACGATGCCACGGACAAGTAACAGGCGATAAGAAAAATAAATAATCAATCACACGATATATAATTTAACGTGATTCGGCAACGTACTTACATCTACAGAGCTAAAGATGATTTTATTAAGAGAAAAGTAGGAACACTGTGGAGCAATACACTATCTCTAACACACAAGGGCTCTCTCTCTAACCTTTTCTCTCTGTTTCACATCATTCTCCAATGCCTCAAGATTAATTCTAGAACATATCTATTACATATATATAGGTGACAAAAATCCTAAAACATATTATGGGTTATTCGCTCGAGCGGAGTATTGAGCGTATCTCAAGTGAACTTTCTATCCGGCATTTGCTCGAGTAGTCTGTCGAGCTATCCTTAAGCGAACTCTCTATCTTTATGATGCCCCTGACTCCCTCGTACGAAAATGGGAGAGTCCGTGACGTCGAGATGCTGACAACATGGGTCATGCACCCCAACGATAAGTGCAACTGTGTACACATGCAACAAGTGTAAAAACAAAAGTCATAGAGGATAAATTAAATTTAGTCAACTAAGTACCAGAATTTTAAATACAAGTTTTCCAAAATAAAACGCCTTCAAAAGTTATACAATAATCGGATAAAAATATAATGCAAACCAAAGGTACATAGCAAAATAGGTAACAAATCCCCAAACAACGAAGAAGCAACCCTGGGTCACTCCTCTGGCAGAACCAAAGCCTCAGGCTCGACGTCCTCATATGCAACAAAATCTATGGTTCTATAAAATGGAACCACAGGGTGTCGAACACCACATGTGATATAAATCTCAATAAGTAATCAACCAAATAACTCACAAGATAAAAATACATTTAAAAAACCAACATATATGCATGCACATGCTGAAATATGCATGAGCTCGAAACCATCATTTTTCCAAAATAATTATTTTCCAACGTACGCCAAAACTCCAATTTTGCCCAAAATCAAATCCATTAAAATAATTATCCGCTATTTTTCCAGAAAATGGCCCAATATAAAATTCACCATTTTTTCAGAAAATGGTCCACATAAATCCTTTTATCAAAACCCGTCATTTTCCCAGAAAATGGAACAAATATCCATTTATACCGTATGTGTTGAACCCAAGGTTTCAAGTTTTGTGTAATTATACATCTACACATGGATTTTGATGATAACAAATGAATTCAAAGAATAAAGGAATCTCAAGCTCAAGTTATCTACACAATAGAGTTAAGCACATCAAGAAACCAAGCATGAGCAAGAAGGGAACAAGTTCACATTAAAGTCATAGAGTAATGTTGTAAATCTCTTAAAAATTTGAAATTAGGATTAAGGCTCAAAATTAATATTTTATCATAAAGCATTAAAATACATTTTCCACATGTGCATGAATATTTTGAAAATTTTAAAAGATAATTGATTGTCATCTTTCACATGTGCATGACATGATTAAAGGTTTGAATTTTGAAAATATTAAAGATGATTGATTGTCATCTTTCACATGTGCATGTTTTATTTGAATATTTTTAAAAGTGATTGATGCTTTTCTTGACTTATGCAAAAGAAAGATGTCTTTGTTTGAAATATTTGAAAAGTAAAGTGTGCTCCTTTTGTCATATGCAAAAAGTAAAAGATTAGGTTCGAATTTTTTGAAAATTAAAGTGTGCTCCTTTTGTCATATGCAAAAAGTAAAAAATTAGGTTTGAAATTTTTGAAAAGTAAAGTGTGCTCCTTTTGTCATATGCAAAAAGTTAAAAGATTAGATTTGAATTTTTTGAAAAGTGAATGATGATGTTTTTGACATGTGAATCTTTTTAAATTTGAATATGAAGTCTCATATGCCTATAAATAGATCTTTTGAGAGCTTCACTTTTACAATACCAAGAGCATACAACATTCATTCAAAGTTTTCATTCTCTCTTCTCTAAGCATTGAGCCTTAACCCTTGTTCATTTTGAGAGATATAGTTTGCGTTGTATTGTTCTTATTTCACTCATTAAGGAGTGTTTTCTGATAACCTACCCACTATCAGCTCTTGTATCAGTAAAAGGATGTGTATAACCCTTGTGCGTGTAGAAAGTGTTCTACACAATGAATTGTTGAATCACTACGTGTAAGGTGATTGCAAGTGTAGAGGGTGTTCTACAAGGATCCTTTGTAGCGGTGTTGTTCAAATGTGTAATAGGTTTCTATCTCCACCTGAAGGAGGTTGAATAGTGAATTCGGGGATCCTCAAGGGGTAGCTTGAGGCGAGGACGTAGGCAGTGGGGCCGAACCTCGTTAACATACTGAGTTTGCTTCTCTCTTACCCTTATTCTTTATATTTATTGTTGTTTCATATTTTGTTTATATTTTATATTGTATATTTGATTTATAATTGTTATTTTTTTAAATATAACTAAATTCACCCCCTCTTGTGTTAGTCCTCTGGGCAACAGTATGCTGCACACCTTGGCTCCCTTCGGCACATCACAGATAATGACCATGCATGTGACTTCATAACGAGAGATGCCCAGTTTTGTGCCCAGTGTGTTCTAGCCAAGCATCCTCTAGTCCCTGCCAGCAGAGGGCCCATGAAGTCGGCACAAGAACGTTATCATCCCGTTCGATCCCATTGTCACCTAGCGACAACCTATGGGAAGTCACTCAGTAAATTATGCTCCCAAGTGACCAGAGGAGCTCTACTGAGATAATGCCTCATCTCGGCTTGGAGTCGTGATACGCACGCACTCAAAAATCATTTCTCACATGAAAACTCAGTTTTCATTATAACACATGAACATGCATGCCAATGCACAATGAATAACATTCTACCAAACACGACATAAAATACCTAAGTATAAAATCAATTCCACAAACAACCCGTCCTCCAATCTAACCTGACCCCCATACTCCTAGGATTCAAGGTCCGGCACAACCAATAGACTGTAGAAAAGTGTTAGTATAAAAATATATTTAAATCTCAAAAGTTCTTTGAAAAATTACTTACAATGACGAAAGGCAACTTTTGAAGATCAAAGGCGAAGCCAAAAGTGGTGGAGCAGCAGTAAAGTAGTGCTTTCCAAGATATGGCCGTGGGTCTCAAAATGGGTAAAGATTGAAGGAGAGCTACGGGAGGTTTGGGTTGGCCATGGAAGAGCTAAGGAGGCTGGAGGAGCTAAAGTTGGTGGCTGGTGGTTGTGGGTGGTGCCACGGCGACGGATCAGGCCAAGGGGATCAAGAGAGTCCGTGAGAGAGTGGGGAAGAGTGTGGTGGCTAAGGGTTTCGGGCTGGCATGGGAAGGCTAGGGGTCGGCCTCCAATGAGAAAGGAGGTGGTTGGCGGTAGTGCGGTGGCCTAAAAAACCACAGACAGCGGCGCTGGGTTGTTAAATCTGTGTGTGCGAAACCCATCTTAGGAAGAGAGAGGGCTACTTGTGGTGGCTTGAGAGTGGCTTGGGCTTGATTACTGGGGATCGATGGTGGTCCGGCGAGGCATGGGTGGTTGCAGGCGGCAGCGCTGAGGCCGTGCATTGGTGAACCCAAGTGGAAGAGACCCATTTCTCAAAGAGAGAGAGAGAGAGAGAGAGGTTGCCGAGGGGCTGGGTCAGGTGGGGTGGTGGTCACCGGCATGTGGAGGAGCTGGAAAGGTGGGCAATAGCGCTGCCGGCAGTGCATAGTGGCTAGCAGGCTAGAGAGAAACGCATGGAAAAAAATGAGAGAGGGGCTGTTCGCGCACAAGGAAAAACAGGGGAGGAAAAGAAAAGAAAGAAGAAAAAGAGAAAGGGAAAAAAGAAAAAGATGAAAAAGAAAAAGGAAGGGAAAGAAATGAGAACCAGCATTTTCATCTTGGGTCTCAAAACTAATCATTTGAAAAAGATTTCAAAAATGACAATTTAAATAAAATAATTTAAACGCATTGACTTAGTAAAATAAAATAATGAAATCTGACAATAAACTAATTTAAAATAAAGAGCATTTTAAATGATGCACAATAATTAATAACAATAAAACACTTTGAATTAAATTCCACATTATAAATAGTAAAATAATACCACTAAAATAATATAAAATTTAAAACAGGAATGTCCATAATCTTAATAAATAAAATAATTTATTTAATTAAAATACACGTAAGTACGGGGTATTACATCCTCCCCCCCCCCCCCCCCCCCCCCCCCCCCCCCCCCTTCCTCCAATTTNAGGTCAAACATTAACGCCAAGGCAAAATATAAGATACAACTCAGAACAGCACACCCTTGAGAGAAACATACCATCAATGATGCCCAAACAACTAAGAGTACCGCTCTCTCATGTCTACTCCTATAGGCAATTTCATCATGCTCACACTAGCCTCCCAGTGGCACCTCACATCTAGTACTCCTAGGGTGGCTATGTAATCCGAAATCTCCATTTTCACAATAACCTTAATACAACACCCACTAAATTCTAATGATTATTATCTTCATATAATAAACCGTGCTAACCTTAATCGACTCCTATGCAATAACTTTCAAACTTTCGTTGTAAACTACACTTTGGTAACTCATTAGTTGCTTCTCAAGTTAACTATCAATAAGCATAATTTGTACAACCAAATGATTAATCTCCAACTACAAGTATCTTCTCAAAATTCAAGTCACTACTAATTCTTCAAGAGCAGCACAAAGTTTGAACCTCCACCTACAACACGAAATATCACGCTTTCTTGCACACTCTGATAACTCACCAAAATGCATAAAATTATGTATCATAAATTAACACCATTGAGAATAAGCTAGCACAACACTTACTAATAAGAAAACCCTTACCACCTTATGCTACAAAATACTCTACCCCTCAAAACCATAAATTTTCACACCCATTTCTCAGTTGGCTCTCGCTACCTTAATCAAAATCAATATTTTGCAAAATACATCCACGATCGTTACTAGAAAAACAGTATGAAACAACCTCAGCATCCCAAATTGAAAACAAGTAACATCATCTAAAAATACATAGGCATGATAAATAACAAACCCCAAAAGGGTCGAATCTATCCCAGCTAACCAATAAGAGCGCCTATAAACTTTTTACCCAACAACCTATACTTAAAAGCTCCACTCCTAAATTTTGAATATCATCTAATCTGGAGTGACTAAACTCAATACCACCCACCATTGAATTCACCAAAACATTATTAAAACCTTCTTGGTAACTCACACACCTGCTTCTACTCTCATAAGCTCTAGTATTAACATTTTACTGTTGGATTTTACTATTTTGTTTTACTAAGTTTTGTTTTTAATTGTCTTCTTAATTATCTATTCTTTTTAAGTCAATTAAACTAGTGTTTTAAATCCTTTTCAATGAATCAGTTTTGAGACCCGAAGTTGAAAACACTGAATCTCCTTTCTTTCCCTTCATTTTTCTTTTTCCTTTTTTCCTTTCCTTTTTCTCCTTTTATTCTTTCTTTTTTTTTTTCTTCTTCTCCTTTTTCTCCCCTACTTCCCGTGCGACCACCCCCTCCCCCTGTTTTCCTCATGCATTTCTCCCCCAGCCCGCTGTTGAGCGCCGCCAAATGGCATCACTACCCAGCCCATCCTCTTCCCCACTGGCTGGTGACCTCACCCCTCCATTTTCAGCCCCTCATACACCGCCAATCTCCTCCACACACGACTTCAAGCCGCGGCCCCATTTTCCCTAGCACCACCACCAACCACCTCCTCCCTCACTAGCGACCACCCCAGCCTCCCCATGCCACCCTAAAGCCCCTAGTCGCCGCACTTTCCCCCACTCTCTCATGGACTTCCTCTCTTTCATGCAGTCGAGATTTGTGGTTAGGCCACTGTGAGCCTCCATCTCAAGCTGCCACCGGGCTCCACAAACCCCAATCAACTTCTCCCTCCCTCATGGTAGCCCCTTCCCTCTCCATCATGCACAACCTGAAATGGGTTTCTCTCCTCACACAGCCTTTGCGCCATCGTGAGCTATCCTCCGCCTCACCGGATCACCCACGACCCCCTAGCTTCTCAATGCCCAACCATGACATCCCCGTAGCTCCCCCTTGATTTTTCCAGTTTTGTAAACCACGACCAACCCTTGTAAAATCTCTATCTGACACTGCTCCGTCACTATTGGCATGATCTTTGATCTTCCAGAGTTACCTTTCATCATTGTAAGTATTTTTTCAAAAAACCTTTAAGATTTAAATATATTTTTACACTAACACTTTTTTAGAAGTCTGTTGGTTATGTCAGACATTGAGTCCGAGGAGTATGGGGGTAAGGTTGGATTGGAGGACAGTTGTTTGTGAAATTGATTATGCTCAAGTATTTTATGTTGTGTTTGGTAGAATTTCATTCATTGTGCATTGGCATGCATGTTCATGTGTTATATTGAAAACTGGGTTTTCATATTGAGATAATGATTGAGCTAAAATATTGCATATCTTATACATCTATAACTAATATATTTTAATTCTTTCATTACATTATTTTTTGTTTTAGATGGAAAAATTATTAAGATGCATAAATTCGAGTTATGAGTTAAATTGGTTAATAGCATGGTTTTTGCTTAATATTATAACTTGTGATTTAATTAGATAATATTTCCTTACATGCATAACATATTTTTGATACTCTATTCTTCATTTTATTTATTTTTTATTTCTATTTTTTATTTTTTTATATAGGCTAAGAAATGAAAAACACGCAAGGAACTTAAAGGGAAATTCATGTTTTTCGTTTGACTTGGGACGCCACATACATTTTAATTGGCTGGGTGCATTTGACTCACACCAAGACTTTTGGCATTGGACTTTGATTGAGGTACGACAACAATTATTATTCTCCTGGGGGTCTTTAACACACGGCAACACATTCTATTTTATGAAGCATTTTCACGCCGCACGATTTCTTTTGGGGTTTAGCCAATGAATTCAATTCATGCACGACACAAGTATTATCATTCCATTTTAGCATTTTCATGCCTCACAGGAGGGGGGATGCATTATATTCATTCTGCACCGCACATAGCAATTTTTCCTTTTGGGGCATTTTGGCCGCAGAACATTTATTCTCTTTGGAGCATTTTTCAACTGCACCAATTTTATTTCTTTGAGCATTTTTTAGGCCACACATATTTGTCTCTTGGGGGACTTCCATTCAACGCCACACATAATTATTAATTGGTAAAAGAGGAACTGCAGTGCTGTTGAAGAACTCCTTGAGGGGTCCAATTGCTGCTACATCCTCCACTGCTTTCAATCTTCATTTCCGTTCATTTGACTTGATCTTTTCATTCCCTACTTTTTATTTAGTTTCAATTTGAAGTTTATGGTGTATTCTTGATATTTTTTGCTTCAAAGTATGGGTATTTTATTTGCTATTTATTTTATTTTATGTTAGTTATTTTTCTTATTTCTATAAGCTTCCATTAAATATGCATTACAATTACATTTTAGATTAATTTTAGTTTATTATTTAATTTTCAGATTAATTAAAATTGTTTAGCGTAGTTGAATCTTTAATTGTTAATTTCAATTTGTTAGTCTTTTACGTTCCATTTCGACACTCAAAAAAATCCAAAAGTATTAATCTAGTCTATGACTAGTGCCCTTTTCATTTCCGTTGCACTCTTCCATTTATTGTACATACCACCACTTTTGTTTGTAAAAATTTTCACCATTTTATACGAGTTTGGATTTAAGCAACTTTCCCTGATGAGATGATCTAGGAATTTTATTCCTAATTATTATACGACATCCTCCTGCACTTGAGATAACCTTTGTGCTACTCATTTTTGAGTTATTCAGATAATATTTTTGGGTGGGTGCGTATCACTACCACGAGCTGACATTGGGCAATATCTTGTTGGAGCTCCTCTGGTCATTTGGGAGCGTAATATACTGAGTGACGTCCCTTGGGTTGTTGCTGGATGACAACGAGATCGGACAGGATGGTAACACTCTCGTATCGACTCTGTGGCCCCTCTGCTGGCGGGGGCTAGAGGATGCTTGGCCACGAACGTGCTGGAAGCAAAACTAGGCATCACTCCTTACGAAGTCACATGCAAGGTCGTTATCCGTGGTGTGATGAAGGGAGTCAGGGTGTGCGGATGATCCCTAGGGGAGATCATGGTGCATATGGAATTATTGGATAAAGAACCATTTTATGGAAAAATGGCAAGTTTTGATAAAAGGATTTGTGGAACATTTTTTTGGAAAATGATGGATTTTATGTTGGGCCATTCTCTAAGAAAATGGCGGGTAATTATTTTAATAGATTTGTTATTGGGCCAAATGGGATTTTTGGTGCACGTTGAAAAATAATCATTTTGGAAAAATGAACGTTTGGAGCTCACGTATATTTCAGCATATGCATGCATATTTGTTGGCTGTATAAATGTGTTTTTTTCTCATAGGTTGTTTGGTTGATTACTTACTGAGATTCATATATCACATGATATTCGATACCCTACGATTCCAAAAATGGAATCGTAGATTTTGATGCAGATGATGATGCAAAGTCTAAGACTTCGGCTCCACAGGACTCCACCGGAGGAGTGACCTGGGGTGGCCTTCTCGCGTGTTTGCATTTGTTTCCCGCTTTTGGATCATATTCTTGGTTTTATTATGTTTTCACTGAATAACTATAATATCTTTTGAAACACTTTTATTTAAATCTATATTTAAAATTCTTGTACATAGTCGACTTATTTAATTTCAAGTTAAATAAAAAAAAATTAAATTAAATAAATTAAATTCAAATTAAATAAAAATAATTTCAAATTAAACCTTTAAAATTTTCTAGTATTGCTCCTACAGGACATGTGGTTTCACCTAGAGCCTAATTGCTCTGATACCACATGTGACGCCCCCTGACTCCCACGTATATGAATGCGGGAATCATGACGTCGAGATACCGAGAACATGGGTCATGCACCCCAATGATAAGTGCTAAGTGTATACATATGCAACGAGTGTAAAAACAAAAGTCACAGCGGATAAATTAAATTTAGTCGACTAAGTACCAAAATTTTAAATACAAATCTCTCAAAATAAAATTCCTTCAAAAGTTATACAGTAATCGCTCGAGCCAACCATCAAGTGTAATTCGAGCGAACTCTCAGCTTGGCATTTTCTCAGTTCACAAACCATGTTCCACAACCCAACAATCTCCCACTGGGAGACTAGTTCAACCACAACTGTCAACCACTGTCCCCAGCACAAGCCCTTCACCTTTGCAGCTCACAGCTCTCGTCTTCAAGCTAAGAGACCAATTGAAGTCATGCACAACTTCAATTCCTCTCATGCAGTTCCCTCTGTCAACACATCTACAGGGCAATTCACAACTCCCACTGCACTAGGAATACATGGTCTCATACCGAACCTGGCACATGTTAGAGAACTTGTACCTAACCCTTCTATAATCTAGGAAACTAATCCCACCTCCTACTGTTATTTTGTTCAATCTTCAGTTGATGTGCCCACCTTCTATGCAGTGTCTACTTCCTCCCTAGAAGCCCAGTCAGCTTGTTTGCAGCTAACTCCCACTTGCTCAATCTCTCATCGCGCAAGATTTGCCTGTAGTTTTGTGGTTCACCACCTTCAATCAATATGATATTATTCAAGATCGGTGAATACCATTGTGGAGGTCTAGTCATCTTGCAGCTCTGCTAGCAGCAACTGTTGGTGTAGAAGACCCTAGATCACCAAACACTCTATCCTTGTCTCTGACACCTTTGCTCTGCACCTTGGTCTCAGAAATCTTCCCCAACCTTATAGATTCATAAGAAACTGCAAACTAACTCCATTTTGCTTCCTTATCCTCACATTCACGTGACCAAGCCTGCTATGCTGCAACTCTGTATTTCCTTGCTTATCACTAGATCTGGATGTCAAATACAAAGTATATGTTCTGTGACCACAAGCCAAGACCATTGCCTCCTTTGTGACCTTCCTCATACCTCCCAAAAATATTATTGAATGATTGTTATTGTCAAATTGTCCCACAAAGATAAGGTTTTTCTTTAACTTTGGAGTGTGTCTAACTTTCTGTAAAGTCTACAAATTCCTATTTGGGAGTATGATGCGCACATCTCTCACTTCCACAACATCTAGTGCTTTTCCATTAGCCATTAGCCATGTGCACCTTACCAAAATCCCTTCCACTACATCCAATACTTTTCCATTAGCCAGTGCTTTTGGTGTGAAGTGATATGGAACAAAACCCCTGAATCCAACACCCAATCATCAACTAGACTATGCACTGCAAGAAATAGAGCATCCAGTATTTCTTTAGTCACCATGTTCACAACATCATCCTCGATGTTCTTTGGATTCCAGCATCTCTTTTTATGTGGCCTGTCTTTTCACAATTCCAACAAGTCGTTTGCTGCCCTGACCTTGACTTGCTCTTGCTCTTATTCCTGGACACTGATCTATCATGTCCCCTGCCCCTATTATCAAAGTTTGTGGTAGAACCCAAACCTGAGATCTTGTTAGAATCTCTTATACACACCTCCTCAACCATTTAGCAATGACGCTAACAGGATCAATGCTCTAATCTCAACATCAAACTCAATCTCAACCAACAATTGATTTGTGATTGTATTGAAATCATTCAAGTGTTTGGCAATCGACATAAGTTCCACCATCTTGAGGTTGAACTGCTTCTTCATTAGATGCACCATGTTATTCATCGACGACTTTTCATACATACCAAACAAAGCCGCCATGAGATCCTCTATGGTTCTCTCCTTAATAACGTTGTGCGCCAGTGATCTTGACAGGGTTATAATCAGCATTGTCCATGCTATCTGGCTTCTTTACCAACAAAGAAAGATGGAGCCTTTTCCCATAGAGAAAATATGTGCCATCAAACTTCTCAAAATTTGTGCCGTTGAACTTCTTAGCCAAAATACATGTCATCAAACTTCCCAATCCCAGCTTTTACTTCACCTCCAACCATCGGTTTTCCCTGGACCCCAACCTTGGGGCTCCGATACCAATTCTCATGAAAAACACCCTTAGGCTATTACCAACAATGCTATAGACAAGTAACAGGTAATGAGAGAAATAAATTATCAATCAGACAATACAAAGTTTAACGTAGTTCAACAACGTGTCTACGTCCACAAAGTTGCAAAGGATTTTATTCAAATAAAAGTAGAAACACTATGGAGCAATACAATGTCTCTCCAACAATATCTCTCGCTAACACACAAGGGTTCTCTCTCTTTAACGTTGTTCTCCAATGCCTGAAGATTAATTTTAGAACATATATATAGGCTAGCGGCAAAAATCCTATAAAAAAAAGATTATGGGTTATTCGCTCGAGCAGAGTGGTAAGTGCGTCTCAAGCGAATTCTCTGTCTGTTATTCGCTCAAGCGGTCTGTCGAGCGAGCCAACGATTGAGTGCACCTCAAGCGAACTCTCTATCTATAGTTCACTCGAGCACGATGTTGAGCGCAAGTCAAGTGAACTCTCAGCTTGGCGTTTTCACAGCTCACAAACCAAGCTCCACAACCCATTAGGTGTATAGTCAACTTTGCTGTCAATTTTAGATTTTTCAGATGCTAAGGAAAAAAGAGGTGGGTTTCAATGTGAATGCGGAGAAGAAAGGGCGATCTCGAAACAAGGAGGCAATCTATATTACAAAATGATTTGTGCAATTCTAATGCATGTAAACTTCACGTACTCATTTTAAAAAGAATTATTCTACTATGAAAAGTCAATTTTCATAAAGTGGATATCATCATTAAAAAATGAATTTTTTATGGTATAGCTCATTTAATTTTTGAAATTACTGCATAAACCGTGCACATCTTATATTCATATCTATTATTATTCAATAATATTTAGCTATAGAATAGTTTTGTATTTTATTGATTTTGTCCAGGCGTTCTTGCACATGTACTACGTCAACTCAAAAGTGCATTAGTCAATGGACGCATGGAATGTATGATGGAAGGAAAGGATCAAAACTATTACGTGGCACAGTGGATATTAATAAAAAAAATAATAACAAGAGCAAACCTTAATCTGATCATAGTATGGTAGGAATTTTGGATTTTTTAGAGTCCTTAATTGAACTTTAAAACTTAGAATTCAAAAAATATTAAATGATCAGTAAATACTATAACTTTATTAAATTTGTGGATCCAAATTAATTTTAGATTAATTTATATTTAGATATAAACTTTATTTATATACTTTTTAAGATTTCCAGAACTGTATCTATTTTGTTAGATATGGGCTGAAAATCAGGTTCTTGGTCCACAAATAGTCAAAATGATTTTTGAAACAGATTCAAAGCTCCATGAATTATGGGCCTACACCCCCATTGAGGCCTACGGATGGGCAAACGGCCTGTAGGCCTGTTTTCCCAACAACCGGGCAGGACGGAGCCGAGGGGCATGTTGCACAAAGAGCCCCCACACAGGTGGTTGCGTGGGGCAGGGTGGCTGGCTGCCGCCCGCATAAGGCGGGTAACAGGCATGAGTCAACTTACATAAAAAATGCTGCATGGGATTGGAAAAAAGAGAGAATTTTCTTTTAATTATTTAGTTAGAAATTAAGCCTCCGCATTCTTACCTTTGAATTCCTGGCGCGTTATTTTAAGCAAAATATCGTTGTTGCGCCCCGCTTTGAACTCCGACTCTTAGGCAACGGCATCCCCTCCCTCTCTCACAATCTCAAGCCACACCCCCACAAACAAAACTCAAAATCCAAACTCTATTTTCCTCTTTTGATTCCAAAAATTTGAATTCATTTCCAATTCCACCACCTTTGGAGCTTAATTCCATGCACATAGTAAAGATTTTCGCAAACAAGCAGGTACGTACCTTTCTCACTGTTCTCCTTCTTTAACCAGTAGTTCAGTTTTATCCACCTAGGTACGTTTTATTTATACCAACAAAAGATGTTTACCCTCTTTTGCTTCTTCGTTTTCGTTTATTTGTATTTTTTTTCAGTTCCTTCTTGGTCATTTTTTCTTTTGTCATTGCTTAATTTATGATATTGTTTGATTGGGTTTTTTGGTCATTCCATTATTTTCTATACTTCGATCATTAGTTTTATGGATATTCCTTCACATTTGAACTGTCAAGTTCAATTGTGGAAATAAGTCCTGTGTTACGCTTTGATTGTACGAGAAATTAGTGAGGGTGGGGTGTGATCGTGAATGTTGCTGATAGTGTAGCTGGAATGTAGTAAATATGGGGGAACATGTGGTGGGGTAATTGTTTGATATTCTTTCAATGTGTTGAGCCCGCAATCATATTCATTAAATGCTGAAAGAAGAACTGAAATTTTTTCCATTGTTGGTGCCAGATGTAAAATTAGGCCTTGGAAGCTATAGAAGCAGGTAAGCCAATTGATCGAGTTTGTACACCTATCGACAGGATGATTGTCTGAGCATTAAGTTTTGAAACTCTTAAGGAAATTGTAGCGGCATGAAGGAAATAAGGCATAAAAGGACACAGAATGTTCATATGAAGCTATAAATAAAGTTGAACTTGTATTGAGACAATGACTAGGGAGGCCCCTAGTACCTCAGGTCAACAGTCCTACAAAGAAGCAGGGTATGTTCTGCCAAGTGGCAGGACCACCTCGGAGAGAAAGGAAAATGAGATCTGTGTACAGACAGGTGAGGAATTTTCCACTGAGTTTTTGCGGGATCGCGCTGCTCTGAGAAGATTGCCACTGATATCTGAAGTGGAACAGTACCAGCCAAAGAGAGTAGGTTTTAATCTCAATAAGAACCATCAGCTGGCTTATGAGGATCTCAGTCCCACTGTTGGGCTGCAAAGAATTGATTCTGAATGCAGTTCAGAATTCTTTGAGTTTGTCCTAGGAACTGAATATGGGGCTGAAGCAGAGAACAAGACTTATACTGATAATATAAACAGATATCGTTGGGAATATGGTGCCATTGGGCAAGTGCCTGGTAACTTTTCTGATGAGAGTAAACCTGATCAAGTAACTCCAGCAATAATTGCTCCGCCCCTACGTGTAGTGGTGTCCAATCATTCATACTATCCTCATGGACCAGAAATCTCAGAAGCTTCTTTCCCCGGCAAGATGAAAATTCTCTGCAGCTTTGGGGGTAGAATCTTACCAAGGCCAAGCGATGGCAAGCTTAGATATGTGGGTGGAGAGACACGAATTATATCCATCAGAAAGAATGTCACTTGGGTGGATCTTATGAAGAAGACTTCTGCAATTTGTAACCAACTGCATACCATCAAATACCAGCTTCCTGGTGAGGATCTTGATGCACTTATATCTGTTTGTTCAGATGAGGATCTTCATCATATGATAGAGGAATATCAAGAGCTGGAAAGAATTGAGGGTTCTCACAGACTGCGGATATTTCTTGTATCTTCAAATGAACCCGAGAGCCCAAGTTCTTTGGAAGGAAAGGCTACCCAGACAAGTGACGCTGATTATCAGTATATTGTAGCTGTTAATGGCACAGTGGACCCAAGTTCCAGGAAGAGCTCTAGTGGTCAGAGTTTGACAAGCCAGAACAGCCAATTTGGAAATAACTCAGATTATAGTCCAACTTTGCATCGAGACTCTCCTACATCACCATATAATTTAGAGATTAGGGATTGTAGTCCAAGTTCCTCAAATTTGGCAGGAGTGTTTTCCAAGCCTGCTTCTCAGTATCTAACTGCACTTCAGATACCAAGCAAGTCATTTAACCAGTCCCCTCCTATATCTCCCGGTCAGCGTCGAGATCCTAATAATTCTAATTTGCAGATTTATGTGGATCGACCATGTGCAGATGGCAATCAAATCATCAATCTATTTGTTAAGGAAAAGCTACCTTGTGAAAATCCATATTATATTGAAAATTTGTATTATCCTGATGCCTTGGCTTGTTACAATAATCTTTCTCATGGGCCTACATTGATGAATTACCAACAGCCTAATGAATATTTGGTAGAAACTGGCCATAACAACAAATCCCACAACGGACACTTTCACGACCGAAGCCCCAGAAAAGATTCAGAATATTCTCCATCATATGGTCAAAGTGAAATGAATTATGAGAAACGAACGCTTGGGGAAAGTGAATTCCATTCAGAGAAGGTTCCCCCCTTCCCCGATGCTCCAATGGGCTTGTGGCCAGGGTTCAATGATACAGATGTTTCTCATGGCAAAATCATACAAGTATTGTCCGACTCTCAGTTGCAGGAACATGGTGAGAGGTCCAATTGCTACTTCTCACTGTCCCCTTTGAGTGCTGTGAGAGAAAAATCACTTTCACTAGAAATCCCTAATTCCCCATTACAATGTGAAGAGAGAATTGATGAGAAGCCCCAAATAGCTGAATATGAGAATCAGCCTACTTCTGAGACCCCTGAAGATTGCAAGAAGATTTCTGATATGGATCAAGACCAGAAAGACTCTGAGGGAAATGTTGAAGTTACATCATATGATAATGCCACAGAGTTTAAGAAGTTCCCAGACCTGAACTATCTCCCTAGTGTTTGTCTATCCTTGAAAGAGCTACAAAACCTCAGAGGAAGGATTCATGTTTCACCAGTCATTTCTTTAAAATGTTCTCCAGAGCGCAGGAGGGAGCACTCCCTTGATTTCCAAGCAGATGCAACTGTTCCTGAGTTTTCAATTAAAAGCCAAACTTCTAACAAGGATAAGCATTGTGTGACAACTGAGACATTCAGTATTCAAGCAGCATCTGATGGGTACCCTGGAATATTACATGTTGCATCACGGGGATTGGATGACCAAGAATCCATGGACCAAAGATGTGTAAGTATATTTCCCTTTTCCAGAATTAAGCTTGTACAGAATAATAATCTCATCTATGCCTTATTTCAGAAGTCAACCACAAGCACTGTTTTCTGTAGAGAGGCTCCTCTTTATAATTCGGATCCCCTAGATTATTCAGACCACAAGGTTGACATCGTGGGACATGGCAGACCTTATGATGAAGCCAAGTTTGGAGATGCAATCGGTGTCCAATCACAGCCATCATATTGTCAACTTGACAACAAGAAGCTGGAATCAGTAATCATTGTTGAAGATATAACTGATTCTACACGACCTGGAGCTCCCTTGTCCTCAAAAGTTGTCTCGAGTACAGAGAATGAAGCCAATGATGATTTGCTATCTCCTAGGCAAACTGAAGCAGAGAATACCACCTTAAATTCGGAATGCAAGGTAAACAGTTTCCGTATGGAACTAGAGTTCATGTTTTATATTAGTGAGTTTAGTTGTTAATTTGAGATCATATCCTACATAGGGTGTGAAAGGTATTCGCAGAGATATTGATGACTCCATCACTGATGCTACAATAGCTGAAATGGAAGCAGGCATCTATGGTTTGCAGGTTCAGAATGTCTATCTGATTTTATGCATGATTCAACAGCAGTCCCCTTTCCTATCAGATTTCTTTGTTTTCATGCCTTGAAAATCAGACAAAAATTTCCAGTGATTCTTTCATGTAAATGATGTGCACTGTGGCAGTAAACTATCTTACTTTAAAATTTTCCATTTTTTTGAAGGAGTTTTATCTGTAAAATTTACATTTTCCTCCGGATTAGAAATGATCCTAGGAAACAAAGGATTTGAATAAAAGTTGTATTAGCAAGTACTCGAGTTATGGAATGAAACTGCATTTATGGGCATGAGACTTTCCCAACAGGTGCTTCTTCAACCAAATTTCCTATTTTTGTCATGGATTTTTAAGCAAGTATGCAAGGTTAAGTGAATAATGCAGAGACTTTCTAGATTTAGAACTGAATGCATGATGTCTTGTTCCAAGTGATTGGTGTTAGATTGCCAAGAAGATTGAAGCAACTGCTTTAAAGTTTATATCCGTAAGAAAAATAATGGTATCAAAATATTTTCGCTTTTCAATTTCTTAAGAGAATGATGCTTTATGGCATCCAAGTACCACAAGCAGTTCTTAACTAGAAAGGAGCTTGGTTTTATCTAATAGACTTCTTTGTCATTTTCTGTCATTTGCCTCTTCCTTTAATGTGTATTTTTCTTGGCTATTCATTTAACCACGCGTCTTTAAGTTACTGCCTTCAGAACGCTTCAACATGGTTACATATTACAGAACTACTTATTTCATTTCCTTTTTGTTTCTTTCTTAACTATTGCAAGGCTTTCAGTTCGTCGGGTAAGCAAATTCAGATTTTCCTAGACCAACTTGTAATCTGGAATTACAACCCTGTGATTGACTCCCTTATCCTATTTCTATCTTGCTTCTTCTTTTTCTTGCTAAACAAATGGTAAAATCTTGAGTCTATTTTTTTCCTGGAATCTAGAGTCTGTTTAACTGAATGCTTCGTATTCTGATCTGCAGATTATATCAAATGCTGATCTTGAAGAACTGAAAGAGTTAGGATCTGGTACGTTTGGAACTGTATATCATGGAAAGTGGAGGGGAACAGATGTTGCTATTAAGAGAATAAAAAAGAGTTGCTTTCAAGGCAATTCATCAGAGCAAGAGCGACTGGTGGGTCCTAAAATCATCAGTGTTTGAACATCTGAAATTCTGCTTTATCACAATTTTTGCTCATGGCTATATTCATACAGTTCCCATAATATACAGAATTTTTAAACCTTAGAAAAGAGAAGTTCTAAAATTATGAACTTCTCAATGACTTTTTTTGTTTATTATAATTATTATTATTAGAAGAGAAACTTCTCAATGACTTGAATGGCATTACTTGGTTTCATTATGTACATATATATATGGTAAAAATTTCTTCTCTACCTGTTTCTACAGATAAAAGACTTCTGGAGAGAGGCACGGATATTGTCAACTCTTCACCATCCAAATGTGGTTGCATTCTATGGGGTTGTTCCTGATGGGCCTGAGGGAACATTGGCAACTGTAACTGAATTTATGGCCAGTGGATCATTGAGAAATGTACTATTGAGGAAGGATCGGTGAGTCGGTACATGTTTCCTTTCTCTCTTTTACTCCATATATAGATTTATGCAATCCATAGAATTCTTCTTGCAGGGTGCTTGATCGCCAAAAAAGGCTAATAATTGCAATGGATGCTGCTTTTGGCATGGAATACTTGCATTTGAAAAATATTGTTCATTTTGATTTGAAATGTGACAATTTGTTAGTCAATTTGAGGGATCCTGAACGACCCATTTGCAAGGTAATTAATAGCAGAACAAAATTTTGATTGACACAGTTGTCTTCAGTATCACTCTTTATTGTGGATCCATATATATCATGAGTATTTCTATATTCTTTCAGGTCTTCCGTGATTAGTGTTTCTTAAACAACTTTTATCTTTCAGTAGTTAGATTTCAACTCACTTGGGATTGTAACCACCTTTCAGGTTGGAGATTTTGGCTTGTCAAGAATTAAACGCAACACACTTGTCTCTGGGGGTGTTCGAGGAACCCTTCCATGGATGGCACCAGAATTATTAAATGGTAGCAGCAGCCGGGTCTCTGAGAAGGTTTTAGACTTGGGATAGAACCTATTATCTTACACCTCAGAGTTTTAAGTAAATTGAATAATAACCAATTATGCCTCAAAGAATGCAATAGCAAGATCATGTGTTTTCCTTTTCTTTTCAATAGGTTGATGTTTTCTCATTTGGTATTGTGATGTGGGAGATTCTGACCTGTGAGGAGCCATATGCTAACATGCATTGTGGTGCTATCATAGGTAAATTCTAACCCATTGCTGAAATTAATGTATCTTTTTCTTAATCAGAGTTTAGTTCCCTATCATATTAATAGAGCACTTTTCAACTTAAGATGATTTTGAAATCGCATGCTTTGATATTCAATGTGACGCCCCCAACTCCCACGTACGAACACATGGAAATCGAGGCATCGGGATGATGACATTCAATTTAGAAGAGTCACTCCAATTTTTTCTCCATGACAGTTGCGAATTTGGTTTACAACTCCACATCTGGTGTTCTTTTTTGAACTTATGATTATAAGGTTGTCCTTGGAAACCATCCTTAGGAGAAATATTGCCATTTGAATCCAATGATATATGGTGATTATGGTGCCTTTTAGTGGCCTATTATGGGGATCCCATCTATAAATTGGGGGTAGAAGCATGTCTTTTTGGCATGTAATACTAAAGCTTCTCTCAGGAAATTCTGGTGCTACCAACCTCTTTTTGAATCCATTATAACATTGTAATCCAAGTACATTTGTGTCGCACGGATGACTCTTACCCATTAACATCTTGTTTGATGAAAGGTTCAATTTATTTCTATGGACTACCTTCTATTGCAATAATAAGCTCGTATGCTTAATTTGTTGCAGTAGTCACTATAATGTTGACGCTAGGACAGTATCATCTTCCTCCCCCCCTCCACCCCTCCCAGCTAGAGGCCCTACTTTGGTAGAGACATTACCTTTGTTAGCTTGAATATCTTCATTTCTTCCTATATGAATCCCTGGATTGTCTCTTATTCATTGCCAAATGTTAGTTTAATCCCAGGACTTTTTGGCATGATGATCTTGAGCAGCATTTCAGAATTTTGGTTCAACATTGCTTTTTGTCACTTGAGCTAAAATAAAATTTGAAAATTTTGATGTGGCCTTAGAAATCATGACCATCCAATATGAAACGGACGGAGGCATTTTTAACATTTTCAGATAACCAATGTGTTCACCTGATCCCCAAGTAGAAGGCATAGAAATCTGTGTCAGTTGTGGAAAACTAGCTTATATATCTAAGAATTTGATTTTTATGGTAAATCGCTTGTCATTTTCTTTTATCCTATTTCTTGAAGATTGCCTATTTCAATGAGTCTCTGCTATGATTTTGATTACCCTAGTCTTGTTGTGAACTTTGCTGAAGGAGGAATTGTAAATAACACACTCAGACCTCCAATTCCAAAACGTTGTGATCCTGAATGGAAAAAGTTAATGGAAGAGTGCTGGTCCCCTGATCCTACAGTCAGGCCATCATTCACAGAGATAACAAATAGGCTACGTGATATGTCAACTGCACTCCTGAAAAAGCGACGTGGTCCTGCCAATAGATGAACCAAAAATCCTCATGTAAGTCACACTCGTACATAACCCAAAATGAATTAAAAAGAAAAATAGCAAATTTTGTTTTTCATTTTATTATATTGTGCGGAATCTTCTAACTGTAAAATAGCTTTTATATGGGCGGAGCCATTAATATAGACATTTATACGAATAAGATCCACATGTAGTTTGTACTTTTTTCTATTTCTTTGATGTATTAAGTAAAAAGACCTGAAATGATTTGTACATGGTAAAATGTTGTTGTTCAAAAAGGAAGTTCTTTGTAAAACTTTTTTAGTTTCTTACAGGAAGTGATGGGGCTCCGTGGCTTCTCTATGGAGTTCATAATATAGGGCTGCATTTAAGTGTGGAGATATTGCATTGAACACAAGTTGTTATAGATGGTTCAGACTCCTGGAATTTTCCACTTAACACCCCTATAGGCTATACCTCTTCTTGGTAGCTGTTGTGTTTAGATATAAATTAAATGGGATAATGGTACACCTACGACTCTTTTACAATTATTTTACAAATCATTTTAAATCAACCAATGTTATTGTGCTACTTCATTAAAAAAACAATTTCAATTTTACATAACTACCCTATATTTTAAGTAGAGTTATAAAATGGTTGTAGACTAATTGTAAGTTTATTATCCTTCCTTTGTATTACATTCTTAACACGCTCTCTCACGTGTAAGTCAGACTCCCTCTCAATGGGTAAGCTCAAAACATAGAATCTATGATTAAAAGAGGTAGAATGTCTAGTCAAAGTTCAAATTCAGGATCTCTGCCATGATACCATAAAGTTAAACTGATGGGAATAAGTAGATTTTATTATTTAGTTTATATCTTAAAGTTCCCCCTCATGTGTGGGGTGGACTCTTACAGTTTAATAGGTGGGCCCAACCCGTAGAATATTTAATAAAATGGTATGAAGTGTGAAATCTATTATGATATCATGTGAAATCATCACTTGTCCTAAAAAATTAAACTGATAAGAAGTGGTAGATTTAATCATTTATATTTATCTTAACATATACCAACTCTAGAAACTAGATTTTTCTCCCGACTCTTCTCTTAACCTAGTAGTAGTAAACATTTAGAATTCTGATTTTAGTTTCTTTCAACTGAGAGTTCTATAATGGATTGCAAATATGTCCTTCCCTTAACAGAGATAGGGGTGCTGCAATTATCCTGCCCTTAAATACATATTTAAAATCTTAGGAGCTAACCCACAACCCTAGAATCTTGCTTTTGCTACTCCATAGGTTGTAAATGGTGAGAAAGAAGGCATAAAACATGAAGCTTTGATGAAAACAACAAGAACTTCGATCTATTTACTGAGTTTTAGCAATACCCGGACAAGCTACTAGATTTTGGCCACAGCATCCGAGAGGGAGAAATATCTTAAGCATGATGGTACTCATAAATATAGTCAGTTACAAAATATAGGAAGTCCGTCGGCCAGAAGCATGTAAATATAAGGGCTATGAAATTTACTGGTCATTCTTCTAACTAGCTACCAGACTATAAAATGAGTAAATATAGATCCTTCAATCTAAAATTTTAGTTAAACTTATGGATAGGACCGTAGGAGACTGCTCACTATTATAATAGCCATCCAATTATGATGCTCAATATTAAAAATATTGTGTCGGCAAGGCTAAGAGTATTCTCATTTGATTAGCTAAATGCATCTTTAAATTTTAGCTAATATCACATGAATTTACATTTGCCTATTCCATTTAAATTCAATCTCTACGTTGGATTATCCATTTACTCTCTATATAATAATAAAATATTATTAATTTAATATTTTTTTATGTAATTTAATTTTATCACATTTTGTAGCTCTACTAATTAAATATTAATACTAATTATATTCTAAATAAATTATTATTAAATGTTAATAATATTCTAATTAATTTAATTTATTTGCTTGGAGTGTGAAACTAATATTTTAATGTTTGAAGAAGCAACTGTAGTTAGCTATATTTGGTAAAGCACTGTAACTGAAATCCAAATTATTTTAAAGATGCCCAATCCAATGTGGAGTCTTTCTGGCACAGATTTTATATATTATCTAAAATTTAGCCAAGCCAATAAGGATGCTCTAATTGTGAATGACGATAAAATGTAAAATGAATAATAGTATTGTTTTCTTTTATGAAAAGAAATTTTCATCCTAAATTCTAATATTAATAAGCACTGCTATTGAGCACATTTTAACTGATTATCATATCAATGAGTATAATTAAAGATAATAAGATAATTTATTATAAAAAGTAGCATTGCTCTTTGGGGAAGAAATTTGATCGTCCCAGTATTCACATCTATTATGAGATACATTTTAGGTAATTTTCATCTAATTAGTTAAATGTGAAGACATTCAAAATGTATCATATCAGCAAATGTAATCATTAGGGATTGCAAGATATTAAAAGATGAAGAATAATAATGCATTACCCTAATTTTATAAATTTTCCAGTGGAGTCTATATTGGAAGACCACATGTTTGCATTGAGTTGAATATATATGAAAGGATAGAGATCAGATTGATTGAGATGAAGTTACCTTATGCAATTAGTATTAAAGTCATTGGTGGGAAACAAATGAAGTGCCTTACGACACCCCTTTGACTCTCTGCTTAATTTCTTCTTCTGTTTTGAGAATGATTTTGAAACCCTTTTCATTCTTCATGAAGTCATAACACAATTGTCAATTCATATTCCTCTTTTGAGATTTACGTACCCTGGCTGGCCTCCTTTCTTTTCAAATATATCCCTTGTGGGTAATGGGCAAATGACGTAATGTCTAACTTTTCCAACAGTACTTTTTTCTTCATCCTCTCTATATATTCAAAGATTCGAGCTGGTCTCCATATCCTCAATTATTTGATTAAATAATAATATTAATAGACTTTTCTATTCGAGGAAGGGAACATGATCTTCACTACTGCTTGACAAGACTAGTTAATGTTTGTCAAAATCGTCACTATTTTTATAGAGTAACGAGCTACGTACTAGGGTTTCAATATTAATAGTGTAATATCCTAGATTAAAACTGATTTTCTCTAAACTCTGTAGCCCTTATGAAAGGGAACAAAACCAAAACATGCTCTAAAGATATCTTCGTGGAGCTTTGGAGTCAAATTAATGCAACATCCCAATGAAAAATTCAAATCACATAATCTATACTACAGAAAAATTAGTCAATGATACAATTGCAGCCTCATTAAAATATTATAAAGAGTAAAAACTTTTCATTTCCAAGTAATGTGGGATCTCTTACACCACATACTCTTATCCTTACCACATAGGGTATCATATAAATATATATTATATATATATATATATATATATATATTTTTTTTTTGTGATCCTCATGATATTTCTTTTAAAATTAAATGAAATATGAGTAACTTGTGATCATGATCTTAGCAGTTAAATCTTAGCGGGTGGTACATATATATATTAAAACTTATTGATAGTTTAGAATTGAAAGATAATTTAGGATGCAATTAAGAGTAATAACCCGGGCCTAGTTATTATATATCCAATCCGAGCAAGTGGGTTAGATGAGACTCGAACCACCCATTAGGCATTGATGAAGGAGGAATTAGAGGTAGCGCACATGCATAACAACTAGGCCACCGACGGTGACTAGTATCAACCACTTGATTACATAGGATCCACCATGAAATAGACATTATTAAAGCTTTTGTAAATGCTAAGATCGATAATGATCATCAGGAACGGTTGTTCCATCATGTGTTGATTAGAACTCTTCCTTTCTGTAGAGACATTGGTGATAACATTCCAAACAACTACTTGAAGGCGTCGTGGTCAATAATGCCTTATTTTATTGTAGATAAGGAATCATGTATCTCTCCACAAACAATGGTTACCAATTCACGACCATGCATATATATATCTACATATATATTTGCAAAGATGTCATGAATGATTGAACAAAATGACAACGGTAGTACTTTTGCAAAGCTGTTCAATCCCATTTAATTGACACCATCACAAGACAGACAACTTGCATGAAAAAAATGTCTATATATGAGCCAAACAAACGCATGTTGCAAAGCTTTTCGACCCCCATTAACTTTGACACGTCCATCAGACAACTTTGATCGTGAAGTCAATTCTCAAATTTCAATTAGCTATATATACTACTGCCTAAATACGTGTTGGTAACCAATACATAAATGTTTAAATGCTATTTCTTGTAAGACTTGAATAAAATATAAATCATGGGTTTAGTGATATTCATCAGAGATCACGACATTAATGTTACTCTCAAATTTCTTTTGTTTGCCTGAGTACTATTGAACTAAATTTTAACCAATAATTAATTTAATTGCATGTTAATGTATGTATTAATAATTATAAACTCTTCATGAAGTAGTACTCTGAATTAATAAGTAGACTTTTCCGGCATTTCCCATCTATCCATCCAATTTAGTGTCTCATCTATGAGTCCACCAATTAAACCTGCACGTACAAATCAAAGACATACTTGCAAGAAACAGTAGTGGCTCATCTTATCCTCGATGTTACCCATTATAAAGGCATACTACGACTTAATTAACTTTTGATTATTTATATCATGTATCGGTCAATCCCTATATATAATAGCTTGATCTCTCCCCTAAATTAAAGGATCATGTTAAAATGCAATAAATATATATATATATATATATATATAAAATAATGGTGTCGAATATTTTCTGTACAAATTTTGGTGGGTGTTCTAGCAGTGCTACTCATGACTCGGTACACTCCACTCCCCGACCAAGTAGTGGCAATTAAGGCTCCTCCCTCCTCCATGTTGCAGTGGGGATCTCCGCCACCATATATAGGTAAATTTAAAAGCAAGACTTCCATATAAAGACAAAAAATAGTTTAAGATGATGATGTACACTCATCAAAAGGCAAAGAAGCACTTGTAAATTTCATCTTCGATCATTACACTTTGCTGATTGTGCAATTAATATAAGTCATGCACCATATGCATGGAAAAATCATCAGTTCCTACTAAAAACATATTGATTAACACCTGGTGATCTTCAATATTAAAGAGGAAGATATATTCATTTTTAATTTGAGAGCCCGAATTATGATTATTTTTAGCGTACAAATAAAAATACCTTTTAATTTCTTCCTGATCATGATCATGATATTTCAAGTACTATAAAATATATATAACGTTGCCGGCCTGCATGATCAGAAAAATAATGATAATTTTCCACCAAAACAGCAAGATCAACTTCCTGATCTAATATTACATGACATGCATGGGATGATATATAATTTTATGTTCTCCCCTGTATCTTATGAACACTAATATATTGACAATTTACAAGGAAGATATAAATATATATATACGTCTCCGGTCTCCCCTGAAATTAAAGAGCTTTCAAACTGTTGCGTGAAAGCCATCTTTCTGTCAACGAAGCTTTTCCGGTCGGGTTTCCTCGTCATTTGTGATGACCGTACGTAGTTGCAGTATTTTGATGAAAGGTCTAGCTACTAGCTAGTGCTAATCTTTGGCTTGGCCGGGTTAGTCAAATCATTTTATATATATAGCATTACTATATGATTTTTTCAGGACCGGATGATCATATTTCATCAGCAGGCCAATAGGATTAATATATATTAATGTAATTCTATAATGTAATGTGTGTGGTAAAGCTTGTTTAATAATACAAATGGACATGAGCACTTTTATTCTTTAACTTTATGAAAAGAAACCTTAAAATTATGACCACATAATTTGGCGAGACGCATGCCCGAGTACCCACCATGCGTGAAAACTAGACAGACCCAGTATGACGCATGTCGATCGTGACGTGAATTGAACATGTGTCATAAGCCTGCCTTAATTGGCTTACGTGGGCATGCGTTAACCAATCGGTATTGGGTAATCATGCACGTCATCAAGAGAGCCGAAAGGAGCAAATTAAGAAGTATATCCTATATATATATATATATATATATATGGAAAAAGCACCCGGTACCCCCTGGGGTTGACCGCCCAGGTTGACTGCAGGGTAAAAATAAAATTTTATTTTTTTTATTTTTTTATTTAATAATTAAGGAAGTAATTTTAAGTGTATTGGTGTATTTTTTTTTCTTAATGATTAAGAAAGTGATTAAAAAATGTGAAATGAAAAATGAAAAAAAAATAAAATAAAATAACGCTAGGCGGTATGCCCAGCGGTAAGGGTCAGGCGGCACCGTAGCCTGACCCTATATATATATATGATCCTGTATATGTTGCATTGCTTGCTTTCATGAATACGGTCGGTTTTGGTTTTCCAAACCCACGAGAAATTAATTAAGAATATAATTAACTTATATTATTAATATTGCAGAATATATATATATATATATAAGAATCAAGGGGCGGCTAAATTAGATCACTTATGACCTAATAGCATTTTAAAAAAGCAAGTAATTAAGCAATAAGAACGAGCCAGCTAGGGGATAAATAAATGAGAATTAACAAGCTTAAGAAAGGAACTAAGTGCATGCAGCAAGCATTCGTATAACATAAACCATGGGCGGCCAATGGAAAATATATAGGTCTGATCGATCTTGTATTGTGTAAATGGAATGGATATTTAGTAAGGGAAAGGGATGCATGAGATAAAGCTTTCTATTACTTATTAATAAGTAATACAATATACAATATTGTATATAGTTTAAAGTTGGTGACTTAATTAATGTACGTATTCATGTTGTGTCAGGTTAAAGTCATGTCAAAATCTAGCTAAATCGTGTGTGTGTATATATATATATATATAAGCCAACTCTAGCCCAATATGCAGTTTAATTAAATGAGTTAGACCAATCAATCTTAATTTGTTAATTACATACATGTGTATTGTGTTTGACTGTTTGTCATGCCGATCGAGATAGCAAATTATGACAAAAATTACTAGCTCTAATATTAAGTTAGGTTTGGATAGTGAGTTGAGATAAAATGAGTTAAAATAAAAATTAAAAGTTAAATAAAATATTATTAAAATATTATTTTTTTAATATTATTATTGTTTTAAAATTTTAAAAATTGAATTGTTTATTATATTTTATGTAAAAATTTGTGAAAGTTATAACGATGAGATGAGATAGCTTGAGATGGTTTTTGT
Organism: Carya cathayensis; assembly: GCA_011037825.1. Classification (NCBI taxonomy): domain Eukaryota; kingdom Viridiplantae; phylum Streptophyta; class Magnoliopsida; order Fagales; family Juglandaceae; genus Carya; species Carya cathayensis. Next base: position 293,311 of record QGSO01000530.1, read on the forward strand.
TGAAATTACCAGAGAAATATCCTCCAATACTACCTCCAGACATGGATCCTCCACTATCATACACGTACTGCACAGACGATTCCAAAAATGCATGAATTGGAATATTTTCTGTTTTGGTTGTTACCATTGCAACGAGCTGTAAATTGTATTCTATTATTCATTTACTTCATCTATAAATACCAATTGTACCTGTAAGAAATAAATATGAAATGAATTGGATTATTCCTTTCTATTATGTCTTCTTCTCTGTTTCCTTTTATTGCGTAAGTTTCATCATGGTATTAGAGATATGAGTGAAGCAAACATTGATTCGACCTCGTCTTCCAACCCTCACCCAAGCCAAACATGAAAAACCAAAACTCCCAAACTCTTGAGAGCAATCCTCACCATCTTGCAAGTCTCTATTTCATTCAAACCAGTGAATGAGCTTATTCTTAGCTGGTTCTAGAACTTTTGACGATAGAAAACTATGTCACCTAGGCAAGGACCATGCGGTGAGCTCTCAACATAAGAAACAAACTGGGTTTCATTGATGGTAAAATTCCTAAAACCACTAATACATCAAACCCTTTTTTTACTCCATGGGAACGACGTAACGATATGATTATTGCTTGGATTCAACATTTTGTTATTCTTGAGCACAAATCCACTGTGATATCCCGTATTTACGTATATTTTAATTAAATAAATTATTTAATTTATTAAGATTATGGGCTTTCTTGTTTTAAGTTTTAGAAAATTTACGTGTCATTATTTTACGACTTTTAACTATGAAATTTAATTCAATGTGTTTTCTTATTATTAGTTATTGTCCATTATTTAAATTGTTCTTTATTTTAAATTATTTTATTGTTGAATTTTGCTATTTTATTTTACTTAGTTACTGTATTTAAATTATTTTATTTAAATTGTCTTTTTTAAATCCTTTTCGTTGGATCAGTTTTGAGACTCAAGTTAAAAGGACTAAACCTCATTTCTTACCCTTTCTTTTTCTTTTCCTGTTTTCTTTTTCCTTTTTTTCTCTTTTTTCTTCTTTCTTTTTCCATCTTTCCTTTTTCCCTTCTTCTCCCCTGCTTCCCCCACGCACGAACTCCCCCTCTCTTTCTCTCTGTGCACACCCAGCTCCCCCATCCCCACTGTGCGCCACCCACCTCATCACCACCCACCCCAGCTGCTTCCCCTCATGCCAACAACGATCACCCACCGAACCCTAAACCCGTGTAGCCCTCTTCCCCCCTCACGTGAGCTCAACCTGAGTGGGTTTCCTCCCACTCGGTTTCACCATCACCCAACCTTAGCACCACTGCCAACTGCTACCATCTACTCATCGGACCACCCTCTTCCTCCCCCAGCCTCCCTGCATCTTTCCCTTCCTGTCTTATCCCGAATCTAGCGTCTCCCTCTCTCACGCAATTTCAACCCTTCATAGCCCCAATCCCCGCCATGCACTGCCACCCACGGCTTTCAACCACCATCACCAACACCATAGCACCTCCTTCAACCCCTCCATGGCCAGCCCAAGCTCCCCTTAACTCCCCTTAGAATTTTACCTATTTTGAGACCCACGGCCATAATTCGAAATACAATATTCTGTCGTTGTGCCCCACCTTTAGTACCTCATTGATCCTTCAAAATTATATTTCATCACTATAAGTAATTTTTTAAAGAATTTATTGAGATTTAAATATATTTTTGCGCTAATATATTATTGCACTAACAAATTTTCTGCAGTCCAAGGAGTTTGGATATCTGGTAAGGTTGGAGGATGGGATTGGTTATTGAATTGGATTATGCATGGTGTTTTTTTGTTGTGTTTGATGTCATGATTTTCATTGCATTATGGCATATATATTCATGTATTGTAAATGAAAACTGAGTTTTCATGTGAAAAAAGATTTTAAGTAGGTTTGTAATGAATGAATTGAAATGATTGAAAGAGAAGAAAAATGAACTATAAAGATGGTGGTAATCAAGGACGGTGGTAGAGTCCCGCCTATGATTCTCGCCTATAGTACTCTGATAGGTACCCCTTATGGCTACCAAGGGCTATGGCTAGTCACAAGTTGTTTGTAATAAGTGGATTGAAATAAATGAAAGAGAGGAAATGAACTGTATGGATGGTAGTAATCAGGGACAGTGGTAAAGTCTCACATGTGATTTTCGCCTACGGTGCACGCGGTAAAGATTGTGGTAAGCAGAGATAGTAGTAGTCCTCCCTGCGATTCACGCCTACAGTGTAAGCTGTAGGGATGGTAGTAAGCAGGGTTAGTAGTAGTACTGCCTATGATTCCCAACCTAATGCAGTCCTGCATGTGATTTCCGTCTACAATTTCTGATAAATGGATATGTTGAAATATTTTATAAGAGAATTACGGTTTATGATTAAATGGATACGAGAACCATTTTCTAGAGAAAATGGTGGTTATTGTTTGGGTCATTTTTTGAAAAAATGGCGGATGGTATTTAATGGTATATTTTGGGTCAAATGGAGTTTTTGGCTTGCATCGGAAAAATGGTCATTTTCGAGAAAATGATGGTCTTGGGCACATGCATGTTTCATCATGTACATGCATACATACATATTGGTTGCATTAATATATTTTTATCTCGTGGGTTGTTTGGTTGGTTACTTACTGAAACTCATAATCTCACATGGTATTTGAACCCTACGGTTCCATTTATGGAATCGTAGATTTTAATGCAGATGCGGACGTTGAGCCTGAGGGATCGGCTCCACCGGAGGAGTGACCTGGGGTTGCTTTTCCTGTTTTGGGATTTGTTTCCCACTTTTGTTATGTATTTTGGTTTGTATTATATTTTTACCAGATTACTGTATAACTTTTGCAAGCATTTTTATTTTGGAAAATATTTACTTAAACTTTTGGTACTTAGTTGACAAACTTTTAATTTTTTCGCTATGACTTTATTGTACACTTTTTGCATGTTGCACACACTTTGAGCATTTATCATCGAGGTGTGTGGCCCGTGTTGTTAGCATTCCATCATCACAATTTTCGTGTTTCCATACATGAGAGTCAAGGCATCACATCCACCATCGCACATGCTGGCAATGCTGCTAATGTATGGCATGATCTTTGTGAACATTTTTCCATTCAAAAAGCACCACAAATTTTTCAGCTTAGGAAAGTCATTTCTTCCTCAGTCCAAGATAATGATTCTGTGAGCACCTACTATAATAAACTGAAAGAACCAATGCCTCTGTGTACATGTGGCTCTGTCAAAATTTTGGTAGATTATCAACATCAAAGTAAGGTTATGCAATTTTTTATGTGGATTCACAATTCCTATAATAATATTCGAGCTCAAATCCTTCCTTATGACCCCTCCCACCACTGAATCGTGTTCTTTCCCTGGTACAACAGGAGGAGAGTCATCAACAACTACATTTATTTCCGCTTTCAGCGTCAGTCGCAATGTTTGCTAAAGGCCCAGATCAACGAACCAATCCAACCACATGCAGGGACAAGATTTATTATTCTCAATGCAATATTTCTAGCCACTCCTTGGAACAATGCTTCAAGGCCAATCCTGATCTTCCCATTTTCTCACATTGCCACATTCCTGGTAAGGTTGAGATTCGACTGGTCTAAATTGGAGAAACTTACTGGACAGGTTATTTTTTGGCTGGTCCAATTTCTATGGGACCAAACTCATTCGGTCCGATCCCGATCTGGGATTTTTCAACCCAGACCAGACCGAATGAAAAATAAAAAATATATTTATTATTTATATAAATAATTATATAAATTAATTATATAATTTTTATTATTTATATAGTCTATATAACTATAACTAATACTAATATTTATATTAATACTAATACTCTAGTATCTAATATAGTAGTGTAGAATATAATTATACTAAATCAGTGATTCACCATAACTAATATTACTACTATGTAGCTATACTAATAGTCTAATACTAATATTATTATATAGTTACACTAATCATAATAGCTAAATCACTATAAGTCTATAACTATATATATTTAGTATCAATGTATTATTATATTCTTTAATGTATAACTATAATATATAGTACTAGTATATATCAATATATTAACATATTATAAGAGTTATAGTATAAATTATAATATATGTATAAATTTATAATAGTGTTAGTATAGTTAACTTAATCACTATAACTACATAGATTATTAGGAATAAGAGTATTACCATTATTTAATATAGTATTACCAATTTATCACTAACATATAGTATTTTAGTAATACTACCAGTATAGTTATTAGTTAATATAGTTATAGTAATAGTACTAGTGTAATAGTGTATTATTAATTTATTAGTTATAGTAAATAAGTTAATAATTATTACTATATACTAATAGACTAATAGTATTATATTTATACAAATATATATATATATATTAATATATATATCATAGTATACTATATGTATATATATTAAATTATTTAATAGTTATAGTAAATAAGTTAATAATTATTACTATATACTAATAGACTAATAGTATTATATTTAGACTAATATATATATATTAATATATATATCATAGTATACTATATGTATATATATTAAATTATTTAATAGTTATAGTAAATAAGTTAATAATTATTACTATATACTAATAGACTAATAGTATTATATTTATACAAATATATATATATTAATATATATATCATAGTATACTATATGTATATATATTAAATTATTTAATAGTTATAGTAAATAAGTTAATAATTATTACTATATACTAATAGACTAATAGTATTATATTTATACAAATATATATATATTAATATATATATCATAGTATACTATATGTATATATATTAAATTATTTAATAGTTATAGTAAATAAGTTAATAATTATTACTATATACTAATAGACTAATAGTATTATATTTATACTAATATAATATATATATATATATATATATATATATATATATATATATATATATCATAGTATGGAATATCTTTTAAAGAGCTTCTTGGTGCAAGTTGCAACTAAGTTTCTAGTTTGCTACATGATAAATATTAAATATTATGATTGATAACCTTCTTTAAATTGTTCGGATGGATATAGAAAATTTTTATTTTTTCGTAGTAAAATATTTTATTCAAATTTATTGTATATAGACAATTTTTCTTTTATGATTATTTTTATTTTTCTTTCAAGTTTTATTTTGATATTTTTGGCTTAAAATTCGATAAACTGTTAGTGAGATTTCACTATTGGGCCAAAAATATGAGATATAAAGATTGGGTCATTGGCCCATTTAGAGCAAGGTTGGATAGAACAAACTGACCGGACCAGACCGGTTTAGTCCTTATGGCTATTCGGTCTGGTTCAGTCAAGTCCAAAAAACCTCTCGGAACCAGACCGAACCGAACTCCTCCCTAATTCCTGGACATATCAAAGAAAAATGCTACAAGCTCCATAGCTTCCCTCCCATACATGAAAATTCATTCAAACATAGAACATCAGCTAATCAAGTTTCTCTTGAATAGAAATAGGTCAACAATGCTCCAATCATTACTTAAGAACAATACAATTGTCTAATTGTCTTATTTCAAAAACAACCACATGCAGCACTTCTTCCTACTGCCAATCAAGTTCAAATATCCTCCACTAATACAGATGTCCCTTCCATGTCTGGTATAAGTCTATGCTTATCTACACATTCACACAACGCTACACAGCATGTTGATACACCCTGGATCATTGACACCGGAGCTACAAATCATATGATTTGTGATTTGTAACCCACTTTGTTTTACTCACATCTCTGCTAAAGCCTCTCATGCAGTCAGATTACCAAATGGAAACTCTACCTCAGCCACTTATGTTGGAAATATTCATTTATCCGGTTCTCTAACTCTCAAAAACGTGCTTTGTGCTCCCACTTTTTCATTTAATCTTATATATGCCAAGTCTTTATCTCAAACTTCCAATTGTTATTTAATTTCTTTTTTCTCTGACTCATGTTACATTCAGGACCTTCTCTTGGATGACGACTGGATAGAGTAAAGTGAAGGATGGCCTCTCCCATTTTCAACATCAGAAAAATTCACCTTCTGCCATAACTTCCCACTCCAAACTTTGCTTCATTTCAATTATGTTAATACTACTGCTATTACCAAATTTGATGAATTTACTTTATGGCATTATCGGCTAGGACATATCTCTATGATTGAACATGTTTTGACGCCTACTCCAAACCTTGATTATAAATCTCTCATTGAGAGAACAAGGTCTTTATGTCAAAGAAATATACATGTGTTTACCTTAATTATGTCAAAGGAACTCCGAGACAAGGTCTTTTCTTCCCTACAAATTCAAAGCTGGAACTTGTTGCATACTCGAATGCAAGTTGGGCAAACTGTCCCGATACAAGGCACTCTACCACTGTTTTCGTGTCTTCATAGATAGCTCATTTATATTCTGGAAATCAAAAAACTAGACTATTGTGTCTAGATCATCAGCAGAGTCCGAGTATAAGGCTATGGTATCTGTTGTTTGTGAACTCACATGGATTAGATATTTTCTTACTGATCTGAAATTGCTCATCTCAAATCCTACAACTTTGTATTGTGATAACTTGGTAGCAATTCATATTACAGCAAACTTTATCTTCCATGAGCAAACAAAACACATTGAATTAGATTGTCATCTAATTCGTGATAAGATTGCAGAAGGACAAGTAGTGACAGCTCATGTCTTCGCTCATCTTCAATTAGCCAACTTGTTCACTAAGCCCCTTCACTCTCCTGCCTTCACAAGACGTTTATCCAAGATGAGAGTCATTAACATATAATCTCCATCTTGTAGGGGATGTTGAAATTACTAGAAAAAAATCATCCACTACCTTCAAACACGGATCCTCCACTACCATATACATACTGCATGGACGATTCCAAAAATGCATAAATTGAAATATTTTCTCTTTTGGTTATTATCATTGTAATGAGTTGTAAATTGTATTCTCGTATTCCTTTACTTCGTCTATAAATACCAGTTATACATGTATAAAATAAATATAAATACTAGTTGTACAAGTTATAATGATAAGATTAAATGAGTTGAGAAAGTTTTGGTATCCAAACTAAGCCTAAATATCACATATTGGGTTTAGATCATAAATAATTAATTCAACCATTACTCGATACACTTATTTTATTAAATGAGTCAAATCTCTCAATCTTTAATACATCACTAATTTTTATATCAAACGTGTATCAAAATCATAGATTAATTTGTAAAAGATAATCAGATTTTACTATTATATATATATATATATATATTACACACACATATACACCAATGTCGACCTCCTTATATATATATATGATGCATGCAATGAACTTGAGTTAATATGATGTATTATTAAACGAGAACACAAATCAAATGCATGGTAAATTAATTCATGCAATGTCTTGTTTGTTTTTCTTTAATACAATTATTTCGTATAAATACAAGAGCATATGATCTACACATAAATAGGTATATATAAAACTAGTTACAATAAGACAAATATCACTCTGCTCTATATTAATTAGCCATTTTTCTTATTAATTGTTATGGAATTGGAAAATGTCAAATTGTCTATTATATTTTATGTAAAAAATTAAAAAAATTATAATAATGAGATGAGATGAAACAGTTTACTATCAAAATGAGGCCTAAGTGATAACTAAGTACGTATATATTAATTGATATTCTCATTGAAAACAGTGCACATGCATGATGAAGAAATAGTTATCAGAAAATTAAATCGTGAAAGATACAAGATTATCAACCAAAATTGTACGTGTGTATTAAGTTTACAACTATATTTTAAATGAGTAAATAATCTCACTTTATATAAATATTCTCATATTAATATTAAATTGTATAAAAAATTTGTTAAAAAGATTGCATAAATCTTCTTTCTTTCTTTTTTTAATTTATGATTAGTACTGGTAGACATCTATTGGATGACTTTATAAAAATGATTATTATGATTCCCCTAGTTTATAAAAAATGATTATAAATTTCATACTAGTCTGGCCAGTTGATATGCGATTAAATTTGCTAAAGTTTCATCAACTCTTAATTATAAATTATTAGCATTTTTGTTTATTTTAATGCATTCGAAACCTACATGCTACAAAAAAACTCATTTTATGGGTAACTCCTTTCGCCGAGAATAGAAGCTCAAATCTTTAGAAAAAGTTACTTGTGATGATTTTTTAGCATCATCACTTGGTCGTTATTAAAGTTCTTGAATTATTCTGTTACAAAGATTTTACAAAAACATGTTGCAAATACTAAACTATTGGCGGCACTAATGTTGGTGGCAACTAATCCAAAAAGATGTTGCAAATAAGGCATTAGTTAAGCCATAAATCACGTAGGATAATTATTTTGCGACGATTTGAACAGCCAGAAAATACAATTTGTCCTAGTTATTTCTCGCCGCTAGTACTTTGTTGCGGCGACTTCATCTTGCCACTAAACTATTTCTAGCGCTTATTTTGATAGCAATTATTCCTAAAAGATGTCTCAAACAAGGCATTAGGTTAGCCATAAATCGCACAAGATAATCAGTTTATGATAATAAAAACAACTAAAAAATACAATTTACGACGGTTATTGCTCGTCACTAATAAAAAATAGAGGCAACAGCACATCGTTGCTAGGACTTTGTTGCGGCGACTTCTTCTCACTGCTAATAAATTTTTTTGTTTGGCTGCTAGTTGCGGCAAACATAAGTTGCCGAAAGTAATATTTCCTGCTATGTTGGATCGCAGCTAATATATTTGTATCGTGATATAGATTCACCGTTAAAATTTATTTGGGATGACAATTCAAATATTATATCGGCGACCAGTAATCGCTAGGGGTGTAACAGGTCCGGTTCAGTCCGGTTTTAGACTAAATTTAGGATATAACTAGTATGTACCGGTTTTGCATTTTTCAAAACTGATTATGTGCCAGTTACCCTCATAAACCGGTACTCCAATTTTACCGGTTTATGGTCGGGTTTTAATGTACTATATTATGTAATATAGTATATTATAGTATAGTGATAATATATTGTAGTATATTATAATATATAGTGATATAATATTAGTATAATTATTAATATACAATATATAATATTAGTATAACTATTGATATAATAAATAAAATGATATAAGATTTTAAAATTTAATATTATTTTAATTAGTAATTTATCATATCATACAAAACTATGTTATATATAGTTATATATTATATATAAATATTATATACAATATAAAAAATTAAAAAATATATAAACCGGTCATGTCCGGTTTTAGAAAAAGAAAAATCGAGACCAGACCGATCCACCGATTTGGTCCGGTCCTGTCCGGTTTATCGATTTTTTTTTTTACACCCTTAGTAATCGCCACTATTTGTCTTATGATAATAATTTTCATGGATAAAAATATTTTCAGGCGGTTTTGAAGCATTGAATATAAAGTTGGTGCAATTAGTTTTTCTCATAATTATGATATTATTGATGTAAATTTGCTTTAAATACCTACAATATCATTTAGATGTTGGCCTTTTCTAAAACAATTCTAATTGTGGTCTTCCAAAAGTTATGTTCATTTGCCTAAACCAATGAATAATATTTTTGCCAATCCCTATATTCCTCCACATACATTAATCATGATGTTAACAAATAATCATGAAAGCATTGTAACAAGATTCATTTGTGAAAATGTCACAAAGATACAACTCATTTTTTCTAAGTACAGAAAAGTATCTTCCAAATAGCCACAATACATATATCTATGTATATATACCATACTAATTCATTTTAACCACATGTTGTTCATGATCCATACAAAGTCCATATCTACCAACTTCTCAATGGTGTACACCAGCCCCCAACTTTTTCACGTAATATCCAAAACAAGCATTTTCATAACTCTATGTTTTTCTTTGTATTCTTAAAGGCCTGTGGATATAGGCACAATAACAGTACTAATATAAGTTTCTTAGTGAAGATCCACCAATCTTTATTAAATTAATCTATTATATGAACTTATAGTATTATGAAACCATGCATATATATAGCACTAATCCCAAACATTGCTTTCACCAACAAAAGTCAAACCATGTACATTTTGTGACATAAACTCATCTACACTCTATATCTGAAAATATTGTTATCTGTATCATATCTTAATCTAATTCCTTCATGGTAATTATGCACATATCTTTCTTTGTCAAGCTCAAGACTGATGCTATATGATAACATTCACATAATATTTAGTTTTAGTTCATTTAATTGATATACCCTAACAATTTTTAGAAATCTTTGGTTCTAGTACTTCTCATATAAACTTAGTACAAAATACAAATAACAACATGGCTAGCTATTATTGGCACTTTTGCCACAAATCACGCCATCACAAATATAATTAAGTTTATCAAACCAACCAATCTGTCAATCTAAACATGAATATCTCAATCAAAAGTTGTTATTTGTTTCCATACCTTTAAATATTGCGCAGTAGCCAAAATCATTATTTTGTCCATCAAATGACAACGGAAATGATATAACGCTGTAGAGCAACATAAGATATTTATCAAAAAGTTTAGCAATCATATTGAACAATCAACCATCATCAACACTTCTTCTAGGCCAAAATTACCATGTAATATCATCAAACTAGAAGTGCAAAAAGCCTAGCGACTTTCTATAATAAACTTCCAGCAACTAAAAGAATTGCATATGAAACGATTAAATTATTAAACTTCCGCCACTACAGCACATGAAAACAAAACCAAGTAATTTAAGTTAATAAAATCTCATACAAGCCTAAAAAACAAAATAATTATTGCGAAAATATTAATTTGATAACCAATCTTATTTGGACAGATTTAACAGATTTCCAATAATGGTATATGCGTGAAACTAGTTCAATATTCATGCTAGCTCAGCTATATGTACGCCCAATATCATCGATTAAGATTTAATTATATGAAATTAGTTTCACATCACTTACTCAATTATCTAACAATCTCTACTTAGCTTGGCTGAAAGATTTTATAGAAAACAAATGAGAAAAAAACATTATCCAATTCTTTAGAGTTTAGTCTATACAATAACAATAAGTTTATCTAACAGGTAGTAATATTTATGTCCTAACAATTGGTGTATAATGCATTGCATCTAACATGGTGGGAGTAGTGGCTAGATGTTTAACTATATTGAGCCCATTCAAATTTGATCTTCATTTTTTACTCTAATTACAACACTATGCACACATGCCTTCACACAAGTATATATAGTAGCTCCAAAAGACCATTCCAAAACAAATCCTGACTGCCTCAGAACACTTGATAGCAAACCAAAATGTTAGATCTTACATGGAATAAGCATATATGCAACTTAGGTTAGGACCAAACCCAAAATCGCAAAAAATTTATTATTTCACAAAAACATCAACTATGCAGCTCCCTAATCAGCCTTCTTATGAGACTCTCCTTGGAGCTATCTTTCAGACATGTATGTACTCATAAACTTATCATACTCTGTTTATTTATCCAAGAGTAAACTTACATCCCCTTTAATTCTTTTACTTCATTATTGTAATACTACGTATCTTTCCCATGCATTTATGAAACTGCTACTAATTCAATAATCATTTTTCAGTATTATCTCTATATGATTCGGGCATGACCATTTCTCCTAACCACCTTACCTACCTTGGCCTATAGCCCAAGACCTCTCTAAAAATTATGCCGCTACCTTCTTAGTACGGGTCTCAAGCTCCAGATGGTCTAACTTTTCAACTATCAAGTTCTATTCAACCAATCCCCAACATGATTAGAAATATAAATAAAATGGAATTAAATTGTTTCATTTCTTAATAAAAAACTTTTGAACTCACATAATGCTCTTCAGTCATGAGAGTCGCAAATTTTTCTTTTTCTCTTTGACCACAGCACATCTTTGTAGAAATCAACTAAATTAGACTCAGAATCATATTGCAAATAGAAAAAAATAAAAAACACGAGTAATTAATTCGTCCTACTTGTGAATTGGTACATTACGCCAGTTAGCGTGGCTCAAGTCGTCATAGTGCCTCAATATCCATGTAACCTTTGTTGTAAACAACGTATTGTTTCACAATAAGGTCCTGTCTCCTCATTCTTGATTTTTATAAATATTTTTCCATTCTTTCTTAGAATGTCAAATAATGTACTCTTAGCTTATCCATGCCCACGTTTCCAAGTAGGTGGTGGTACTAAGGTAACATTGACCACCATATTATTATAAAAATGAATAACTTCATTTTTCCTAAATGATAAAATACCATCATTGGCCATACTATGCATTGATGAAAAATTGGAAATACTAATACCATTTGTGATTGTAGGTGAATTGACCCCATCCCATCCTCAATTGATTTTAAGTTGGGGACGGCATCAAGAGGTTGAGTTAGTTCATCCAACCTTGATGGACAATCGTCTCAAAGATTCAATGCAGCAATGGGTATTCTATTACTTGGTTCACTTATGCACAAAGATCTTGCTCTAGCATTGCATATACTGTTTGATCATCCTCTACCTAATCTAGTTATATATGACGAAGCCAATATTCTCATTTGGTTACAACGTTTGAAATGTCACAAATAATCTTTCGCAGAACCTAGCCAAGCATTTTACAACTTTTCATGTAAGCCGACAATTTAAAACTATTGGCTACATACCTCCAAGAAAAAAATCATTATTTCCCTTAAAAACCATACAACGTCTAACTCCTAATCACTATGGAGGTCATTAGATCGGTATCCAAGTTGTGGTTACAAATAAAATTACACTAGTAAGATGCAATTTCTGATTCAAAGCTTCATAGAATCAAAATAGAGTCTAGCCTTCAATGGGAACTTGCAGGCTGTAATAAGTCCTCATCAAATAGGTTGGAAGCACTTTGGAACAAGTCTGACAGTCAAGCAATTTCTATTTTTCCTTCCAAAGCTTGTGTTAATACCCCCACTATGATTGGGAACCTACACCATAAATTTAAATACATGCTTGGCATGTGGCACAACACATTAGATTCCATTAAATTATTTTCATGCCAAGGTAGCAAATTAGTCAAAGTCAAGGAAAGAATTCAGCCGCAATAATCAATGATCAAACTGGAAATTATTTGAGCAAAACCTAATTCTAAGGTTTTATTCATCCTACCCAATTCTGCTAACGACAATATGATGTAGTGAAAATCATATGCAACGAAGATTACAATCTATTTGTAAAATAAAATTAAAATTAAAAAAAGTTTCGCAAGAAACTAGAAGTTGAAAAGGGTTACTATGACCTTAATGGACAATCACGCAGCTTCTCAATCGAACACTCAATTGATGGCCTGTAAGAATATTTGCTTTTCCAATAAGTAACATGGAAGAATAAAAACTATAGGCTATTTGGAATTGAAACTTGAAAATGTTACTTGCTAAATACAACCTGGAAGAGGGATGAGTATGCGTGAAAGCTGAAACTGTACCGAAGCGTGTTGCAGAAGACTTGTGGTACCGATAGCCCATCTTTTAGTCACAATTTGACACTTTTGCCCCCAATTAGCATTTCACAGCATGCGCAAAACTCCATCTATTCCCGCCTATGACCAAGTCGTGAATCCCTCCTAGTATTACATACACAGCATGACATTAAAAATGGCTATTTAAATATGATGATTTTTCTCTATCTAATATTTCTTTTTAGACCCATAGAATAATGTAACAAAAACCTAAATGGTCAAATAATACTTCATAACTCATTGTCAAATGATTATGTAAAAATTGTTTCATATGCTTACTGGCTTAGACCCGATTTGGATACAAAAGTCTCCTCCAACTCATCTAATCTAATAATTAATTACAACTTTTTCAAATTTTCATACAAAATATAATAAATAATTCAACATTTTTAAATTCTAAATTAATAATAATATTTTAACAATATTTTTTCAACATTTTCCTTTCATTTCAACTCGATCATCTCATTTCAACTCATTGTCCAAACCTACCCTTAAAAAAAATATACAATTATATATCCAGCCTAAAAATATGATCAGCATTAACATTAGCTTGCTCATCCCATTAGTCAAATTTTTCCTAACACAATCTTTGTCATATATTGTAGATCAAATGATCATATTTTACAATTCATGAAATAAGATAAATTCTAATTAATTTTCATAGATTACAACATCCACTTCAACCATTAAATTATGTGACACTACATAATTTGACAATGATTTATAGTAAGTAAAGTTTTATATTTATTAATTTTTTCAAGGTTTGGTTAGATGGAAAAAAAATTATTATTTTCAATCATTTCGTTGGATGCTCTAATACTTTTTTATTGGAGACATAACAAAGTATATGCCGCTCTAGCAAGCGAAAGGATCATAATTTGGCTTCAATTATCTTCCTACCATATTATTAGAGCATTAGCATTGGTATCATTATGGCTATATTTAAGCTAGTTTCCTTAAAAAGCATTATAGAACGAACTAACTAAATGAACATTAAAAATGAATAGTTATTTTCCCTAAGCAATACATAATTGTTAATATTAACCTATTTATTTTAATGGGATTGGAAAGCCATTAAAATACAAAAGGCATTTAATAATTTTTAATTTTTAATTATAATGTAAAGCTGGTTTGATTATACAAAACTAAACTATCTTATCTCATTTCATATAATCATTATAATTTTTTCAAACTCCCACATAAAATATAATAAAAAAATCAGATTTTTCTAGTTCCAAAATAAAAATAATATTAAAATAATATTTTATTTAACTTTCAATAAAACATCTTATCTCATATCATCTTAACTGTGCAACCAAATGAGGCCGCTAGTCTTTTATCTTTAACCAAGTTAACTACTTCTTCTTGTCTTGTTTTTCTTTACTATGCTTGCTTTACTAAGTATCTCATCAATTGGAGAACAATTTATGTAAAGCTATAAACTAAAATCAAGATTTTGTTCAATAGATAAGTTAAAGTAGGTTTGGGTAAATTTGAGTTTTGACTTCAATTATTTATTAAATAAAAGTCAATATAAAATTAAGATAAATTAATTAAAAAACCCAATTTGTACAAATATTGCTTAAGATAAATTTAAAGCGCTAAAAAACGTTGCAAATATTGCTGAAAAACGCTGCAATATCTCAATTGCAACGTTTTTTAGTTCCCTGCACGTTCGACACTATAATCCTTTCTTTTTTTATCAATTGCAACGATATCAAAAAAACGTTGCAAATAGCATCAATTGCAGCGATATATTTTTGTTGCAAATTATATCGCAACACATTGGAAATGGATTATGAAATTTGCATTAGGATTGCTGCTATTGAGCAATTCTAACAATTTTAATCCTTGCAAAAGCTCACAATAACGCTGCAAATACCTCATATCAGAAGCAACGCTTGCTTCCTTCGTTGCATTTAATATTTTTTTCAATGACTAAAATCGTTGCAAAAGATAAAAAACCGATGCAAATGCCCGATATCATAAGCAGCGCTTGCTTCCTTTGTTGCATTTAATATTTTTTTTAATGACTAAAATCGCTACAAAAGGTCAAAAAGCACTGTAAATACCCCATATCAAAAGCAACGCTTGCTTCTTTTGTTGCATTTAACATTTTTTTCAATGACTAAAATCACTACAAAATGTCAGAACACGCTACAAATACTCCATATTAGAAGTAGTGCTTGCTTCCTTTGTTGCATGTAACATTTTTTTCAAAGACTAAAATTGCTGGAATAGAGTAATTGCGACGAGTTTAGAACTATTTTCAGTGATTTTTAATCGTTGGAAATACTCAATTACAAAATTAAAAAAAAAATACTACTGAAACTGTAGTAATTTTTTTACACTTGCATATAATATGCAAGACATTCATACATTCATCCAAATCCACTTGCACATTGTTTCAACTAACAAAAACTAATAATTATCCATTCCTTAAACAAGTCAAATAGAGCTCTTACATTAATCATATTTTGTAACATATGTGATGGTCAGGAACCCACACTGTTTTGTTACTATCCCCACAACATACACATGCATTACCATACACATTATATAGGCACTAGTGCATTCAGTATACAACAAGTAGAAATATGTTCAGTACATAGGCAAGCATAAGCATCAAGTCGAGCCTAAGTGTACTTCATCACTTTCAACTAAAAGTAATTGCTCCCATATTCAAGAAAAGATGCTAGGCAGTAATAGGGTCTATGCTCTTGGCAAGGGTGAGTGGAATATAGCTTCAAAGTCACTGCAGCCAGTTGCAATATCAGCAACTCTCTAAATATATTTCAACGTGTATGGAATAAACATCAAATATCTAAAAAGCTTCCATTCAACCACATTCAAAAAGAGTTTAGAAATTAGAAAAAAATAACAGAAAATGAACAAAATATAAATCATTAGTGTGACTTATGAGAGAAAGACTAAATATAGAAACAAAGGCATACCTGTATATGAGTTTTCTGGAAAGACACAACACCAACAGATTAGTAGAATAAAAAACCTGGAAAGTGAAGAGCATGAAGTCATACAGACAAGGGAAAGCCATATTGTAGGTGAAGAATGCATGAAAACCTACTTTCCATAGTAGTTGTAACACATAAGCATCAATCTAATTTACTGATCTCAAAGTAGAACTTCATTCAAGTAAAATACAACTTTAGAATAAAACCTCTTTTCAATAAAATTCTAGAAAAAATGTGTATTGTTAACACTAGAAGCTTATCAATAACTGTCCAAACCAAAACTCCTGTGCAAATTTACAAACAATTTACTTAGATATTTATTTAGGTCACCACTGCTTTCAAAATACACTTTTATGATCAAGGTAGAGATAATTTATCCATAGGACTTGCAGCCACCAATTTAAATCTATATAGATTAAGCAAAAACATAAAGCATTATTTGACTAAAAAACCAAGATTTCCAAACTTATATCAAAAGATCAGTAGAGGATTAAAACTGTTATTTATATATGGTGCACAATATTATACACAACTCAAATTAAATCATATAAAAGAAAAGATAAAAAGGTCAAACAGAGCTCGTATGGGGAGGAAACGACGCACGTAGCTTCTGCGGAAGGAAAATGAAGTGGAGGAGAATCTAGAGTTTGGGACGTAGTCGACGAGGGAGGTTATCCAAGCCATGATTCTCAAAGTGGATGACTTGGGCATTGAAGGTAGGAGAAATGGTAAGAACGTCGAAGTGGAGGAGAATGGGTACTCGGTAACAGAGTGGGTATATAATTTCAGGAGGGAAAAAATAAAGTGCTCGAGTGGCTTGGCGCCCAGATCCAATGGCAATGAGATTATCCTATTGCAATAAATTTTTTCTTATTGCAAAGTATATTTTCACTGCTCTTAAGAAATAAATTGCTGCAAAAAAACAAAGTTAATGTATCCCAATTTTAAATCATATATTGATGTGAAAACATTGCAACGAGTTTAATTTCACTGCAAAAAGCTACCTATTGCAGCGATTTTAATTGCAACAAAATTAAAAACGCTGCAAAATGTCATATTTCTTGCAGTGATACACTAAAAATGAATAGGCTTTTTTATATATTTTCTTAAAATGTGGTTCAGTTTTTTACAAAGCCTTGTGTGAGTCTTATCTATTTATGACTTGTACCAATAATTTCTCTATATATATGTGTGTGTGTGTGTGTGTTTTTAATCAGAAAATGACAAACAAAAAAAAACTCCCTGAACGACACAAGGTGGTAAGGGTGGAACCAGTAATATATATTTATATATACATTTTGTTCCAAGCACAAGTAATTACGTACCTAGCTAGCTAATTAACTAGTTAACCACGGAAAAACAAAACAGTTTAGAGCCTAATTAATTAGCCATGGCTTCTTGCACCTTCAAATCTTCTGCACCAACAAATGTGCCATGAAACCCATAAGGAACCCTAGCAGGCAATCTCACCGTTGCCACTAGCTTCATGCTTGAAGCTTCCACTATCACCAACTCCGACGTCTCTCTCTTCTCATCCCTCACAAACCCCATTATAAACCCCTCATCATCATCATCTCCTCTGACATGATGAGTTCCCTCATATTTCATCTTCTTGGGTACGTAAAATGGCTCTCCTCCGAAGCATCCCGCCCCATACAAAAATTTGGTAACCACACCAGAATTCAAATCAACCTTTGCAATGCCGGAACACTTGGGCCACGGCTCTGCTATCGCTAGGTACGCGTACCGGGTCTTTTGGCCGAGAAGCTGCCTATTTACTTGCCCTGCTTCCAAGTTCATGCCCGACACGATCACCCGGCGCGTGGACTTCCCCGTTCTCATGTTTACCCTGAATTCCGATAACTCACTCCGAAGCGGGACCTCTCTCTCGTTGAATACAGAGTCCGGCGGGCTCATGCACGAACCTACGACAACGATAGTCTCGTCGCCTGTTTCAGAGTTTTCCTCCCATGCATTCCACAGATGGAAGCAGAAGCAATCGGGTACGTCAATCCATCGCATTCTCGACTCGTCGACGTCGTTTTTCGGCAAAATTCCGAATCGAGAGGTCTTGCTCTCATCGAAGATCACCGGAGACCCGCCCCGAATCATTTCCGATAACTTGAATACCACCTGGTGGTCGGGGAGTATCACAAAGTTCTCTGTTATGGCAAAGTCATGTATCATTGTCGGTCGCTGAAGAGAGATCTCCACGTCGCATGACTTATTTCCGCAAGTGTCGAACTTGAAGTACTTGAGGTACGGTTTTTTCACCACGTTGTAGCTCAGCGCGTGGAGATCACCAGTAATGGGGTCCAGCTTGGGGTGCGCTATCATGGAGGAGTCCAGCTGATTGTTGAAATCAAACCGTCCGATTGTCTCAAGATCGCCATCATCCTTGATACTAACGTGGTAAGGAAGATCGTCCTCTGACATGGCTAATAGTCGGCCGTTGAAATAGACGAGCCCCGCATTGGCAACACCTAAGCCTCGCGACCCGTCAACTAACCCAGCTCCGGCTCGGACGAAGAACAGCGCAAGCCTAGCCAGTCCGGAATGGCCATGCAGCTCTCCAATAGGCTTAGGAAACACGGGCCTCCCCATTGCCGCTTCTTGAACGAGCCGGCTCGTACGCGTGTACCTACAGCTGTAGCTGGCTTTGTTCCCGGAACCCAAGGTAACGGCGTGTATCATGCCGTCCCCGTCGAACAAATGGTGTCCACCTGACGGAGCGAACATGGGATTAGCCCCATTCCGCAAGTAAACGCCGTAAAGGCATGCTGGAATTTGACCCAGTACCTCGAGCCCATGATGAACTGGGCACTCCCGTACCGGGGCGAAATTACCAGATATCTGAATCGCCGGGTCGACCGTCTTCGGCAATTTATGGTTCTTTTCGAGTGGTAATATCAGTGAGGCCTCTATGAGGTCTAGAAGCGAGGCGACTACCTTTTGCAAGGGGTTTAAACGCGGTGGGTACGTGGGTTTTGGTGGGGTTGACACCGGCTGACTTTTGGGTGATTGTTTGTGTTCCGGCAGCGACGGAGATAGCTGCGATGGTGGTGGCTTTCGGGGGAGTTTTTTCTTCGCAGGGGTGATGAGGATTTTGGATGTGAAAAGTGGGGAGGGAGTTGGAGCATTTCTCCGTTTCGTGGGGGTGTGAAGTTGAGTGAGATTTTGGAGTCCAGAGGTTGTTGTTAGGGTGGTGAAGTGCAAAGAGAATTGCATGGCCGGAATAGTGAAGAGAAATCCGAAGAAAGATGATAGCGTGGGGGTTGGGAAGGGGCCTGGAAGAAATCAAGGTGGGATACTCTGTATGTTTTGCTGGCCGGGTGTATATACCATATATAGGAGAAAGGAGAGGGTTTGCCAGCTATTTGAGGTAGCAAATGTGAGGGACAGACACGTTGCCAGTGAGAGATCATCGATTTCATCAAAGGTTTTTATGTCAAGTTTTCTTTTATTTTATTTTTTGAAATTTTTAAAGAAATAAACCTCGTTCTTTCATGGAAACGAAATTACAATTATAATTTAATATAAATAAAAACTAACTATTTATAATTAGAGCTCCTCTAGTATACAAATTTTTTTAATATAGAATAGATTAAAAATTTATTTTTATTATAAAATAAATTTAATGTAATATATAAAATTATATCAATTTATATATTTGTTTTTATAAAAAAAATTTATAGTTGTAAGGCTTTCTCAAATTGAAATGATGAGGAGGTTTCTCTTTAGAAAAAATAATTTACCTTTTTGTCCCTAGCTCTTCATGCTATGATTTATTTCTGATCAAAATTCTACCAAGTTATATATAGTACTCGTATCGTACTTTTAATTTATTATGATGAGATATTATTATTGAGACATATTTTACCTTTTCAAAAAAATAAAAGATGATTCAAATGAAAAAAAATATATATATATACATATATAATAGAATGAAAATGAAATAAAAATGTGAAATGTAGCGTTACCCTTTTCTGTTTGATGGCTAGGTATTGGTTATCACGAGATTAATGTGCTTTTAGGAAAACGAGATTAAAATACCTTTACATTATTTATTAAATACTTAATATTATTTAAAATATTTATAAGTACAATAATATATATTATAAGGCCCATTTTAGATTGAGAGTTAAACTTAACTTTAATTATTATAAATTTTTTAAATTTTTATACAAAATAAATATAATAAATAATTCAACTTTTTCAAATATCAAAATAATAATATTATTAAAAAAATAAAAATCTAATAATAATTTATTTAACTTTCATCTCTATTCACTATTCAAATCTCACCGACACAACTCGTATGTACGTCTTTCTGTCCCCTTAGAGAATGGGTACTTTGATCATTTTACATGATGTTGACAAGTGAAATTATTAAAATATCTCCAATTTTACACTAAATGAATATTAGATTTCTAGTCTTTTCACGTGAATATTATATCTCTCATTTGGATTTACTACAAATCCATTTGGTCGCATTTTTCCTATAAAATAAAATGATTAATTACATTTAGAACTATGGATATTATTTAGTGTTGGGCCAACAAGAGAGAAAATAAAGACAGCTTCTAAATTCTAATCCTCCATGTATTGCCACTAAAATGCCTAGTGGAAGCTCCACGATGGATGTGTCCATTCATCTTTTTTTTATAAAAAAAAAAAAAATGTATATTAAGAGCTTGTTTAGATTTAGAAAGTATTTCATCTGATCATAATTATAATTTTTTTAAAATTCTCACACAAAATATAATAAATAATTTAACTTTTTCGAATTTCAATTCAACTTTTTCAAATTTTAAAATAATAATATTTTAACAATATTTTATTTAATTTTTAACTTTCATCTTAAACATTTCCATCTCATCTCATCTGTAAATCTAAACAAGCACTAACTCTTGCTCATGGCATATCTTCACAAAGTTGCCGACAAGATATTTTCTTTGGAAAGTTGAGAAATCGTTCAACTCTTATTATTAGAATCTTAGACAAGAAATTAATCTAATCAAAGTAGATAAATATATGTTAACATATATTAAAACCCATCAGTCACTAAAAACATATACTAATATTTTTTAAAGAATTGAATCTACAATTTCATTTGTTTCATTATGTTTTTTAATTCTCTCATCAACATAACATAAGAATAGTGTAGGATTAACAGATGATAACAAAAATCATACACAACAATTCCTCGTTGATCAAGGTTGAGCACTACTCCTGGAGTCAACTTTGTTTTTACTTACCTATTTTGATTCTTGTAATAATTTGTACAGCAAAGCAACATTAATATGTTCTTTCCTTTTATGTTAGCATTAGCTATGTATATGTATTCATTGCGTATGCAATACAAGGTGTGACAGTTTTTTATAATACACACAACTGTGTTCAATACTCTTATAAGGATGGTGTATTTTTTTTTTCACATGAATGATGTATTTAATTTGTCAAGAAATAAATTTATAAATTGTGAAATCACTACTTGTTTAAAAAAAATCAAACTGATAAGAATAGATAAATTTAATTATTTAATTTAAATCTTAATATTCCTCTTCGGCGTCCTGGCATGTAGACCAAATTATTCTTAAATTAACGAGTTTAATATGTAAAATATTTAATTAAACAGAAGGAAGTGTATTTAATTATTTAATTTATATATAAATAAATATTATGGAAGAAAAAATGAAATAACTTTTTGAAGGAAGGCGATGAAAACTAAGTGGCACGTGGGTGAGGACATGGAGATTCTGAAGGAAAAAAGTACCCTATTGGGACAACACCCCCGGCATCGGACTACCACCCCCCCTATGGGCCCACCCCAGACCGAATGCATAAACAGATACAAATGGCCCCCCGTGTGGCGGCCCACATTGTCATTTTCCATAACACCGACCCCCCTCCCCTCTCTTTTCTGTTTCCTCCTCTGACTTCTTCCTAATCAGATTTCACCACCTTGTTTCAATCGCGACAACCTGCATCCCATTCGCCCAAACACGTGTCCGAACAGATCGACCCTGACCACGTGCATTTGTGGGGCCTTTCTAGCCCACGTGTCTTTTGTCTTTGACTTGTCTTCTTTTTTTTTTTTTTTGGGTATATATAAAAATGTTAAATATATATTTTTTAAAAAATGATTTCTTTACGAAGTTGAAAATTATAAAATCTCTAATTCAATCTCAAAATAAATCTTTGTAAGTTGTTTTTGCAAGAAATATTGTAAGAATTTTTGCTACAGTTTCTTTCGAGCACAACGAGGAAGAAAATGTCGAGTTTTGACTTTTTCTTTCTTTCTTCTGGGATCTAAGCAAAAGAACAAAACCTCTTGTACTCAGAGCCTTGTCTGGTCACCCTGAAAATCTGCTCAGCAGTCAGCAACGTTTTGTAATGTTTACGTAAGACAAGATTGTTAACTTTGTCTTTGTCGAAGAAGGGAAAAATGGTAGAAAAACATCAAAATGTATATTCATTCATAGGATTCTTACTCTAGGACATCGCCGACTAAAGTTGCCACTTAATGGGCCTATGTGGGTCCTACAATTGGGCAAGAGGGTCCAATCGTTAATGGGGCCTTCCACATCAGTTGGGTAAATTCATTATTGGAGGAGAAAAATGATATTTGCAAATCTTTTAACACTAAATAATTAGAATAAGAATTATTACAATCAATATATTTTTAATCATTTGATTCCACTAAAGAATGTAAAAAACAATGAAGGTAATTAATTAAAACTAAATTTTAATATTAGGCACTACACACTTCTTATATGCTCCTGTCTTCGACTGTGTTTTTAGTAAGTGAAGTAATCTCACTTTAATTTACAAATATTTCATTATTATTTAAAAATTATTCACTATCATTTTACTATTATTCACAAATCATCTGAAATCTAACATCTAAAAATAACCTTAATGAAAGGAGAAACACCCGATTCTTGAAAAGCTAGATGGAGCACTTGTTAATTGCCCAAGTGTGGGAGAGCAATTCACTGAATCAGAAGCAATTTTATCACAAGCTAGAATATGACTATTCTTTGACTGTAATCAAATTGGCTAAACTTCCCAAGCAATCTTCCTACTATAATGACATTCTTTTTGGTCCTTCAAGCCCACTTTAATGACCTCAATTTTGATAAAATTGAAACGGATTTAAATAAAGAGCCTTTATGCGGGCCTGTGTGGGCTTGAATAAAGAGCTATGATGGACACAAACTTTTACAACTTCACTGGTGTCCTCTCAATTTGGGCTCCCGATTATAGATTCTGAATAGCATATTTAAATTAATTATCAAATACTTCTGTTGTTTTTTCTTTTCCTTCATTTTTCCCTTAATTTCATTCCCTCTCCCTTGAATCTCTATCCGTTTTTTGCTATGGGACGCTACCAATGGGACGTAATACCTTGACCAGCTCATCCAAATTTCCAACAGTATCGAACTTTACAACGCATGTTAAATTAATAAGATTTGCTACTTATTTTACTATATTCATATTTGTTTTCTTTTTATATTTTATTTATTTAAATTAATTAAATTCTTATGTTGATTATTCCTATCCTATATATTTTCCTAAATTAATAATAATGGTTCCGGGTGTACCATATCAGCACTTGTTTCCAGAATCCATATGATTGGATAATGGCGCCACCCTGTTGTGGATATTTTCGTTCGCTTTTTCCCAATCCGGCACGCATCTTTATGCCTGCGTACACAAAAGTTCGAAAGCACAGTACACGCCCGTTTAGGCGCGTGTAATGTTCTCGTTCTCAACATATTTAAGTAATCCTTATAACAAAAAATAATTTTGATGAATATAAAATTAATTTAAATTTTAACTATTTTATTTATATAAATTTCTATATTGAAATAATTATTTTTTATTATATAATAATAAAATAATATAAGATAAATTTAATTTTAATTATTCACATCAAATCTCCACATTAGATATCTATTTATTTATTATATAGTAATCAGTAATTAATAATTTAAAAAAAATTTAATTTTTTTAATTATTAATTTATTTTATTTTATCATATTTTTATTATTAATTATTATTTTATTTTATTTTATCACATTTTGCTATTTTATTTAAAGAAACTTATGGAAGTTTGTGGATGTAGATAGAAAGAAGAGAGTGTTATAAAAAAGTAATAAAATAAGATTTACTCCTTGTACAATATAGACCAAATTTGATCTTTTCTTTACCGATACCGTAGATAAAAATTACAAATTTTGAAAATAAATAATCCATTGCAAGTGTGTTTTATATATAATAGTTAAAAAGTATAATATATTTTGAAAATGCATAACCCGGTGAGAATGCTCTTATTGACTTAAAATTTGTTACATCAATTGATACGATTGAAGTTTGGTATAATTTAATATGGAGACTAATGTTACTCTTAATATATAGGATAATAAATTTTGCTAGAATACACGGTCCAAAACGTAACTTTAAATTAGACTACACACAACAATAATGTCAACAAAATCTCTAATGACTAGCACTCTTGCATAAACCCTTTTTACCTTGTTAGTCCTAACTCTTGGATTCGGATATGTAAGCGGCTCGCGAGGAATGATAGTTTTAGGCAAAAGCGAAGTTATGTGGGATTCACATGACTGGCAAGTAAGAAAAGGATGAGATGACACCATACATGCCGCGTAGACCCAAAATAAGGCTTGGGAAAACATCCAAGCAACCATATATCTATGAGATTAGGATTCATAGAGATAGGTTCAAGCGAGATATCCGCCTTGGAAGGATACTATCAATGGCAGGATACTGGTATTAGAGGGACACTATCATCAGAGAAATACTTGTACTAGAAGGACACTATTGGTGGGGAGATACTTGTACCGAAATGAAATAATCAATGACGAAATACTCGCACTAAAAAGATGTCGTCAGTAGTAAAAGCAAGTTCAAGAAGGAAACATTACTAATTGGTTGTCGAGAATTGCACTCCCAAAAAGGTAATGCCATTAACAAACAGCTCAATCTAGGGTTATAAATGAACTAGCTTGTTCGATAATCCGTTAGGTATTTGCTCGGTTAAATTCGAATCGAACTCGACTCGTGAAAAAAAAAAACATGTTCGTGAAAATAAATACCAACTCGATTTGTAAATGATACATACCCAACAAAACTCGACTCGACTTGATTAAAGCTCGTTCATACTGTCTCATTTATGCTCGAGTCGACTCGTTAGCTCGATTCGATTAAAACTCATTCATATATTGATAAATATATACATACACATATGCATGTATATATGTATTAGCTAATAATATAAGCATACCACTTTTATAATTAAATATATAATATATATTCTAATTATTTATGTCTATATAGTGAATATACTTTATATGTATATTTTATAATTTGTATAATAATTAGTCGATAAAATTTAATAATTTCATATACTAGTATATGAGAACTATATATGAAATAGATATATGCTATTATATTAAGTGTATGTATTAATAATATGCGTAGGCATATAATATATAATTATTTTGGATAAATATCAACTAGATAGATATTAATTGTTTATAAATTTTTATAATTTAATAGAGGTTCTACTTATTAGTTGTATAAATTAAACATTAGTTTTTTTATTCATTTAATTTATTAATTATTAAATCTTATTAAAAAAAAAAACAATTCAAATTCGAGCTCGAGTCGGCGAACTCGTTTGTGGGACGAGTTTGGGCTCGAGTTTGAGTTGAGAGTTTAACTTATCGAGTCAAGTTCGAAAATAGAATTATAAAAAATCTCGAACTCGAATATTTTGAATTGAGCCGAACTCGACAAGTCAAAAAGGAGCTCGGCTCGACTTGGCTCGATTACAGCCCTAGAGCCTCAACTCCTATAAATATCATACTAGGTGTGCTTTAAAGGGATTCTAAATTTACGTGTCTTATATTACCAAGAGAAGTAACTATCTTTCTAACTTAACCAATGAAAGCATGCCTCACAGGATTTCCCGAAACTTTGTCTTGGTTGCAGGATGTAGAGTATGTAAAGGCATAGCTGGAAATTGCATCGACACTAAGATTTTGTTGGGATAATAATATATTCTTTTATATTTACTTTCATTTTACTTAATAAATATTTTTTAATTTTAAATTTTTAACTTTTTCGTCTAATAACTATCTAATCATTATCCAAATATAAAATTAATAAAAAATTTTCAAAATTTTAAATAAAACACAAAAAATATTATAACTTTTTTAATTTTTAAAATAAAAATAATATTAAAAAAATATATTTAAACAGTTTTTAAACTTTATTATATTTTAATTAAATTTTTTTCTCATTTATCAAAAACTAATAAAACATATTAACTTAAATAATTTAACTATTATTCACGTGTCCAAACGAGTTATCATTACATTATTAAAGATGGTAGAATCATGGATCAAGGAATATCCAACTAAAAGGAGAGACAAGTCAAATCGAGATTCTACATGTGACAAGATAAATTTATCTCCAGAATTCTTTATATACGAAAGAAATTGTGAAGGGAGGAAATAACTAGGTCCATTGAAAGCCCAGCCTGCTAGGAGACAAGGTGGGAATGGTGGAGAGGTCAGGAGGTAAGTGGTTGCAGGGGCTTTTAGGGGTGCAGGAGCCATGGGGACCGAGGGTAGGCAGGGACTGGGAGGGAGTAGGTAGGGTACTGTCAGGGAAAATGGCAAAAGGGTTTGGCTACGTAGCAAATCTTTCTCGCTACGTCAGGGGGTACGCGGAAAGTAATTAGATAAATAGAAGGATTTCCATCTTCTTTAGAACTTAGACTCTCTTCTTCAACCTCTCGAGAAAGTGCTTCAGGAAAACTTTTGCACATCTCTTACTTTTATTGTAAAGTGAGAAATGCGAGGTCATCAGACACTGAACGAATACGTTATAATAAAATCTCTCCTCTCCAAATTTCTGTGGACATAGGTAAAGTACGAAACCACATGAATCACTATATCTATTTTTTGTATTTTCTTTACTCTTATTTCTCTTTCACCACCATGAATACACGTACCGGCACCGTACGTGCTATACCAAACCACTGCTGGGGGCATAGGTCACACATTCGAGGCTCGTATTATCTCAGTGGGTCGGGAATGATTA
The DNA here is from genome assembly GCA_011037825.1 of Carya cathayensis. Taxonomy (NCBI): domain Eukaryota; kingdom Viridiplantae; phylum Streptophyta; class Magnoliopsida; order Fagales; family Juglandaceae; genus Carya; species Carya cathayensis. Next base: position 320,986 of record QGSO01000530.1, read on the forward strand.
TCTCTCATTCTGGCCTGTTGTATGATTTTTACAACATCAACAAAAATATATAATAAATTTACCCATAATCCATTTTAATTGATTTTCAATTACCAACACGTACTTATTAAAGTACTTACCATCGAAACAAACTTTCTGGAATAAAAAAGGCACTACTTTGTAGCAAACATCCATTGGTGATCTAGACTCAAACAAAGCAAAACTAGTTGGTTTGGTTATATAAAATTAAACTATCTCATCTTATATAATCATTATAATTTTTTTAAATTTTTACATAAAATATAATAAATAATTTAATTTTTTCAAATCTCAAAATAAAAATAATATTAAAAAATTATATTATAATAATTTTTATTTAATTTTCAACAAAATATATCATCTTATCTCATCTAAACTGTGTAACTAAACTAGGCCTTTTCAAATAATGGGCATAATATTATATTTTGCAATTCAAACAATAATGGAATAATTGATATGGAAAAAATCTTACATACCCAAAACATGAAAATTTCTAAACCTCGATTGAAAAGTCTTGAGCTAATTTTAATAATTGATAGATAACGTTACGTTATTATAAAATAATATAAGTGGGGTGATAATATTACATGTAGATTAATCATTTTTATATTTTTTCTTTTTTTTTTAAAAAAAAATTTTAAAGTATAGATTGTTTTATCCTTTTTAACTGATTCAAATATCTTTATAAAAAAAGAATTACACAATCCATTAAATAATACCAATCCAGACATAAATCTTTTTGATGTGACATTTTTTAATATTTAGATCTAATTTAGATATTGAGGTAAAATGAGAAATTTATGAATAATAGTAAAATAGTTTATAAATAATAGTGAAATGATTAGAGTTAAAATGTTTTATAGAGTTTTAAAAAATGAGAGAAAAAAAGTTGAATAAAAATATTATAAATTAAAATATTGTTAGAATATAATTTATTAAGATTATTTTTGTTTTGAAATTTGAAAAAGTTAAATTATTTTATTGGATTCGTGTTACAATGTGTAGTATGACAAATTCTCCCAATAAGGCTTAATGTTTTTTTTTATACATTTTTTATATCCTTAACCATTTTCTTTTTTAAAAAAATCACAATATAATAAAAAATACTTACTTAGTCATTGAGTAAAAAAAAGTGTCAACTGACACTCTCGACCAAGTCTCGGGATACTTTTTGTGTTTTGTTTAAAATTTTAAAAAAATTAGAATGATTAAATGAAAAAATTAAAAATTATTTATATTTATGATATTTGAATGTTGAGATAAAATTGTAGAAGATAGGATAGGACCATATTATAATCTAAACGAGACTTAGATTTTAACATTATAAAAAAATTCGAAGAGTATGAAATCTATATACTGTATAAATTTACAAAAATGATAATTAATATCCCATTAAATATTAAATTAAAAATAATTATTCTTAAGGCAAAATCACCTAAATTATTCAAATATAAAATTAGGGGTGGCAATATATCACGCGACCCGTTAATCTAACACGAACACGACACAATAATAATGGGTTAAAATTTAGCCTTAACGGATTCGGGTCAAAACGGGTTGACCAGTTAAGACACGATTGTTTAACGGGTTGATAACGGGTCAATCCGTTTTGACCCTTTAAGAAAGTTAAAGTTACAATTATACCCTTATACCTAAAAATAAAATTGTTAGAATTTCAATTTCGATATTTTTATTATTTGGATTGTAGTTTTGGACTTATAATTAGTTTTATAATTTTTATAGATATTGTGATTTTAACATTTATATAAAATTATGCTAAATTTAATCAGGTTAAAAAAGTTAATTTCGGACCTATTTAATCCATTTACATAAATAGTTTAAAATGAGTTGTATTGTGTCGTATTAACTTATTTCGTAATATTTTCTTAATTTTTTTGTTTACTTATAAAAAAAACATATTTCGTAATATTTATTAATGGGTCAAAACGGGTTGACACGGTACGACCTGTTATGTTAATGGGTCGTGTTAGGATTTGAGATTTTAAGACAATAAACTTAACGAATCAGATTAAGATTAACCTATATAACCCGTTAACACGATTTGACACCCAATATAAAAGCACAATTATTCAAATATCACGGAGCATTTACACCAATTTTGTGCAGCATGTTATTGCACGCGCCAGAAAGTATAGACAGAAGCACTGAGGAGTCAGGAGGAATGGATGACAAAGATTACCATTTGGATATGGAGGGCGTGGCTGACGCACGCGTGTCCGTCATCTTTTTTGTCGCTCCTTCTTACCAAAGACACGCCACGTCACCATTCTCTCACTTCAACCGCCAAAGGTCCCAATAAAACGAATCAAATGATCTTCTTCCACGTTTTCACGTCTCCTTCGGAACCCAGGCTTTGAGTCAGAGAGAAAATGGAGAAAGCTATCAACAGACAGAGAGTTCTGCTCGACCACCTCCGGCCTTCTTCTTCTATTTACACCGGAGATTCTTCAATCTCTGTATGCGCGAAGCCCTCTCAATTTTATTTTTTATTTTTTCCCAGTTGCTTTCTCTGTTTCCGGTTCTATCCGTTTCTTTTTTGCGTTTCGTGATCGGCTTCTCTTCTTGCTGGATATTCCGGTGAATTTCGATTTTAATTTTCTGATATTTTGGTTTTTGCCTGTTGTTCATTCACGTATGATTTGATATGCTGGAATGATTTCGAGGCCTTGAAATTTGAGTTTAGTCAACTTTAAGGTTTTACAAAATTAAAACTTTCGGCTCAACTCATCCTTATAACTTTTATAAATCCTCTTACAAAATATAATAAATAATTTAATTTTTTCAAATCTAAATAAAAAATTAATATTAAAAAATTATATTATAATAATATTTTATTAATTATTATTTAAAACATTTTATCTGATCAGATCAATATAACCAAATGAACCTTATATTCATAGCTACAATTGTATCCTATTTTTGTAGTCTAGTTTCTATCAAAAGAGTAAGAGTTGTTTAGACACTAACGGACATGATTTTTGGTGAAAGTAAAAAGTTAAATAAAATATTATTAAAATTTAATATTATTATTATTTTAAAATTTAAAAAAATTAAATTGTTTATTATATTTTATATGAAAATTTAAGAAAATTGTAATGATGAAATGAGTTGAAATGATTTTGGTATTCAAACTGGCCCTAAAACGATTGTTTGGCATGTTCAACCTCCAACCAGACGATTTTCAAATTTATTCCTCAAGCTATGGCGCTTGATTTCACTTATTCGTATTAAATTCTCTTTTATATACTTCACATTATTTCTGTTCCCTAAATTTAAAAGAATTAATTTTCGATGATCATTACCAGGCATCAGCTTGTCTTGCTGGGGATAGTGCTGCGTACCATAGAACTTCGTTATTTGGGGATGATGTAGTCATTGTGGCGTAAGTTGCACCTCCTTGCAAATCACCTTTCCAAGTTAATATTGGGTTTTTAAATTATTGAACTGTGATATTATCAACCAATTTGCTCTGTCTTGATTCGTATTTCGTTGAATTTGGTATTATTACACAGCGCGCATCGGACTCCAATTTGCAAATCCAAGCGTGGTAGTTTCAAGGATACTTATCCCGATGATCTCCTCGCACCAGTTTTGAAGGTTCATATTGTGCTGTTTTCTTTTCTTTTTTCCCCTTTTTTGTTTCATTTCAAGTTTGTAGGACTGGCAAAAGCCTTTACCTTTTTTTTTTATTGAGTATATCGTAGTGTTCTATCTATTCACGGCTTAGTTTCTTGGTAATTGTTTGGTGCAGGCATTGATAGAGAAAACCAATCTGAATCCTAGTGAAGTTGGGGATATTGTGGTGGGTACTGTCTTGGCCCCAGGATCTCAAAGGGCAAGTGAATGTAGGATGGCAGCATTCTATGCTGGTTTCCCTGGTATTGTTATTTTTATTGTTTGAAGACGTAAATTTGTTAAACTTAAAGTTCTCATTATATTTATTGCTCATATATTTCACATTTGTATTGTGTAGAAACTGTACCTGTCAGGACTGTGAACAGGCAGTGCTCATCCGGGCTTCAGGCAGTTGCTGATGTAGCTGCAGCTATAAGAGCTGGATTTTATGATATTGGTAAAGAATGCATTTTTTTTTCATATATATATATATATTTGTGTAGATAAACCCTTATTCTTAAATAACTTGATTTAGGAATTGGAGCTGGCTTGGAGTCCATGACAGCTAATCCAATGGCATGGGAAGGGTCTGTCAACCCAAAAGTATACTCTCTTGCCGTGTTATTTCTTATATGCTGCTCTTCTACCAGATCATAGGGTTTTGACATGATCTTGCATTAATTGGCAGGTGAAGACCTTTGAGCAAGCTCAAAATTGCCTTCTTCCCATGGGTATCACCTCAGAAAATGTTGCACATCGTTTTGGTGTAACTAGGCAGGAGCAAGACCAGGCTGCAGTGAGTTGAATGAACCTTTCAGCATGGCATGGTGATCTAAAGTACTTTTTCTTTTTTTTCCTATTGATATTCTTACACATGCTGTTAGGTTGAGTCACATAGGCGAGCTGCTGCTGCTACTGCCTCTGGTAAATTTAAAGATGAAATTATTCCTGTGCCCACCAAGGTATCCACTATTATTTCAGTATTAGCAGAAATTTGTATTCCCAAGCAGTATCTGTCTGTTGGCGTATGGTTTTAGTTGGAGAACTGATTTCTGGATCACCTAAATAGATTGTTGACCCAAAAACGGGTGAGGAGAAATCTGTTACAATCTCTGTTGATGATGGGATTCGGCCTACTGCAACAGTGTCAGATCTGGCAAAGCTGAAGCCTGTTTTTAAGAAAGATGGGAGCACCACTGCAGGTATTGGATACGTGATTGATGATACCTATGATTTGTGTTCGTAATATCATTTAATTGAGCCTATCCATTGCATTGTTTTGGCTCTTCTTTCATAGGCAATTCTAGCCAAGTGAGTGATGGTGCTGGGGCTGTACTTCTAATGAAGAGAAGTGTTGCATCACAAAAAGGACTACCCATCCTTGGTGTATTCAGGTTTGCTATTCAGGATAAAACTCATTCACTAATCTGATAATGTGAAAAGTGGTGCATAGGTATGCCTCACAAGAAAGGCCTGGTATATATAATATTATGCATATTCGCACTGGTACTTCCACCCACTGATGCCTAGTTCATTGTTCCAATAATTTTCTGTGTACTTTTATTGGCTTCCACTAGTTTTTCTCGAGTCCGCAGCGCTCATTAGTTGCTCTTGGTAGGAGCAAATAATCTTATGGGCACTTATTTCAAGCAGCATCATCTACCAGAATCCCCTCACCAAATAAATAACTGAATTTAAAATGAAGAATCGCTTTGTTATATCAAAGGCTTATTAGGACAATGTAGTGAAGCAATAGATTCTTCCATGCATTTCTCTTTTATTTTAACTCAGTTTGTTAGAGAGGTTCTGTCGTAATCATTGTGATGCAAACTGTTGGGTATAACTCATCATTGAAAACTGACTTCTATGCAATGAGAGGGTGCCCAAGAGCTTATATACTCCTGGTCAAGCTTGCACTTAAGCGATGCGTGACACTTGGACCATAACATAGCACTACACTTCGTAAGCAGCGGCCATAGCTCACTTTGGTGTCATTTACCTATTGTTAGTCCTTTCTCTTTTGGAAACACCACTCATCTATCAATATTCACTAACTTAGCACTATGCCTATCCATGATACCAGAACATTTTAATCTAGCCTCTAGGTCCGCCCTTTGAGACCCGACCAGAAAGCCACAAATCATTTGATCCCATACTTGACAAGTTCCATCCGATCCCATACTCGACATGATGATTAACCCTAATATCAAGTGATACAAAATCCTTGAGTATAACTCTCCCTTGAAAACTGACTTGCAAGGAGAGGGTGCTCAAAAGCTTATATAAGCATGATTAAGCTTGCACCATTTGGATCGTAACATATTGCATCTTATTCCCTGCCCTTGGTGCTTGAATTCTGTGAGTAATACCCATGTGAACTGCTGTTTGCAATAGTGTTTGGGGTAGCCTGCTTGCTATCTAGCATTTCCAGTGGAACTTTCTTCTTAACCATTGACCTAATAGTTGTTCGTTTGGTGCACGAAATGGCATGCAATCATTTACAATCTTTATGTATATTTTATAAATTAAATGACTCAGGTTGTGCTTGGCTACACAAAATTTTCATCTCAAATACAAAATTCTCATCTCATCAGTACAACTTTCCCAAATCCCCATATAAAATATAATAAACTTCTCTACTTTTTCTTAACTTTTTCAAATCCCAAAACAATAATAATATTAAAATATAATATTTTAATATTTTATCTTAAAACTCAAAATTTTTATCTGAGAATTCTCAATGGCCAAGCGGAACAGACTTTCTCCTCAATAGTTTCCATTAAAATCTCTCCTAAAAATAGTATTGAAAAATCTCAAAGCATACATTCTGTTCTATAGGAAACTTAGGATGGTTTTGACATTGGATTTTCCTCTTGTCATGGTTTTTCCACCATTCATTGGCAGTACCAAAAATTATTCCGGAACCCAAAACTTCAAGTGAAGAGGTTCTCGACTTCCCCTACACTCATCCCTTTCACGGCTAGCCCCATAAATTAATGTGAAACAAGTGGCATTACTTTTTATAAGCAAATAATCTACTTTTTGTTGGTCATGCAGGACATTTGCTGCTGTTGGTGTCGATCCAGCAATCATGGGTGTAGGCCCAGCTGTTGCAATTCCGGCTGCAGTCAAGGCTGCTGGGTTGGAGCTTGATGATATTGACCTTTTCGAGATTAATGAGGTATTAAATTTTGAAAGACATTCTAATATTGGATTCAGGCCTGTGAATATATAATTACTCGAGAATTTGCAACGGTGCAGGCATTTGCATCCCAATTTGTATACTGCCGTAACAAGCTGGGACTTGATCCAGAAAAGATCAATGTGAATGGAGGTGCTATGGCCCTTGGGCATCCTTTGGGTGCAACAGGTATATACTAAGAATTTGAATTAGCTTGAGTTATACGAACCACAATTTTGAACACACTTACTTTTTACTGGAACTATTAGAGGCTTTCTAGGGCTGGGGAAAAAACTGAAATTGATTGACCAACCTGCCTTAGGCATGGGTTCAGTGTTGGGTAGGAAAATAAAAGGTGGGTAGGGCCAGGCTGGGGTCAGTGGGGTTTGAGAACCCAATGGTTACAGGCCTAATTGTTTTGGGGGACACGTATTTTTAATGTTAGGGTTTGAGAGGATGTTGGCACCTCTCTCTCTGCCACTCCATTGCCTCTCCATCTGTCACCCACAATTTCATGTTGATGATATGCCAATGTAGTTGAGGAAGCACAAAGAATGGGTGGGTGGAGTTGCTGTGCATGGGGTTACATGACCACTACAACATATAATTAAGCAGCCCATGTATATGAGAACCATCATTCAGTACTGATTCCAAGGACCACCATCCAACCAGCCAACTGACACCAGTTGGTATTGGTGCGTTCAGCAACCGTGCACTGACCATCGGTTCTAGGGGTGATTTTCGACAGTCAAACTAACCTTGAGGGGGTCAGTACTTGGTACACAGCTGTACTGCATTCATCTATATTAGAAGCAAGGAGGTTGACACATGGTCAATTGCACTTGGAGAAATTTCAAATTTTGCTATATATACATCAAATAAAAGCATTTTTTTGACAAGTCAAATAAACTTTTATTGAATCAAGTTGTGATTTCCCATACTCAGTGATAAGGGTAGGAAGGAGAAGTTCTTGTTCTTTATGATGGTTTTAATGGGGCTGCAATTGTATTGTTGACTAGTCCTTTTGGAGTATAAGTCGAGATGTGGCTTGGCCTCCCTTGGGGCATTACAAATGGTATTAGAGTCTATTCCAACCAGAAATGTGGGACTTGAGCCATGCCACCTAAGACGAACAGGCCTAACGAGGATGTTGGGAATTTAAGGCGGAGATTGTGATACCTCATATTGAGTGATAAGATAAGTGTTGTATTGGATTTCACATTGCTTGGGAATGAGAAGTTTCTGCTCTTTATAATAGTTCCAATGGGGCTTTAATTGTATAATTTACTAGTTATTTTGGAGTATAGGCCCATAGGTGGCTTGGGCCTCCCTTGGGGCGTTACACAAGTTGCCATGAAGAGAAGCATTGGAGCTGATATAGTATTTTGTTGAACTTCTCAAGTAATTGATTATTAGGTCCCAATTGTCTCATGAAGAGGCTGTGAGTGATTAGTTAAAGCAATTAGTTGGGTTGTACTAGGTTTTACATTATGGGCATCATGTCATTTTCTAGGAAGTTCTCATCGAGCTAGAATACCAATATTGGTCCTTTTAGGAAAATGGTGCTTCTCTGGATGATAGCCAATTTTGTTCTTCATTTTGATTTATTCTTATTTTTAATTCCTATTTTTTTTGGATTGTATTGGAATCACTCTAAAAGTAGGTGGTTTCCGATTCCTGTTCAGAGTGCTTGTTTATTGGTGAGAGTTGCTTGACTTGGGGGATTAGACTGATATTTTAAGTCAATCATTTTGATATTGTACATTCATCGGAGTTCATATGTTAATTACTTGTTATCTTGATATCCTAGTCCAATCAGATTATCATTTATTTAATCATAATAAAATTAATTGTATTTATTTGAAATTATAATGAGCTGCCAATACTAAATTGATGATTGAGAAGGTAATAGCTGAACTAAGATTCATTTTGGTTAGAGTGCACAAGAGTGCTGCTTATTTACATAGGTTTGCCGTCATTCTAGAACCACGGAATGACAAAGCAACCTCACTGTCGGCAGAACTGATAACCGAGGAGTTCAACATGTGTACATATGGTTGTTCTCAATAAGTGATGCTGGATTCAAGGGAAATAGTTTGATGATTATTACTCTTTACAAACTTTGGAGTATTCTATTGATTTATGCTCATATGGTTTCAAATTGGTGAAAGATAATTTAGCAGTTGGAGCATAAAATTGCCATGAAGCTGTTCTCAATGAAGAAATTTATTGAGATTATTGTTTATTTCAGGCGCTCGTTGTGTTGCTACTCTATTGCATGAGATGAAGCGTCGTGGCAAAGACTGTCGCTTTGGAGTGATATCAATGTGCATTGGTAATATTTCTCTCTCCACACCACACATGTATAGGTATACTTGCCCGCGGGCGTGCACACACTCCACATTTAATATATGTCTACGTGAGAATGCATGCTTATCTGCTGGGATTTGTGGCTTACTACGAGTGTTTACAACTGAAATGCAGGCACCGGAATGGGGGCAGCAGCTGTTTTTGAAAGAGGGGATGCTGTTGATGAGCTCTGTAATGCCCGAAAAGTGGAAAGAAACAGCCTTTTATCCCAGGATGCCCGGTAGAATATTTGTGTCACCTGTTGCAATTATTAATAATCTCATGATTAGGATTGAAATCCTGGTAGAGAGTTGTAATAAACAACATGAAATTATTTTTTGGTTGAAAGATCTTTGGAGATCAAAGGTTTAAAGTAACTTGCGGATTGTCCTTCTCTTTCACTCTTACTCTTCATCCAAGTGTCATCCAATTGAGAGTCTTCTTGTCCTGCTTAGGGTTTTAGAATGCTTACGTTCCATATGGCAGTAAGGCAATCGCATTTATGTTTTTCCCAGTCTTTAGTATTGTTGTCTTTTTTATCTTTTATTTATCTTAAAATAAAGGACTATCAATAATGGTAATACCTCTAACCATTCCTTGCACTTGTATTGTTTAATTTTCGTATTAATTTGTGCCCATTACTTCAAAAATAAATCTCTATGCTCTATTACAAACACACACACACGGACTCGAGAGAGCCCCGATAGTTTTACGGGGCTGCTCATAACTTTTTGAATTTTTATAGGAAAAAAACATTTCATTAATAAAATGAAAGAGTTACATAGAATTCATATCAAGCCATATAGCTTGTGATACCGAGATTGGTACGTTTGCTCCACATAACTCTATACCCTCCACATTCCAAGCATAACGGGAAAGTCTCTGCTGATTCATTACCTTGCCTATGGACATGCTGGATTTTGCACTCGTCAAAAGACTGCATCAAACTCCCAGTTTCTTTAAGCAAATTTCCAAGCAAAGATAAAGAAGAAAGTGCAGTTAGTAGTTCTTTAATCATCATTAAACACTCACTTTCAAGAATAATCTTCAAGATACAAAAGTGAACACACAATTGAAGTCCCCTAAACATAGCAAGGATTTCAATTGTTTTTGGGTCAGCAACTTCCTCTTTAGTTTTGCCAACGGCCATGACAACTTCGCATTTCTTATCTCTAGGGATGGCACCCACTTCTGCCTTGTGTTGATTAAAGAACATAGCACCATCTACATTTAGTTTAAGAAAACCTGAGATGGGAGGCTTCCAGCTGCTCATATCTAGTAACCCCGGGGAGGGAGAACAAAATGTCTCCAACAATGACCATTCTTGATAGTGACTTTCGGGTGTAGGTTGTGTTCAGATCAGCAGAGCAATTTTACTCATCCGTCAATGCCTCACCTATACAGGTGAGATGCGTACAGGTCAATGAAATGATGTGCGTCGCAATTACACTTTTAATCTGATGTCCTGATGTGGGTGGACTTATTGCACCCTACAATGTTAAGGACGTGATTTACACTCGTAGATTTTTCCTTAGTCCAATATTCAAAAAGAGAAATGATTTGTATAAACCTTGAATAAATAAATTTCACGCAAGCCTTTCTAAACAAGTGGATTCACCTTCAAACATTGTAAATATTAAAAAAATAAAAAAAAAATCCTACTTTTCAATAGCGGGACTCAATTTTTTTTAAAATATTTGCACGATGAGACTCTATTTAGAACTTAGACCTAACATTAGTCATCAGATCAGAAAATATATGCCGACACTATTATTTTGAACAAAGTCAAACAACCTGCATCAGTGCATCGGCAAGAACGAGCTCAGGAACTTAACGGGTGGGCACATTAATGCGTGTGCAAACTGCAAAGGGAAAAGGCAGATCACGTGTGATATTTCCCTGCATGAAAAGATCATTGCGATGCCCTAGAGATAAGTACGTACTTCAGTACAAAACTTCCTTTGTTATCCTTGGCAAGTATTGCAGTTACTGCATTATTCTGACTTGATCCCTCCAAAAATTTATCAGAGAAGTAAGGTAAGGCAAACAGGCACCAAATAAGCCACTGAAAAAAAAAAGGATCAAGTTGACTAGCTTAACACCCCAAAATTAGCCGCAATAAGGCTTCAAATGGCATGTATTCTTGGGGCTGGCTGCCACTCTCTATACGAATCTACAAACATGTTCTCTACTCATCTGTCACGCATCCCTTCGAAGCCGACTGTACGTTCTTGATGTACTGCAAATATATAAGATTGACTTTATTTAATAAATACATCAGCTAAGATACACAAAACATGGATGTCAAGGCAAACTCCACACATACCTTGAAAAGAACTCCTCTGTTTGCCTTGTACAAAGCCGGAGTCCATTTTTGTCTTCGCCGTTCCATCTCCTCATTTGATATCTGAACATCTATTCTCCTCTTCTGAACATCAACATTGATGATATCTCCATTCTCAATCAAACCAATCGGACCACCTTCCTGCGAACGATTCGCAATACATTAATTTGATTGTCCATTTTTTGTCTGTGAATAATAATTTGGTAGGATTCTCATTTTTCACCCTAAAGTACCAAAAGTCTCACTTTGCACTTAAGACTACCAACATTTTTCAAGTCGCACCATCGGTTAAGGTCTAGCTGTTAAGATTGTGTTTGGACAGAAAAATGAGAAATAAGTGATATTTTTTGAGTGAACAATGTAACTCCACCACTTCCCCCCCTTTTAATGTAGTTAATCATCTAGATGAATTAATGGCTAGTGCACCTGTGCCTCAGGGCATATGTGGCCAACAACAAATCCATGCGAAGCTCCTGAAGACCTACCATCAGTCAACAAAGCTACATCCTGCAGCAATCAAAAGCAATAGCCAAACAAACATGTCATTCTTGGGAAACATCTGTCGTCAAATAGTTTCATGCATTTTGCTTGAAAAATACCATATTGGCAAAATGAACATGAAAAAGTTATATCTAGGAGTAACCAGTTTATCAGTTTTTACTTAGATATATGACCTTGAAGAAACCTTATAAGTTGAGTCATCTATAATTTGAACACAACAACGAAGCATTTAACAAGCTGTCTCACAGTCTGGAAAACTAGAGGATAATTACACTTGACTCACATCTAGACAAGAACAGAGCACTAATAAAATTGGGATTTAATACCAAACCTTTCCAAGACCTGCTCCCATTATTGCACTTGTTGGAGTTAACATTTCGGGCATGCCTGGTCCTCCCTTAGGCCCCTCTCCTCTGATAATGACTACCCTTCCCTGGAATATGGCAAACATAAACAAGAAATCGTATATTACACAACAACATCTGAGTTACATGATAAAATCTTGTGACTGGACCTGACACAAAAACCAAAGAAGATACTGATATTTAAGTCCACGAAGGAATGTATAAGCAATAATCAAGGCACATTACTTCTGAAGAGCCCTGAAAAGCAAGCTTCTGCCCCTCAAAGGGAGAACTGTATTTGACACACAAGAAAATATCCTTTGCTACAAAGGCTAATGATACATGAGAAAAGCGGCCCTCGGGGAAAGAAGTGCTTAGTCACAATGCTATGCATTCCCATCACTTGGATCAGTTAAATCATCGGGTTTTCACCAATGAGACATGACCTCTAGAAATTGTTTGCAACCAAGGGTTCAAACCTAAGACCTAGAGGGAGCATACCACCAAGAACAAGGTCCTTACCACTTGAACCAACCCTAGGGATTTAGCCATCATAATGCTTACTATTTTACCAAAGGAAAGGCCTAAATCCTTTTTTTTTACTTTCTGAGATAAATGGAGGCAAAAGTTTAGCAGCCAAAGTAACTGTGAAATACATGAGATGATTTTTGGGCAAGTCATTTCTGCTTTCCAACAGCTAGATATACATGAGCAAAAAACATTAGGCATGGTAGAGACCTAGACATTTATCCAATCCTCCGCATTGACTCAAACAACTATGGGCTCTGAACTCTACCAAGAACATGACATAAGAAACTGCTGCCTCGACAGGATTACACAACAATGTTGACTCCATCACACACCTTAAACCTCAAAGGATCCTCTGAGATAGCTGCAATCATTGATTCCTCTCCTTCAAAGACAAGTGCAGGACCTGGAGAACACTTTTGTAATGAATACTTAAAAATTCTAGCAGTAGAGTAGAGTGAACATTAAAAATAGAACCGGGAATCTTAAGAATGCTAGTACAAAAGCAGAACATATAATAGCACCAGAGAAATATAGCCCCTCTTTTCCAGTGATTTTTGCTACAGAACCATTTGGTGCAAGATTTCCATATAATATCTGGAGGTGGCCTGTTTTCTTTATTGGGTTTCCCAACGGTCGAATAACATCCTGAATGGGGAAAAGACGCAAGATAGAACTGCATTTGTTGGGTTCAAATTTCATTGATCAACATCAAAAGCAACAGAAACATTGCAATCAGTACATCTGGGGAATGGAAACTAAAAAAAAAAAAAAGTCAGCAAACCTGTCCTCTGGCCAAGGGAGGTAAACTTGCTGCATTTTCAGCCAATGTCTTCCCAGTGACTATAAAGGAAGTACATCTTGGTTGGTTAATATAAGAACACTACAAGGAATTACATATGAATGCAACAGTAAAAATGTGTGTACCAGTCATACAATCCCCGTCTAGAAAATTAAGCTCCAAAAGGTAGCGAATGACAGCAGGCGTTCCTCCAATCTATCAAAACAACAACGCATGGGAAATGGTGACAAGCAAAGCCATATAAAAATATGCACTGAAAAAGAAAACTCTCTAGCAATGGTCATTCATAGAAGTTGTGAATTTAGGACATGAGACAAGATAAAAGGCAGACCTTGTGTACATCGTCCATGACATATTTGCCACTAGGCTTAAGATCTGCGAGGAATGGAACCTCGTCGCTGACAGTCTGAAAATCATCAAGTGTTAATTCCAGACCAACAGACCTGCAAAGAATTTCACCATCAGCCACTATCATGCCATTCAATCAATGTTATTCATGGAAAATCTGGTACCAAAGACTCCTCACCTTGCAATAGCAATCAAGTGTAACACAGCATTTGTAGAGCCACCTAGTGCCATAACAATAACCATGGCATTCCGTATGGATTTTGGAGTGATAATATCTTGTGGTTTCAAGTCCATCTTTAGTAATTCCAAAAGATATTTTCCTGCTAAACGGCACTCATCCAACTTCAATGGGTCTTCAGCGGGTGTCGAAGAGCTTTTAAGGAAAGACAACAAAAAAGAGGATAAAAACAACAATGCTACCCGATTGCAATTCAAGTGATCAGACTAACATAAATTTCTACCTGTAAGGCAGAGACATTCCCATAGCTTCAATAGCAGAAGCCATGGTATTGGCTGTATACATTCCACCACAAGCCCCTGCCCCAGGGCATGAGTTATGGACTATAATCTTCCTTTGCTCATTACTTATGGATCCACTCACAAGTTCTCCATAACACTGCACCAATAGTTAAAATACATTCGAGTTGTAAGGTTAGGATAACAAATGAATGAGTTACAACATTTACATGACTCAGATTATCCTTATGTTTCACAAGCCTATTGTATGAAAGTAGAAATTATAAAAATTAACCAAATATGACCTTTGCATATAATCAGATACACAATTAAGGAAAAAAGCTACTCAAGCAAGATCAATAAATAATCAGTTACAGTAAGCCAAAATTCATTGAATATTTGGTAATGCAATAGCATAAAACATACAATAAAGAGGTGCCTTTCTAAGCGCAGCTACATATGCATAACACACATACAACCAGCCATAGCTACATGACTTGCAGTCCCTACTCTACAATGCCAATTAGGGGTGAGCACTGACTTACTCGGAGTCAGATTCCCCTAAATCCAACTCCAACTCCGACTTTGTCTAAATTCAAATCCGAACCCCGACTCCGACTTATGTAAGCTCTGATCCGACTTTGACTCTGACTTGTCGGATTTGGTCTTTCAGTTTTGGGCTTTTTTTTTGCTTCATATTTAGCTCATTGTAAAAAAGAATTTTTTGTGGCCTTTCAAATTTTAATTTTTCCAAAAAATTTAAAACTCGTTGGGAGGTTTTGGATACAAAAAGTCTTTTAACTCATCTCATCTCATCTAATTACTACAACTTTCTCAAATTCCTATACAAAATACAATAAACAATTTAACTTTTTCAAATCCTAAAACAATAATAATATTAAAAAATAATATTCTAACAATATTTTATTCAACTTTCATCTCAACTCACTATTCAAACCTCCCTGATTTACTGCTAATTTACTTATATACTAATATCTAACTTATTTTTATACTAGTCTTATACTATAGTGTCTAATTACTTATTATCATACTACAATACTATATATTATTTTTAGTGTCTAATTACATGTTATTATACATTAATATTAAATGTTATTTTACTAATGTCTAACTTATTTCTAGCTTAATTATATACTAGTCTTTCTAATGTCTAATTACATGTTATGATTCTTTAGTAAATTAGTATGTGTTATTAATTTATTATGCTATACTTATTTAAATACTAGTATCTAATTTATTTCTATACTTGATTATGCTTGGTATTAATACTATGATGTTTACATATACTAAACTATCATTTGTCTATTTATATTATAGTATAAATATATTATTTTATAATGATTAACTCATACTAGTATCTTATTAAATTTAACTATATAAGTTCTAGTTATATAACTATATAACTATATTAGTATATATGATAAATATATATTTTTATAATATATGTACAATATCGGAGTTAGAGCATAAAGTCGTAATCGGTCCAAAGACACCTCTGACTCTGCCTCCGACTAAAAAATTAAAAAAAAAAAAATCCAACCCCAACTCCGTTTTGTCAGAGCCAAATTCAGAGTCAGATTTTTAGATTGTTGCTCAACCCTAATTCCAATGACAATTGATGATTTGTACTCTTATAGTTTTTAGGCAACTGTTTTCTGTTGGCTGAAATAATTAGTTTTTGTCCTAACTTATAGGTATAGTTCATTCGAAATCTATCTACCCAGTAAAATTGCTCTATGTTTCAAAATACTGTGCAAACAAAATAAAAAAGCACTCCACATATCTATCAGACTAAAGGGCCAATTTCAATTCTTTGTTAGTTCTGTTCAACGTGAGAAAGACTTCAGAGAAGGCAGATAAAGAAAAAGCATAATAGTAAAAACTAGAGGGTTAATATTATACATCAATGAAACCAGATATAACTATAATCTACAAGTAATCAGTCTAAGTTTTATACCTGAAAGGCAGACACTATATCGTAAGAATGGCCTTGAAAATGACCAGGCTGCAAAAGAAACAATTACAGAAGATACTTTAACATCACATAAAACAAAAATTCCACTCTATCCAGCCACGACTGTAATGTCAAACATGTCAGATGCTGGGTCCAAATGATCCCTGTTTTGCCCAAACAAATGTCCTTTTTTAATATGAGTACAAATTTGTTACGAAAACTAATGCCAATGAAGTGAAAAATATATGAAATGGGAGAGAAAACAATCACACACAACACAAGATTTACGTGGTTCGACAAATTGCTTACGTCCACGGGAGTTGCAAAGGATTTATATATATGAGAGATCACAATACAATGGAGGAGGAGAAATATTGTTCTTCACCGAATTCTGGAGGCACACACACTACCAAATGAAGTATAAATGGCCTATTTATACTTCTCACGGCGGAAACCCTAATTCTGGCAGAAAAATAGAACATTCGCTCGAGCGGCGTGTCGAGCGCGCGTCGAGCGAACTTCTCTTCCGCATTCGCTCGAGCGAACTGTCGAGCGCACGTCGAGCGTTCGACTCTGCCTGATTTCGCTCGAGCGGCCAATGCCTTCGCTCGAGCGAACTTCCCTTCCTGGAGGCACCGCTCGAGCTCACTGTCGAGTGGCCTTCGAGCGTTTGAATCTGCCTGGTTTCGCTCGAGCGGCATAAGGCCGCCGCTCGAGCGAAGTGGACCAGACTCCACTACTCAACAAAATTTTCATCTTAAAAGGGACAAATCTTTACATTTAACAAAACCAACGAGGAAGCACTGACCCTGATGCTGGATACCATTTCTTATGCCAATATTACATTGAAACGAATGCTAAGGTTCTATAGGTAAAATATTAAAAGTTACAGACTCAAATACTAGTTCTTCGAAGGAATTTTATGTAGTCAATTAGGTCAAGCCCCAAACCTTGATAGTTCCACCATAAACCATAATACTTGGTCGATTAAGCCGGCCCATTGCCATAATTGTGCCTGGCATCTGCAATACATTACCAGTATAAGATTCACAAAAGATTGTACAATTCACAAGCAAACAGAGGACCCACCACACACACAAGTCTACTAAAAAAGACATTAACAATTATACTGAGTCAAAAGCTACAGTGATTAGTGCTTAAGCCATTATTTGCTGACTATAGAAGCAGTAAGTATAAAACTATAAACCAAAAACAAATCTGATCCCATGGGTAAATATTCAACAAAAACTCCTCCTAGAAACAGAGAGAAATGAAGCTGTGCAGGAAAGTCGATGAACACAGATGAACAAAGAAAGCAGAAGATAGAGAAGATGATCATTAATTAACTGCTATACAAATAGTATTTATACGCATCCACGCTCAATGAGAGAATCTGTTTATCCAAGTACGTATAACTTTTTAACTGCTTTCTAACAGACTGCCAGCTAGGTTGCCAGGAAGACAAACCGTCTGAAAGTAACTCCAGCTGGAGGAACTAACAAAAAACGATTGCTACACTCCTTGAAATTACTAATTTTCCTAAAATTTATTATTTAATGTATATCTTAACATTCCCCTTTAAGAATGGGCCGACTCCTTAGTAGGCTCAACATATAGAATATTTAATTAAATAGATTAAAATGTATTCAAACTCAATGACTCTACTCTAATACAATGTGAAATCATCGCTTATTTTGAAAATACTTTCAATATTTCTTAACACACACTAGTATTTTTCAAATGGTAAAGAACACATATAGATGAGCATAAAATTCAGAGAAACAAGGTAATGTCAATTTAAGAACTTAATGTCACCAGTATAACAGCCGCCCAACTCTTTACATGAGTTTTCAATATCCACCGCACTCGAGCTCACCGATAGCTTTCTTCAAGGGAAGAAACACACTGATCAGGCATTGAATAAAACGAAGTGCCTTCCATCCCATGTAACTCAACACAACATAACAGCAACCAAACATATATTGAAAAACCACTAACTAAGGGTTACAAAACGTGAAAAGGAAAATAGGAAAACAGAGTTACATATAGAAAGGAGATGATGAGAAATGAAACACAGTTTATTTTGGGTCATAACAGAAAACACGAAGACGTAATAATCAATCAACCAAAAGCAGTCACTAATACGTATCACAGAAAACTCAAAACCAGCAAAAATCCAGTAACCAAAAGCTCCCAAAACTACTCCAAAAAGAGTTGCCTGACTCACATTCTTGTCACAACCAGGAATAGATATGTTCCCATCGTACCACTGGGCACTCATCACTGTCTCAATGCTGTCAGCGATGAGGTCCCTCGACTGCAGGCTATAGCACATGCCTCTAGTCCCCATAGATATAGCATCACTGACCCCAACGGTGTTGAACCTGAAGCCAACCATGCCGGCCTCTCGGACGCCTTCCTTGACGGCCTCGGAGAGCCTGAGTAGATGCATGTTGCAGGTGTTGCCCTCGTACCAGACGGACGAGATGCCAATCTGGGGCTTCGACAGGTCATCCTCGGAGAGGCCCACACCATGGAGAATCGCCTGAGACCCACCCTGGGACGTGGCCTCCGTGACGCGGGAGCTGTACTTGTTGAGCTTGAGGGTTTGGGTGGTGAGGAGTGGGGGTGAAGAGTCCACGGTGACAGATGGTGGAGCTGGGGAGGACAAAGACGCTCGGAGAGAGAAAGAGGTGCGGTGACTACTTGGGTGGCGACTGCGATGCCCATATTTGGAGGGAATCAGGGCAGCGCGCGGGGTCTGGGCTCCTAGAGTGGCTTGCATGGCGGCGCCTCGTGGGGTTTATGGTGGGAACTGGGGCCTTTTACTTGTCTTTTCTGAAGAGTTGTGAGGTTTTTGGCAGTTTTGCGAGGCGTTTGATCAAAGAGAAATATCTACTTTTTCATTTCAACGATTGACAGATAAAATCAGTTAAAACAAATGTTGCTCACGTGAGGGTTGTTTTTATATATATATTTTTTGTGTAAGTAAACAAACACGTGGCCATTTCTGGAGGCCATTGCATTTGCATGCACGTCAGCCTGTCAGATTACTATGCCGCCTGACCTTACCGCCAGCATACCGCTCAGCGTTAATTTTTTTTTGAAAAATGCTAGACTTACCATTGGATTCTACAGCTTGTTCTTACCGCTGTGTTTTTTTTTATTTTTTTTATTATATTTTTTTACTTAATGATTAAGTAAATATTTTTTAATAATATTTTAATTTTTTTATTCTTTTAAAAATATTTAAATATATTAAAAAAATACATATAAATAAATACTTAAAAATAAAAAAATTCTATAACACTAGCGGGAGCCCCAGCGGGAGCTCCCAGCGGTGAGTGTAGCACCGCCCTTTTTTTTTATTTCATTTTTCATTTTTTTATCACTTTTTTAATCATTAAATAAAAAAAATATATCAATACATTTAAAATCACTTTCTTAATCACTAAATAAAAATAAATAAATAAAAATTTTTTTTTATCCAAACTGAACGGTACAAGTGAGGCGGCATAGGGGCTTTTCTCGTCAAACAAAGACCAGGATGTTTTATTGGAATTCCAACTACATCACGGATCTTCACAATATATCAGTTTCCATGTAATTCTCTCTTAAAAATCGTTTTATGTAACTGTAGAGACGTGAATCCAATAATTTTTAGTTATTTAGATGATAAATGCAGGTTTGTAAAATCTCTAAATAGATCAGTATCATACAAGCTTTGTTAAAAAATAAGCTCTTTTGTTTTAAAAAAAAATTAGATTTTAAAAAATATATATAAAAAAATTATTTTTTATTAATAAAACTCACTTTTTTTACAAATGACTTCTACGAATATTATCTATTTAGAGCTCGTATCTAGTATTACTCTATTTAGATATACCTTATTAGCTAGTTATTTAAGCTCAATCTGTATTGAGCCGCCTTTGCTAGCTAGTATAATTATATATTAATCATTCATAATAAGATTTAGATATTATATCTATTTTATTTTTTATGAATAATACTACATGTAGTGTTCATATATCGTTTTCATCATGTTATATAAAAAATGTGGTACTTTTGTTATTTTTTGATTATCTCTTATTTTTTTAAATAAAAAAATTTAAACATTAATGGGCAATACTACCTCATCATAGTGGAATTTAGTTTGTAGATTTACTTATTTTTTAAACATTTTCACTTTAATATGGACATATATATAATTACTAGGTATTTTGGACTCTAGAATATAAACATATATATATATATATATATATATGATATTATCATTTTATCAAGTAATAACAAAGTAATGAGAAATTAGTAATTCTATAAAATAGCATGACATTTGTTGATAGAATGAGAATTCTACAAATAGCTAGGGGTCCTATTCTTTTGTGTAGAAGGGTTTTTTTTTTTTTAATTACTATTTTATATTATGTAGATATTTATTTTAACATTTAAGTTAATGTTATATATCCTTTTTGCAGAAAATGTGGATAAAAACAAACTTTTATCTCTGGGCATGCACTTAAAGATCAAATTAACCCTTCTAGCTTGACTAGCTAATTAATTGCATGAAATCCCCAAATCAGGGACGTTTATTGCTAATCTTGATCGATCCTGTTGGTTTTTAGCGGCAATGATCAATGGTGGCAGGCCGATTAAAAGTTCGAAGATCGACGAGAAAGAGATCGAATGGACGCTAGCTAGTTAATTTGAGAGTACTTAAATAAAGCAAATGAGATAAATTAATTAAGGCCATATATTCACATGCATGATATGCAGTTCGGAGGGGATAACTCTAATGCAAATTAATAAATTAAATAGGTTATAATAATAAGGTTGAAGCCTGATCATCAATATCAAGCTCTCAGTCTCTCTACGAGCTCGCATTTTACAAGCTTCTCTCTTTATCTTACGAAGGAATATGCATGGCTCTCAAACGAGAAGAATATGATCAGAAGCAAAAATGAATGACACGCACATAGTGTCTCGTGATCATCTTTTATACAAAGTACTGTAGGCTAAGGTGATCAATGTAGCACGTCTAATAAATTTGCAATAAAATGATCTTAACTGGCTTCTATGGCCAACCTGCAACTGCTAAAAGAAGGGAAAGTTGGGACCTCTTGAGACTAATCCATACCAACATCAACAACCCTTGGCTATGTGTAGGAGATTTTAATGAAATCCTCTTACAAGAAGAACAAATAGGCTCTAATGCTCGCCCCTTCCAACAAATGGAGGATTTCAGAGTGGCTCTAGCTGAATGTGGATTGAATGATATTGGCTATATTGGCTCCAAGTACACTTGGTGTAATAAAAGGGAGGGTGATGATTTCACTAAGTCTAGACTGGATAGAGCATTAGTAAATGAGGATTGGCTGAACACCTATGCTATTAACCAGACATATGTACTCCCAGGCCAAAGCTCGGACCATAACCCTCTCTTGATAGTGTGTGTGAATCCTGACCAAGAAGTTGTCCCAAAACAGAAGATTTTCAGGTATGAAGTAGCTTGGGAAAAGAGAGAGGGCTGTAGTGATCTGGTACAAGATGCGTGGAAACAAAATTTCTCTGATAGGATAAAGATCTCATCTGTTAGGAAAGTGATAGATTTATGTAAAAACAAACTCAAGTCCTGGAGCAAAGAGGCATTTAGAAACCATAAGAAGCTTCTAACTCAAAAAAGAGAAGCTTTAAGACAGCTACAAGAGTCTGATCTAGGCCATCAGAGTTGCCAAATTAAACTTGCTCAGAGAGAGTTAGATGGACTTCTAGAAGAGGAAGAGCTGAAGTGGAGACAAAGAGCCAAGCAAAGGTGGTTGAAAGATGGAGATAGGAACACCAAGTTTTTCCATAAATGTGCTACTCAAAGAAAACAAGTAAACTTTATAAAGAAGGTTGCCAATGAGGAGGGTGTGTTAGCATATAATCAGGACCAGGTGGCCAAAGCCTTCCATCTCTTCTACCAGAACCTTTTTACCACCTCAGAACCATCGTGTATAGAAGCAGCTCTGCAGTCTTTCCAGCCTTCAGTCAGTGAAGAAATGAATGCTTTATTAACTCAGGAGTTTACAGAAAATGAAGTGATCACAGCTGTTAAAGGCATGAATCCACTGGGATCTCCTGGCCCAGATGGCTTCCCAGCTGCCTTTTACCAACATCATTGGGACACTGTTGGAAAGAAGGTCACAGAAGCAGTTCTTGAAGCCCTCAACCACAGAAAGGGTATTAGTGAGCTCAACCAGACCTATATAACTCTGATCCCAAAAAAGAAATCCCCTCAAGTAGTGACAGACTATAGACCCATCAGCCTATGCAATGTTTTATACAAGATCATCTCAAAAACAATTGCTAATAGGCTCAAACTCATCCTGCCCAACATTATCTCCCCAACTCAGAGTGCTTTTGTTCCAGGGAGATTAATCTCAGATAATGTGGTTGTTGCTTATGAGCTGTTGCACACTATGCAAACCAGATTAAAAGGGAAAATGAATGGTTTTATGGCCTTAAAACTTGACATGAGTAAGGCCTATGACCGTGTGGAGTGGGTTTTCTTGCAAAGAATCATGGAGAAGATGGGCTTTGCTGACAGGTGGATAAGTTTAGTGATGGAATGTGTATCTACGGTTAGTTACTCACTGCTAGTCAATGGATGCCCTCAAGAACCTTTCTCACCCTCTAGAGGAATCAGACAGGGAGATCCTCTATCTCCCTACCTCTTTATAATCTGCTCAGAATTCTTAAGCCACAGCCTCAACCAAGCTGAAATGCAAGGCCTTGTTTCTGGGATCCCAGCAGTCAGAGGGGGTCTACATGTTACTCACCTTCTATTTGCAGATGATAGTCTGGTTTTTTGCAAATCCAACCCAGCTGAGTGGAGTAGGCTACAGCAAGTCCTTAGCAAGTATGAACAAGCCTCTGGTCAAAGGTTGAACCTGGACAAAACACTCTATATTCTTCAGCAACAACACTAAGATAGAGGTGCAACAAACCATCCTCCAACAAGTAGGGATTAAAGCCTCTGGCCCATTTGATAAGTACTTGGGTTTACCATTCTATATAGGAAGACAAAAAACAAAAGCCTTCAGTTCTTTGCTAGATAGAGTCAAATCAAAAATGGCAAATTGGAAAACCAATGTGCTGTCCCAAGCTGGTAAAGAGACCTTGCTAAAATCTGTGTTACAGTCAATCCCAACCTATAGCATGGGTATCTTTAAACTTCCCATGTCTATTATAAAATGTCTCAACCAGTTGCTGCAGTCCTTCTGGTGGGGTCAGAAAGATAACAGGTCGAAAATACACTGGCTGAGTTGGTAGGCCCTTGGAAAACCAAAGAAAGAAGGGGGTCTAGGCTTTAGGGACTTTGAGTATTTTAACCTTGCTTTGTTGGCCAAACAAGGATGGAGGATTATCAAAAATCCATCATCCCTTGTTGCTCAGATCCTAAAGGCTAAGTACTACCTGAATTCAGAGTTCCTCTTAGTCAAACCAAAGGCTAATGATTCATTTGTTTGGAGGAGCTTTATTTCAGCAAGATCTGTTCTAAAGGAGGGACTTATATGGAGACTAGGAGATGGACAGAAGGTGAAAATTTGGCAGGATAAATGGCTTCCATGCCCCTCTACCTATAGAGTGCAATCTCCTGTTACCATCCTTAATGCTGATGCAATAGTTTCTGAGCTTATTAACCAAGACACAATGCAGTGGGATCTACCTCTCATCCAAGCTATTTTTTCAGAAATTGAGGCAAGCTCAATTTGCAAGATGACCCTTAGTCCATGCAGGAACCAAGATGTATTGACCTGGAGGTGCTGAAACAATGGTAGATTCACAGTGAGAAGTGCTTATCACCTACAAGGCTCCATCAGAGAAGACAGCAAAGGCCAATCCTCAGAAAAACAGTGCTCTTCAGACTTCTGGAACAAGATATGGGGCATCAAAGCTCCTCAAGCCACCAGGGCCTTCCTGTGGAGGGCTGTAAGGGAGTCCCTTGCTACGAATCTGAATCTGTTTAAGAGAAAGGTGTTGAAGTCTCCATCATGCCCAATATGTCTCAGGTATCCTGAATCAGCCTCACATGCTCTCTGGACCTGTGCAGCAGCTCAAGATGTGTGGTCAAAAGGCTCAAGAAGGGTTTAGAAACTGGACATCCTAAATGGCTCATTCAAAGCAATCCTGATGCCATTTTGGAACCAGCTGTCTAAGAGAGAACTTACAGAAGTTGCAGTAACAGCTAAGGCAGTTTGGCAGAGGAGGAACACCTGGATCTTTGAGAATAAATTTCAATCCCCTTCTCAGGTGTTAAAGCAGGTTCAGGCCGAGATGGTAGCCATTGATTCTTGGTTAGGAAGCGGGGTAAAGCAGGTTAAGCACCAGGTGGCACATGGTTCTGAATGGTCTGCTACTCCACCAGCTTTTTTCAAAGCCAATTGGGATGCAGCCATTGATAAGGGTAATTCCAAAGTTGGGATTGGGGTGATTGTAAGAGACTCAGCAGGTTTAGTCATGGCCTCCCTATGTTCTTCAATTACTCTGCCCCTGATCCTTTGCTTGGGGAAGCGGCAGCAGCCCTGAGAGCTACCACCTTGTGTGCTGAAATGGGTTTGTTGAATTTAAGATTTCAAGTTTTGTGTAATTATATATTTACACATGGATTTTGATGATAACAAATGAATTCAAAGAATGAAGGAGTCTCAAGCTCAATTTGTCCACACAATGGAGTCAAGCACATCAAGGAACCAAGCATGAGCAAGAAGGAAACAAGTTCACATTAAAGTCATAGAGAAATGTTGTAAATCTCTTAAAATTCGAAATTAGGATTAAGGCTCAAAAATTAATATTTTATCATAAAGCATTAAAATACATTTTCCACATGTGCATGAATTTTTTGAAAATTAAATTTGAAAATTTTGAAAGATAATTGATTGTCATCTTTCACATGTGCATGCCATGATTAAAGGTTTGAACTTTGAAAATATTAAAGATGATTGATTGTCATCTTTCACATGTGCATGTTTTATTTGAATATTTTCAAAAGTGATTGATGCTTTTCTTGACTTATGCAAAAGGAAGATGCCTTTGTTTGAATATTTTGAAAAGTAAAGTGTGCTCCTTTTGTCATATGCAAAAAGTAAAAAATTAGGTTTGAAATTTTTGAAAAGCAAAGTGTGCTCCTTTTGTCATATGCAAAAAGTAAAAAGATTAGGTTTGAAATTTTTGAAAAATGAATGATGATGTTTTTGACATGTGAATCTTTTTAAATTTGAATATGAAGTCTCATATGCCTATAAATAGATCATTTGAGAGCTTCACATTCACAACACCAAGAGCATACAACTCTCATTCAAAGCTTTCATTCTCTCTTCTCTAAGCATTGAGCCTTAACCCTTGTTCATTTTGAGAGATATAGTTTG
The DNA here is from genome assembly GCA_011037825.1 of Carya cathayensis. Lineage (NCBI taxonomy): Eukaryota > Viridiplantae > Streptophyta > Magnoliopsida > Fagales > Juglandaceae > Carya > Carya cathayensis. Next base: position 346,875 of record QGSO01000530.1, read on the forward strand.
TGCTTGTATTGTTCTTATTTCACTCATTGAGGAGTGTTTTCTGATATCCTACCCACTATCAATTCTTGTATCAGTAAAAGGGTGTGTACAACCCTTGTGCGTGTAGAAAGTGTTCTACACAGGGAATCGTTGAATCACCACGTGTAAGGTGATTGCAAGTGTAGAGGGTGTTCTACACGGATCCTTTGTAGCGGTGTTGTTCAAAGGTGTAATAGGTTTCTATCTCCACCTGAAGGAGATTGAATAGTGAATTCGGGGATCCTCAAGGGGTAGCTTGAGGCGAGGACGTAGGCAGTGGGGCCGAACCTCGTTAACATACTGAGTTTGCTTCTCTCTTACCCTTACTCTTTATATTTATTGCTGTTTCATATTTTGTTTATATTTTATATTGTATATTTGATTTATAATTGTTATTTTTTTTAAATACAACTCAATTCACCCCCCCTCTTGTGTTAGTCATCTGGGCAACAATTGGTATCAGAGCTAAAGCTCTATTATAAGATTAACTATCTTTTGAGTTAAGATCTTATGGCTAACATTGCAGCTTCATTTGGTGAAGGTCAATCTAGCAGTCGGCCTCCACTCTTTTGTGGAGACAATTACTCATTCTGGAAAGTTAGAATGAGAATATTCCTTCAGGCTCAAGGTCGAGAAATCTGGAAATGCATTGTAAATGGACCTTATATTCCAACAAAAGTGGTTGATGGAGTAAAGGTCAAAAAGGAAGAAGAAGAGTTTAATCGTGAAGACGATAGACTTTATACTTTGAATTTAACTGCTATGAATTTATTATATAATGCTCTCAATGGTAATGAGTTTAATAGAGTAATGACTTGTGCTACGGCAAAAGAAATTTGGGATAACTTGGAAGTTACTTATGAAGGAACTTCTCAAGTTAAGGAATCAAAAATTTATATTCTTACTCATGAATATGAAATGTTTAAGATGAATGATGATGAATCTATTTCTAGTATGCACACTCGTTTTACTAACATCATAAACAGCTTGACAGCTCTTGGCAAAGTTTATTCCAAAGTGGAAATGGTAAGAAAAATTCTCAACTCTCTACCAAAACGTTGGGAATCAAAAGTGACAGCGATTCTTGAAGCTAGAGACCTCAAGAAGCTCGAAGTGAATGAACTCATCGGGTCACTTATCACCCATGAGTACACATTGAAAAGAGGAGAAGAAGAAGGAAAGCCAAAGAAGAGCTTGGCACTTAAAGCTGTTCCTCATGAAAGTGAAAGTGATGAAGATGAGGAAAATGACGATAAAGATGAAGAAGTTGCGATGATAACAAGAAGAATTCAGAGATTCTTAAAGAAAAATAAAACTCCTCCGAGGAAATCATTCAAAAAGTTTTCCAAGAAAGATTCAGGTAAAAATGATACTTTAATTTGTTATAAATGCAATAAGCCTGGTCATATCAAGCCAGATTGTCCCCTGCTAAAGAAAGATCGAAACAAAGGCAAGAAAGCAATGAAAGCTACATGGGATGATGATTCAAGTAGCTCAGATAGTGAAGCAAGCAATGAAGAATCAGCAAATCTCTGTCTTATGGCTAAAGATGATATTGAGGTAACAAATTTTGATAATATTGAAAATCCTTCATATGAAGAATTGCAAAATGTTTTAGAAGAGGTATATGAAGAATTTGAAAAATTGGGTATCAAATATACTGCTTTGAAAAAGAAAAATTCTTCTTTAACAAACGAAATTGATATTTTAAGAAAAGAAAATATTGTTTTGAAAGACGAAAATCTTGAGTTGAAGAAAAAGAAAACTGATTTAGAAAATATTGTTGAAAACTTTACGAATGGAAAAAGAAATTTTGAAAAACTTCTTGGTAGTCAAAGATGTGTTTTTGACAAGGCAGGCTTGGGATATATGCCAAAACAAAAGTTCAAACCTTATAAAAACTTCTTTGATAATCCTTCTACATCAAAGTCTAATATTCAAAATTCTTTTCATAATAAGTTTGTCAAAAAAGGATACTATTATAATCATTCAAGATTTTCATATATGTCACATGCTATTTGTAATTTTTGTAATAGAAATGGTCATAATTATCATACTTGTCCTATTAGAAGAAAACATACAATGACTATTAGGGCCATATGGGTACCTAAAAATCTTGTTTCTTCTAATACTAATAAATAAAGGACCCAAAGAACTTGGGTACCAAGAAAAATCATTTTAATTGTTTTTATAGGTATGCATGAAGTCCTCTACAAGCAAAAACAAATGGTTTTTAGATAGTGGATGTTCAAGACACATGACGGGAGACAAGACTAAGTTCTTTGATCTTAGATCTAAAGAAGAAGGACACGTGACATTTGGAGACAACTCGAAAGGGAAGATCGTGGGAATAGGTAAAATTGGTAATAAATCTTCTCTCATAATTGAAGATGTTCTACTTGTTGAAGGTCTAAAACATAATCTTTTGAGTATAAGTCAATTATGTGATAAAGGATTTACAGTTACTTTCAAAATGGATAAGTGCATTATTTTGAATGATCATGATTATAACATTTGTTTTACTGCCTTTAGAAGTAATAATGTTTATACAATCGATTTTGAAGAAATTACCTCACAAGATGCTATTTGTTTTTCAGTACAAAATGAAACTAATTGGTTATGGCATAGAAGACTAGGTCATGCCAACATGGAACTTATTTCCAAACTTTCAAAAAATGATCTTGTGAGAGGTTTACCAAAGGCAAATTTTCTTAAAGACAAAATTTGTGATGCATGCCAATTTGGTAAACAAACAAAAACTTCTTTTAAAACCAAGAAATATATTTCCACTACTAGACCACTGCAACTGATACACATGGATCTTTTTGGACCAAATAGAGTTGCAAGTCTAGGAGGAAAATATTATGCTTTTGTTATTGTTGATGATTTCTCTAGATATACTTGGGTCATCTTTCTTGCTCATAAAGATGAGGCACATAATGCTTTTACCAAGTTATGCAAGAGAATTCAAAATGAAAAGGGCTATACTATTTCAAGTATCCGAAGTGATAGGGGAAAAGAGTTTGTTAATAAAAATATTGAAACATTTTGTGATGAAAATGGTTTTGTGCATAATTTTTCTGCTCCTCGAACTCCTCAACAAAATGGGGTAGTAGAGAGGAAAAATAGATCTCTTCAAGAGATGGCAAGAACAATGCTTAATGAGAACAACTTGCCTAGTTATTTTTGGGCCGAAGCGGTAAGTACTGCATGTTATGTTATAAATAGAGTTATGTTAAGGTCTAAATTAGATAAAACCCCCTATGAGCTTTGGAATGAGAAAAAGCCCAACATTGGTTACTTTCATGTATTTGGATGCAAATGTTTTATTTTGAATGACAGGGATAATTTAGGCAAATTTGATGCAAAATCGGATGAAGGTATTTTTCTCGGGTATTCTACAAATAGTAAAGCTTATAGAGTATTCAATAAAAAGACTTTAACTGTACAAGAATCTATGCATGTAGTATTTGATGAATCTAATTCTCTACTCTCCAAGAAATCCATTGATGAAGAAACAGGAGGTATAAATAATACAGAAAGTCTCAATCTCAACAAAGAGAACACAATAGAGGAAGTCCAACATGGAGACATCAGGAAAGATCATCAAAATTTAATACGAGATGCAACCAAACAGTGGAAATTTGTGAAAGATCATCCAGTGGAACAAATTCTGGGAGAACCTTCACAAGGTGTAAGCACTCGATCATCTCTTAGAAATATTTGCAATCATACTGCTTTTTTATCTCAGATTGAACCTAAAAATATTGATGAAGCACTTCTTGATGAATCTTGGATTCTAGCTATGCAAGAAGAGCTTAATCAATTTGAAAGAAATGATGTTTGGACACTTGTTCCTAAACCCAAAAATCATACTATTATTGGAACAAAATGGGTTTTTAGAAACAAGAAAGATGAGTCCGGAGTCATTACTAGAAATAAGGCTCGACTTGTAGCCCAAGGTTACAATCAAGAAGAAGGAATTGATTATGATGAGACATATGCACCAGTCGCAAGATTAGAAGCTATTCGAATGCTACTTGCATATGCTTGTTATAAAGATTTCAAACTTTTTCAAATGGATGTTAAAAGTGCTTTCTTAAATGGTTTTATAAATGAAGAGGTATATGTTGAGCAACCTCCAGGTTTTGAAAATCATATTTCTCCAAATCATGTTTTCAAACTCACAAAAGCACTATATGGACTCAAACAAGCTCCTAGAGCGTGGTACGAGAGACTCAGTGGTTTCTTGATTAAAAAAGGTTTCTCAAGAGGAAAAATCGACACAACTCTTTTCATTAAATACGAAAATGATGATATTCTTTTGGTTCAGATTTATGTTGATGATATAATATTCGGTGCTACTAATGAAAATATGTGTCAAGTTTTTGCTAAGACTATGCAGGATGAATTTGAAATGAGCATGATGGGAGAACTTACATTCTTTCTCGGATTGCAAATTAAGCAAGTAAAAAGTGGGACATTCATCAATCAATCAAAATATATTAAGGAATTGCTGAAGAAGTTTGGGATGGAAGGTGCTAAGGAAACTGGAACACCAATGAGCCCATCTACTAAACTTGATAAAGATGAATCCGGTAAGACAGTTGACTCGAAAGTATATCGAGGTATGATTGGTAGCTTATTATATTTGACAGCCAGTAGACCAGATATTATGTTCAGTGTGTGTTTATGTGCACGTTTTCAATCATCTCCAAAAGAATCTCATTTAATTGCAGTTAAGCGCATTCTTAGATATCTTAGTGGTACAATTAACCTAGGGTTATGGTACCCTAAACACACATCTTTCGATCTAATCAGCTACACAGATGCAGATTATGCTGGTTGTAAAATAGATCGAAAAAGCACTAGTGGAGCATGTCACTTCTTAGGTCATGCATTAGTTTCCTGGTTTAGTAAAAAACAAAATTCTGTTGCACTATCTACTGCTGAGGCAGAATATGTTGCTGCGGGTAGTTGTTGTGCTCAAGTTCTTTACATGAAGCAACAACTTGAAGATTTTAAACTCATGTATAATCACATTCCAATCAAATGTGATAATACAAGTGCTATAAATCTTTCAAAAAACCCAATACAACATTCTAGAACTAAGCATATTGAAATAAGATATCATTTTCTTCGAGATCATGTGCAGAAAGGCGATATAGTACTAGAGTTCACAAACACACACGATCAGTTAGCAGATATATTCACAAAACCTTTACCAGAAGATAGATTATCTATGATTAGAAGAGAAATAGGTATGATGCATATTATGAATATCTCTTAAAAGACAGATCAAAGTTCATAAAAATAGATAGATTTTTCTTAAATACTTTTACATAAACTTGAGGTTCTTAGCCTCATGTTTGAGACGCTCATTCTCTTCATACAATATCATGTCATCCCTATTCATGGGAACTGGCAAGCGGAATGAAGAATCCAATAGAGATTTCAACTTTTTATTCTTCTGCCGAAGGATTCCTTCCCTTGTGTGAGACTCTTGAACAATTCGTTGAAGTACAACAATTTGTTCCTTAAGCTTTTCAACCTCATGGTTTTTTGCTTGAACCCGCTGGGAAAAAGCAACAATAGAGGATGAGTAGCGAGTCCCGAGACTCACCAAGTCGTAGATAGCATCGGAGTCTGACTTATTTGCCATACTATTATTTTCTTGCTGCAACATAGCACCAATGGCAGCTGCAGAAAGGACAGGAGGTTGAGATGTAGAAGAATGAGCCATTGAGAAAGGAATTGAAAACTTAAAGCGAGAATGTTGAAGGAATGCAGATGAGTTATAGAGATAAGAAGAAAACTTGATGCGGATTGGATGAACTTTAAGACTGTTTTTATAGAGATAGTATAAAGAACAAGACGAGCTATCATCCAAGTCAAAGAGCAATGTGTTTTTTCCCGATCAGTGAAAAAGACATTTTTTTTAGAAACTCGGAGCCTTCAATCTCGTTTGTCAACAACATCAGGCGATTTGTTTCTATCTTCAACCGCACTAAATTCATAGAGTTAGGCCTCGAGGCTTTGCAGGACTTGTCGGGTCACGGACGGCTCTCTTTTTCAACTATCTACAGTGTTTTTTAACGCACCGTTTTCTTCAGTCTATTTACTTGCTGTCGATCCTTTTTAATGATGCCAAAAGGGGGAGAAGTTTTAGACTAGAACATTAATATTGTTTAAATTGTTAAACTTGTTATATATGCTTGGAATTATATTTATTTTTTTTTTTTTGAAAAACTAACGCACATTCTCAGGGGGAGCTTAAGTATTAATACAGGCTTCAGGTTCTATCAAGTATTTGTCATCATCAAAAAGGGGGAGATTGTTAAACCTAAGGTTTCAAGTTTTGTGTAATTATATATTTACACATGGATTTTGATGATAACAAATGAATTCATAGAATAAAGGAGTCTCAAGCTCAAGTTATCTACACAATGGAGTCAAGCACATCAAGAAACCAAGCATGAGCAAGAAGGGAGCAAGTTCACATTAAAGTCATAGAATAATGTTGTAAATCTCTTTAAAATTCGAAATTAGGATTAAGGCTCAAAAATTAATATTTTATCATAAAGCATTAAAATACATTTTCCACATGTGCATGAATATTTTGAAAATTAAATTTGAAAATTTTGAAAGATAATTGATTGTCATCTTTCACATGTGCATGCCATGATTAAAGGGTTGAACTTTGAAAATATTAAAGATGATTGATTGTCATCTTTCACATGTGCATGTTTTATTTGAATATTTTCAAAAGTGATTGATGCTTTTCTTGACTTATGCAAAAGGAAGATGCCTTTGTTTGAAAATTTTGAAAAGTAAAGTGTGCTCCTTTTGTCATATGCAAAAAGTAAAAAATTAAATTTGAAATTTTTAAAAAGCAAAGTGTGCTCCTTTTGTCATATGCAAAAAGTAAAAAGATTAGGTTTGAAATTTTTGAAAAATGAATGATGATGTCTTTGACATGTGAATCTTTTTAAATTTGAATATGAAGTCTCATATGCCTATAAATAGATCATTTGAGAGCTTCACATTCACAACACCAAGAGCATACAACTCTCATTCAAAGCTTTCATTCTCTCTTCTCTAAGCATTGAGCCTTAACCCTTGTTCATTTTGAGAGATATAGTTTGTGCTGTATTTTTTTTTATTTGATTCATTGATGAGTGTTTTCTGATATCCTACCCACTATAAATTCTTGTATAAGTAAAAGGGTGTGTACAACCCTTGTGCGTGTAGAAAGTGTTCTACACAGGGAATCGTTGAATCACCACGTGTAAGGTGATTGTAAGTGTAGAGGATGTTCTATACGGATCCTTTATAGCGGTGTTGTTCAAAGGTGTAATAGGTTTCTATTTCCACCTGAAGGAGGTTGAATAGTGAATTCGGGGATCCTCAAGGGGTAGCTTGAGGCGAGGACGTAGGCAGTGGGGCCGAACCTCGTTAACATACTGAGTTTGCTTCTCTCTTACCCTTACTCTTTATATTTATTGTTGTTTCATATTTTGTTTATATTTTATATTGTATATTTGATTTATAATTGTTATTTTTTTAAATACAACTCAATTCACCCCCCCTCTTGTGTTAGTCATCTGGGCAACATGGTTTAACTCATATTGTCTTAGAAGGTGATGCTCTCAATGTGGTTCAGGCTGTCCAAGGTGAGGACAAAAACTGGAGCGCTGTTGGTATGGTAATTAGAGATATCAAGTCCTTGTTGTCAAGGGTTCAGGAGTGGTCAATTCATCATATTCCTAGAGAGTTAAATGTAATTGCCCATACTCTAGCAAAGTATGCTCTGACTTGTTCAGAGGATTTTATCCTTCTGGAGGATTACCCTCCATGTATCCAACATTTATTCTAATGAAATGCAGTAGATCCTTTCAAAAAAAAAAAAAAAGAGAGGCTCACCACGTACGTATGCCACCTGCATGTAATATTAATGTGATATCCGCTTTTTTTTTTGTTTTTTATTTATGAGCCTCGATCTACATGTTGAACTTTGGTCTACATGTTGATTCTCGTTCTACGTGCTGAGCCTTATCTTACGTGCTCTACCTCGATGCGTGTTCTGAAAATTATCCAGTGAATTTCAAAATAAGATAGATATTTTAAAGTTTACGGATATTTTAAATATTATGGAAATATTTCCAGTATTATTAGATAAGTTTGTTTTTAAAGTAATACAATTATAAGATTTTAATGAGCTCTAAAAATATTATAATTGTGGATAATTACTTAAATTAAATATTTTAGTTGTTTTAAAATATTAAGAGGTTTAACTTTATGTTGAAAACTCTAATTTAATTTAAATGATTTTATTCTCTTTGAGTAATTAACGATACTTTATCATTTTAAATAATGATGAAGAAATATTATTTTATAAACTTTAGTTTATAAAATAATATTCTATCTTAATTCATCTCAGTGTTTTATTTTAATAAAACACTTACGCATTTTTAAATCAGTGTTTAAACTCATCGTTAGATCGTTTTGAGAATCCCGAAGCGAATGACTTAGATTAAATACCCAGGCCCCTACCTTTTTTCTCTTCACTTTTTCATTTCTCCTTTTTCGATCTTCTCTCTCCTCTCTCTTTTCTCATGCCCGACGTACACTTGTTTTTCTCCTTCATTGTACGGGTTGAACCTCCAACTAGCCACTGCCGGTCGCCGATCATTCCCCACATGCCAGCCAACAATTCCCTCTAGCCGGCAAGCCACACGCTCTCTCTCTCTCTCTCTCTCTCTCTCTCTCTCTCTCTCTCTCTCTCTCTCTCTCTCTCTCACGGCTTCACTAGCCGAAATGGATAAGACCACATCTTCCTCCTCCACGCCGCCGTACACGGCAGCTATGGTCTCACCTCCGATCACCAAATGACCACCACCCTCCGACCATCATTTCCTCCAACCAGCGACCCCCACGTGCCCTCCTCCTCTCTCCGTGGCACCACCCTCAAAAAGGGTTTTACACTCATTTCCTCTACCTAGAGCCTCCATACACGACCAAAACGGCCACCAAGCACCACCAATGGCTTCACCACATCATGGGCTTCCTCTCCATGTCCTTCTTTTCCTCTAACTCTCTCTCTTTCTCCGATGGGTCTCTACAACTACCCATTCTGTTGCACCACCGTGCACCGCCATGCATGGCTACCCACGGTATTTCACCACTACCACCTTGTTCCTCTCATCATCACGACCTTCCCCAACAAATTTCATGCCCAACGGAGCTGTACACAGCTCTCAATCTCCCTCACTCTCCTTAAAAAAATACTTTGGCATAACATAACTAAACATTCTCATTATATCATATCATATCGCATTATATCGTATCATATCATATACCATTTTTAACCCCCGTGGTAGGGTTGTACTATCCTCGATGGCCAAACCAAATAGTATCATATTGCGAAACTTTCCATTTGTCAATCTCAGAGCCTCGAGTGTGCACACAAGAAAAAACACATAAAAGGACACTTTGTTTCCTAAGTAGGTGCACTCATATCATATCACATATCATGTTGGTACCAACCATATCACGTGAACCAATATCATTATATCATAACCATATTCAAAATCAGAATAATAACATATAAGTATGCCAAAGATTTATTATATTCATATAATATCAAATCACGAGCGGAAAGCATTCATATCATTTTCAAATGATCAATAACAAATCCAAAACATTTCGTATCACATGAACAAAAATCTCAAATATCATATTCGCTCTTTTTCACATTTCAGAACATGTCAAATATTGCTCATATCTACACTTTTCATGTCAAAAAGCACTTTTTCTTTCATATAGATGTCATGGGTGAATGCAAAACATATAATTGAGGTTATTTTCACGTTTTCTTTTCAAAACATAACATGCACATTTTTACAAACTAACCCCAGTTCATTTCATTTCATTTGTTTTTATGCAAATCTAGTATAGGAACTCCGCTTACCTAAATTTTTTAGCTTTTCAAAATATCCTCACAACGATGCCAAACAAATATAAATCATCACCTATAAAAATTCATGTAATTTGAATAAATCTCCAATTGAGCAAATATCTCATATTTACACTTGAAATATCTATTATAATTCCTTAAAAACCTAAAACTCCTATTAGTCTCAAAATAACATCACTTTTTAAATTCCTCAATCACCACTTAATTGAATTCAGAATGAGGAAAATAATTGCTTACTTAAAAATACTAATCCCCACCCCAAATTAAAATAATACACTAGTTTCTTAATAATAAAGTAAAGTCCATTAAGAGTTGCTAAAACAGTTTCCGAAAATACACGAACCCGTTTTAAACATCAAACATATAAAGGACAATCAGTTAAAAAAATATTCTTACACTTTTTGAATTATAAAAACTCAACCCAAATGAATTTAAAACACAATCCATTTAACAAAAAGGCCAATAGGTAGAACATTAAAACATAAATCCCTGTTTAGATATATTTGGCTAAACCTTTCAAAATAAAAGGGCATCAAAGTAATTACACATAAAAACCATTCCTTTCATCTGCTAGAGTTACAGTAGCTTAAAAAAAGAGAGTTCTTCTACGTGCAAGCTGACGGTGGACGAATTTGTGCACCATTGCAGACGTGGCGGGCTAAATTATTTATAAAAAAAAAAACAACAAGGGAAACGAAATAAGAAGCAAAATTTGCCCACGCTTCTGTCATTTTCTCTCACATCCATGGCGTCTAGCTCCTCCACACGACCACCTCCTCTGCGCGACCACTTCCCTACGACTACCATAAACGACAGAGGTGAGAAGATTGCAAACGATCATGATCGGGGAATGGACTTCATTACGGCGAAACTCTCGTATCGGTCATCTGCTCCTACTCATCAGAGAATAAAGGAGAGCCCTCTTAACTCCGACTTAATCTTCAAACAGGTAAGGTCCAGCTGCTGCTGCTTGATCTGCTTTTTACTTAAAAAGCATATATTGTTGATCAGAGATTAGGTTGCCTGGGTTAAAATCAGTAATTTTTTCCTTTTCAACTCTGAGGTGAGTAAAGTATAATATAACGAGAGTCGTGTTTGGAATAAACAACTGAGTTTTCTTTCATCGAATTTGGGCCCTATTTTTTGGTAATTGAACAGTGTGAATGTAAATCGCTCTTTTACTCGGTAATTGATTTATTTTAACTGATATTGCCTATTTAACTTCTATTCTGCGGTGGTTTGATTTTCATGTGGTGGAGTTACGCTAGGCAATGTTTAGATCGATACAAAATTAGCTTAAGGATGTAAACTAAGTGACATGACATTCTTGAAGAGGATCTAGAAGATCAGTAGGTGGAATGATCTACAAGATGACATATAGTTAAAAGTGTTTAGAAATTAATAAAACTAGAACCGATAAGAAATGTCTGTTAGGTTATTGTTGAACATAAAGTTTCAAGTTTTGTGTAATTATATATTTACACATGGATTTTGATGATAACAAATGAATTCAAAGAATAAAGGAGTCTCAAGCTCAAGTTATCTACACAATGGAGTCAAGCACATCAAGAAACCAAGCATGAGCAAGAAGAAAACAAGCTCACATTAAAGTCATAGAGTAATGTTGTAAATCTCTTAAAATTTGAAATTAGGATTAAGGCTCAAAAATCAATATTTTATCATAAAGCATTAAAATACATTTCCCACATGTGCATGAATATTTTGAAAATTAAATTTGAAAATTTTGAAAGATAATTGATTGTCATCTTTCACATGTGCATGCCATGATTAAAGGTTTGAACTTTGAAAATATTAAAGATGATTGATTGTCATCTTTCACATGTGCATGTTTTATTTGAATATTTTTAAAAGTGATTGATGCTTTTCTTGACTTATGCAAAAGGAAGATGCCTTTGTTTGAATATTTTGAAAAGTAAAGTGTGCTC
>QGSO01000530.1:359529-547842 GCA_011037825.1 Carya cathayensis
GAAGAAGTTTTATTTTTCTTTAAGAACCTCTGAATTCTTCTTGTTATCATCGCAACTTCTTCATCTTTGTCGTCATTTTCCTCATCTTCATCACTTTCACTTTCACTTTCATGAGGAACAGCTTTAAGTGCCAAGCTCTTCTTTGGCTTTCCTTCTTCTTCTCCTCTTTTCAATGTGTACTCATGGGTGATAAGTGACCCGATGAGTTCATTCACTTCGAGCTTCTTGAGGTCTCTAGCTTCAAGAATCGCTGTCACTTTTGATTCCCAACGTTTTGGTAGAGAGTTGAGAATTTTTCTTACCATTTCCACTTTGGAATAAACTTTGCCAAGAGCTGTCAAGCTGTTTATGATGTTAGTAAAACGAGTGTGCATACTAGAAATAGATTCATCATCATTCATCTTAAACATTTCATATTCATGAGTAAGAATATAAATTTTTGATTCCTTAACTTGAGAAGTTCCTTCATAAGTAACTTCCAAGTTATCCCAAATTTCTTTTGCCGTAGCACAAGTCATTACTCTATTAAACTCATTACCATTGAGAGCATTATATAATAAATTCATAGCAGTTAAATTCAAAGTATAAAGTCTATCGTCTTCACGATTAAACTCTTCTTCTTCCTTTTTGACCTTTACTCCATCAACCACTTTTGTTGGAATATAAGGTCCATTTACAATGCATTTCCAGATTTCTCGACCTTGAGCCTGAAGGAATATTCTCATTCTAACTTTCCAGAATGAGTAATTGTCTCCACAAAAGAGTGGAGGCCGACTGCTAGATTGACCTTCACCAAATGAAGCTGCAATGTTAGCCATAAGATCTTAACTCAAAAGATAGTTAATCTTATAATAGAGCTTTAGCTCTGATACCAATTGTTACTGATCATAGGCCGCACCTATGTCACCTAACAATTGTACCTACCAGACTAGCCGGCCACCGTCTCTACCGGTGCACCGTCACTCATGGTCGGAGAGTCTTGCTTCGGTGACACAGTCACAAGCGAGAGTTCCCATGAGTGATCTGCCTGTATGAACAGTACAGGTCAACTAGCTCTGATACCAATTGTTACTGATCATAGGCCGCACCTATGTCACCTAACAATTGTACCTACCAGACTAGCCGGCCACCGTCTCTACCGGTGCACCGTCACCCATGGTCGGAGAGTCTTGCTTCGGTGACACAGTCACAAGCGAGAGTTCCCATGAGTGATCTGCCTGTATGAACAGTACAGGTCAACTAGCTCTGATACCAATGTTGCCCAGATGACTAACACAAGAGGGGGGGTGAATTGAGTTGTATTTAAAAAAATAACAATTATAAATCAAATATACAATATAAAATATAAACAAAATATGAAACAAAATAAATATAAAGAGTAAGGGTAAGAGAGAAGCAAACTCAGTATGTTAACGAGGTTCGGCCCCACTGCCTACGTCCTCGCCTCAAGCTACCCCTTGAGGATCCCGAATTCACTATTCAATCTCCTTCAGGTGGAGATAGAAACCTATTACACCTTTGAACAACACCGCTACAAAGGATCCGTGTAGAACACCCTCTACACTTGCAATCACCTTACACGTGGTGATTCAACAGATTCCCTGTGTAGAACACTTTCTACACGCACAAGGGTTGTACACACCCTTTTACTGATACAAGAATTGATAGTGGGTAGATATCAGAAAACACTCCTCAATGAGTGAAATAAGAACAATACAGCACAAACTATATCTCTCAAAATGAAACAAGGAGTTAAGGCTCAATGCTTAGAGAAGAGAGAATGAAAGCTTTGAATGAGAGTTGTATGCTCTTGGTGTTGTGAATGTGAAGCTCTCAAATGATCTATTTATAGGCATATGAGACTTCATATTCAAATTTAAAAAGATTCACATGTCAAAAACATCATCATTCATTTTTCAAAAATTTCAAACCTAATCTTTTTACTTTTTGCATATGACAAAAGGAGCACACTTTGCTTTTCAAAAATTTCAAACCTAATCTTTTACTTTTTGCATATGACAAAAGGAGCACACTTTGCTTTTCAAAAAAATTCAAACCTAATCTTTTACTTTTTGCATATGACAAAAGGAGCACACTTTACTTTTCAAAATATTCAAACAAAGGCATCTTCCTTTTGCATAAGTCAAGAAAAGCATCAATCACTTTTGAAAATATTCAAATAAAACATGCACATGTGAAAGATGACAATCAATCATCTTTAATATTTTCAAAGTTCAAACCTTTAATCATGGCATGCACATGTGAAAGATGACAATCAATTATCTTTCAAAATTTTCAAATTTAATTTTCAAAATATTCATGCACATGTGGAAAATGTATTTTAATGCTTTATGATAAAATATTAATTTTTGAGCTTTTCTTCATCATTATATAAAATGATAAAGTATCATTAATTAATCAAAGTGCATAAAACACTTAAATAAACACTGAGAGGAATTAAGATAGATTATTATTTTATAAACTAAGGTTTATAAAATAATATTTCTTCATCATTATTAAAATGATAAAGTATCTTTAATCACTCAAAGAGGATAAAACCATTTAATTTAAATAAGAGTTTTCAACGTAAAATTAAACCTCTTAATATCTTAAAACAACTAAAATATTTAATCTAAGTAATTATCCACAATTATAATATTTTCAGAGCTCATTAAATTATTATAATTGTGCTACTTTAAAAACAAGCTTATCTAATACTTTGAAATCCGGTGGATAAAATCCGAAATACGCCATCGAGGTACAACGCTTAGGATAAATCTGTTCATGATTTTACAGTTGTCGGTGAAGAACAAAATAACGTGATTTACGGAAAAAGATAAATTATGCATGTGATTTCGGGTGAGGGTAGAGACGAGAGAGATAGTGACTGCTGTCGGGAAAGAATCCAAAACTGATTGTTGTGCTGTCAATATGTGCGAAAAAGAAAGAGAAGGGTGAGGAGATAAGACTAAATTTTAGCGGGCTGTTACATTTAGTGTGTGCTTATGTGCATGCTTTCAATCATCTCCAAAAGAATCACACTTAATTGCAGTTAAGCGCATTCTTAGATATCTTAGTAGTACAATTAACTTAGGGTTATTGTACCCTAAGCACATATCTTTCGATCTAATTAGCTACACAGATGCAGATTATGTTGGCTGTAAAATAGATCAAAAAAGCACTAGTGGAGCATGTCACTTCTTAGGTCATGCACTAGTTTCCTGATTTAGTAAAAAATAAAATTCTGTTACACTATCTACTACTGAGGCAGAATATGTTGTTGCGAGCAGTTGTTGTGCTCAAGTTCTTTACATGAAGCAACAACTTGAAGATTTTAAACTCATGTATAATCACATTCCAATCAAATGTGATAATACAAGTTCTAAAAATCTTTCAAAGAACCCAATACAACATTCTAGCATGTTGAAATAAGATATCATTTTCTTCGAAATTATGAGCAGAAAGGCGATATAGTACTAGAGTTCACAAACACACACTATCAGTTAGCAGATATATTCACAAAACCTTTACCAGAAGATAGATTATGTATGATTAGAAGAGAAATAGGTTTGATGCATATCATGAATATCTCTTAAAAGATAGATCAGAGTTCATAAAAATAGAGAGATTTTTTTAAATACTTTTACATAAACTTGAGGTTCTTAGCCTCATGTTTGAGACGCTCATTCTCTTCATACAATATCATGTCATCCCTATCCATGGGAACTGGCAAGCGGAATGAAGAATCCAATAGAGATTTCAACTTTTTATTCTTCTGCCGAAGGATTCCTTCCCTTGTGTGAGACTCTTGAACAATTCGTTGAAGTACAACAATTTGTTCCTTAAGCTTTTCAACCTCATGGTTTTTGGCTTGAACCCGCTGGGAAAAAGCAACAATAGAGGATGAGTAGCGAGTCCCGAGACTCACCAAGTCGTAGATAGCATCGGAGTCTGACTTATTAGCCATACTATTATTTTCTTGCTGCAACATGGCACCAATGGTAGCTGCAGAAAGGACAGGAGGTTGAGGTACTGAATACCTCATGGATGGATCTAGAGGAATGTTAGAAGAATTGGCCATTGAGAAAAGAATTGAAAACCTAAAGCGAGAATGTTGAAGGAATGCAGATGAGTTATAGAGATAAGAAGAAAACTTGATGCGGAATGAATGAACTTTAAGACTGATTTTATAGAGATAGTATAAAGAACAAGACGAGCTATCATCCAAGTCAAAGAGCAATGTGTTTTTTTTTCCCGATCGGTGAAAATGACATTTTTTAGAAACTCGGAGCCTTCAATCTCGTTTGTCAACAACATCAGGCGATTTTTTCAAATCTCCAGCCACACTTGTCGGGTCACGGACGGATCCAATTATTATCTACAGTGTCTACAATACACCGTTTTTTTCAGACCATTTATTTGCTGTGGATCCTTTTTAATGATGCCAAAAAGGGGAGAAGTTTTAGACTAGAACATTAACATTGTTTAAATTGCTAAACTTGTTATATATGCTTGGAATTATATTTATATTTTTTCTTGAAAAACTAACGCACATTCTCAGGGGGAGCTTAAGTATTAATACAGGCTTCAGGTTCTATCAAGTATTTGTCATCATCAAAAAGGGGGAGATTGTTGAACCTAAGGTTTCAAGTTTTGTGTAATTATATATTTACACATGGATTTTGATGATAACAAATGAATTCAAAGAATGAAGGAGTCTCAAGCTCAAGTTGTCCACACAATGGAGTCAAGCACATCAAGGAACCAAGCATGAGCAAGAAGGAAACAAGTTCACATTAAAGTCATAGAGAAATGTTGTAAATCTCTTAAAATTCGAAATTAGGATTAAGGCTCAAAAATTAATATTTTATCATAAAGCATTAAAATACATTTTCCACATGTGCATGAATATTTTGAAAATTAAATTTGAAAATTTTGAAAGATAATTGATTGTCATCTTTCACATGTGCATGCCATGATTAAAGGTTTGAACTTTGAAAATATTAAAGATGATTGATTGTCATCTTTCACATGTGCATGTTTTATTTGAATATTTTCAAAAGTGATTGATGCTTTTCTTGACTTATGCAAAAGGAAGATGCCTTTGTTTGAATATTTTGAAAAGTAAAGTGTGCTCCTTTTGTCATATGCAAAAAGTAAAAAATTAGGTTTGAAATTTTTGAAAAGCAAAGTGTGCTCCTTTTGTCATATGCAAAAAGTAAAAAGATTAGGTTTGAAATTTTTGAAAAATGAATGATGATGTTTTTGACATGTGAATCTTTTTAAATTTGAATATGAAGTCTCATATGCCTATAAATAGATCATTTGAGAGCTTCACATTCACAACACCAAGAGCATACAACTCTCATTCAAAGCTTTCATTCTCTCTTCTCTAAGCATTGAGCCTTAACCCTTGTTCATTTTGAGAGATATAGTTTGTGCTTGTATTGTTCTTATTTCACTCATTGAGGAGTGTTTTCTGATATCCTACCCACTATCAATTCTTGTATCAGTAAAAGGGTGTGTACAACCCTTGTGCGTGTAGAAAGTGTTCTACACAGGGAATCGTTGAATCACCACGTGTAAGGTGATTGCAAGTGTAGAGGGTGTTCTACACGGATCCTTTGTAGCGGTGTTGTTCAAAGGTGTAATAGGTTTCTATCTCCACCTGAAGGAGATTGAATAGTGAATTCGGGGATCCTCAAGGGGTAGCTTGAGGCGAGGACGTAGGCAGTGGGGCCGAACCTCGTTAACATACTGAGTTTGCTTCTCTCTTACCCTTACTCTTTATATTTATTGATGTTTCCTGTTTTGTTTATATTTTATATTGTATATTTGATTTATAATTGTTATTTTTTTAAATACAACTCAAATTCACCCCCCCTCTTGTGTTAGTCATCTGGGCAACAGTTATCCTTCACACAGAAGCAAATTTCTTTTGGGTTTTGTGGCGCCACCATTTCAAGAATTTCACAAAACCGTGTACTGTTTCTGCTGCTTGTTCGTGGTCCTGTTCTCCAAATGCTTGTGCAGGGAAGCAAATGTTGTTATAAATTATCATAATAGAGCAGGAACTTGAAAGAATATCCACATTGCTGGAACCTATTCTGCAGCGCATTCTCTCATTCATTCCTTTTAAGCAAATAGCTCAATGTAGTCTAGTGTCCAAGACATGGAACATGGCCTAGACTTCATTCCCATTTCTGAAGTTTGACAGAGAATTGTTTCATAACGTAGAACCCAAGCAACAGAAAATCAAGGAATTATATTATTTTGTTGAGAGAATTTTACTCAGCCGCAATAGACAAGAGCTATATATACAAAAGTTTGAACTTTACAAACCTTACATTGACAATAACTCTTGGCTCTTGTGAGCAGTTGCATTGGGTATGTGATCGAGCTTAATGTCAAAGAGTTGAACCTTTACATTGAATCAGGGTATTTTCCTCACTATAGCTTGCATCAGAGTGTTCTAGTTTCAAAATCCATAACCAAGTTGTGTTTATATGGGTACAACTTGAAGTTATTTAATTCTGAAGATATCAACTTACCCAATTTGAAAAAGTTCGTATTTGACACAATTCCTGTAACTGATCAAATAATCCAAAATCTAGTTGATGGTTGTCCTATGGTGGAATTGTATGCTAGCTAGCTGGTGAACTCACCATCTAGATCTATACTGTTTTGATGCGACTACATAAATTTATTTTCCTTTCTATTTTCCAGCCATCCATGCATGATGATTGAAATATGCACATCTTATATAAGGCCATTTATGATATATATATATATATATATATATATATATATATAGGCTTTGGCTTTGTTTATTTGTGGTAGTTTTTGGTTAATGAAGATAAGGAAAAAGGAAGGCTTTGTTTTGGGTTTTTCTTTTATTTTTTTTTTAATTATAAAAAAAAGAGTATGCAGCATGAATACAAAATTAAAGTAAATGAGGCCACTTGATTCTGTAGTAGATATTTATATATAGAAGAAGATATGCAGTAATTATATATCCTTAATTTTTCAGTCAATGATGGGTGATCAGCACCTAAATGATATGATCAGTGTAGTATGAGACATGAATATAATTTTGTATTGATTACATTTTTATGTTACAATGATATTTGTATTAATTGATTTTTTTTATGTTATAGTGAATGATCATTGGAGTTAGATAGTGAAGCTTTTGCATTATGGATGAGTTTTGTGGAGTTAGATGGTGAATGATTGTTGGAGTTAGATGGTGAAGCTTTTTTTTATGTTACAATGAAGAAGGATGTATATTGTGGAGTTTTTGTAACTTATTGTGGAGTTTATGTAACTTATTGTGGAACTTGTAATTATTATGGATAAGACAAAAAATATTAAGTTTTTTATGTTGTATTTGTTGAAATTTTACAGCCCTACAAGATCCTTCTTTACATTTGTTTAATTTTCATAGCTTATTGATTATTCGGTCACTTGAATGTTGTTGTAACTTCACCTGCATCCTAATTAACTTCTTTAGCTGCTAGAAACTTCATTGACTTGTTGCATTAGTGATCTATATCAATCCATGTCCAAAACGTCATACTGGGATTTACTATTAAGGAGTTAGGACTTGTTCAAGTGCTGGTTTTTTGCAGGTAGATAAAGTTCTGATGTGGATCAAGCCTTTTTTATTTTTATCAGATCTATCTCAAGTGCTCAACTCATTATTTATGATGGGGAAATCAATTTTATATTTTTTATGTTGTGTAGTTAATTAGATTTTAATCATCAATATTGAATGGCATTATTTGATAAGTACATTCATAAGAAAATTACATCAGGTAATGAAGACGAAGCAACAACCTGCATTAAGGTCTCCTTCACCTAGGAAAGATGTTTGCTCAAAAGTTTACATGAGATACAAAAGATACAAAAAAGTTAGATTGTATAAAACTAGATTGTTGCCACCACAAAGTTTACATAAAACTTACAAAAAGTGCTCTAAACATTATAGAAAATGACTTAATGATTACAGCTTGTTCTTTCTTTCCATGTTTATCATGTATCCTTTGGCACTTGCACAGCTTGGACGCTTTCAAGGAATTTAGAGCTCATTTCTACTTTGGCACTTGCACAACTTGGAGATGTACTCTTCCTTTATGCATGCCTGCTGCCTGGTCTCTTTACACCCATCAATGCTTATATTTCTGGGGTCTATTCAAAAGACGTTTCCAAAATCAATTTGCAAACGGCAATGTTATTATTTTATTTCATATAAATGAGAGCTGAAATGGGTGACCTTCGGCTTTCATAGCATCATAACATAAAGAAGTAGCAAACACAAGTTTCGGGTCAACAACTACAAATAAAATGTTTGGAAGACAGATATCAAGACAACATAGAAGTAATATCATGCATTCTTAAGCATTTCCCATGAACTTTCATCCTAAAATGCCTTTCTATTGGTTCAAGTTTCCAGTTTCAAGCTACAGTGCGTCAAACGTTGGTAAATGGGGTTGTAAGGAAGACTTGATTGGTGATTGGTTTCATTTATTTGAGGAAATTAATGGATAAGTAGCAAACTTTTGTAATCAGTCATCTCCAAAAATTGTAAGAACTACTCTTTTTGTGTATTATTAATTTGAATTATTAATTCTCTCAACAAGAAAATTAACAGCGGCTAATGAAGGGAATTCGGCAAAGAGAGGAAGCTCTCAACAACATACAATTTGGGTAGGGATAAAGGGAGCTTTGAGGGAATTTATGGTAACATGTAATAGTCTTTAAGGAAATTTTTCAAACACCTTCCTTGCATAACATGTTATTTCTTTACCGAATACTTCCATCACAGTTCATTAGTTCCCTTATCACAAACAATACATAATTCACCCAGAACCACCAACAAACATCTATCTCAGGTCCTATCTCAGTCCACCCATTTCAAGCAATAATCCACACCAAATTTATTGGAAAAATGTATCACACCTATTTCAAATCATATCTCAGTCCAAATCGATGCTAGATAAACATTATATGAAAAATAAAATCAAACAAAAATGTGGGGAAGCGGAAAGAGATGTAAAGTTTTGGCACATTTTTGTGCTGTAAAGTTTTGGCACATTTTTGTGCACAAGGGGTATGCAAACGAGGTTGTAGCTACTTAAAACTATATTCAGGAGTACAAGATAAGCATCTATCAGAGTCCATACATAGTGATACACATGATATTTTGATAATTTCATAATGGAATATATCAGATGGATAAAAGAGTGGTCATCCATGCCTTCAAAATTCTCATTTCAAAAAACAACCATCCTTTTTTTAAAACATAAAAATATATCAAATGTACAAATAAAATGAATAGAAAATAATTTATTTTCTTTCATTATCTCTCTTTTCTATTTATGAATATGACGATTCCATTTTTTGTATGAATCAGCTCCTTGTTTTGTAAGGTTAAATCCAATCAACAAAAGTAAGACTGGAGCGTCGACAAATGGAGGTCTCATCCAAAATTTGGTATGCAAATGGATCTGCCTGCACCAATGTCTTCTTATTTCCCTCTTTCTACAAACCAACAATCGGTGCAAAATTTATAGATCAAAAAGAGAAATACGAGAAAACTTTTTGCTGTCCAAATTTCAACTTTTTTCGAGTTTCCCTTCAATTTAACCAAAAAATCTTCCTTTCGTTGCTAGGAATGACACCACATCCTATCAGACAAGACCGACTTGTGGAAAAATACATAGCATTGAAATCCAAGATAAATCCTATCATAAGAAAATTATCGACCCGGAGGAACACGATAAAATTTTCAAAATAAGAAAAACCCATTGGACATTATCAAAACCAAAGAACCAAAAAATGAAAAAGAAAATCACAAGTAATAGAGGGAGAAAGAAATCGATAAAAGAAAACGTCAAGTAATTTACCTTCAGAAAGCTTACTTGAGATGCACGCTCGCTCCTTGCCAAATCTTTATCTACTAGACTTTCTGCCTCAGATGGGGTGGAGGGGGGAGGGGTTACTGATTTTAGATGGGGGAGGAGCTGTCGATGGCGATGATTTTGAGTTGGAGAGAATGCACGTCTGGCTTTTCATTTCCCGCTCCAGACACAAGATGATATTTGCTTCCCTCCAGACGACGCTCAGCAGCAACTCGAAAAATGAAATGAAACGCATCGCTTCATTTGACATGTCAGCATTGGTGCGCAAGGGGGTACGCAATCTGCCTACAACAAGACTTTTCCAAAAAGATAAGACTCACTTACGAGTAAAACACAAGGAGACAAAAAATGATAAGCAGTAGCCGCACATACCATGAAGTGAAAACGGGGGGAAAAAGACCTAAGGGGAAGAGTCGCGGCAGCGCTGGGCTGTGAGTGGTGCGCCGATTAAAGTGGCAGAGCTAGAGAGAGAGAGAGTGATGAGAGAGAAAAAAAGTGAGAGAAACGGAGGGAGAGAGAGGATCTGAGAGAAAAAAAAAGCGAGAGAGTGTCGTTGGCTTACCATGAGGGGGGAGAGGCAGCATAAGGAGGAACCAGGGCTAGGTGGCAGTCGTGGGTGGTTGGCAATGTGAAGGGCTGGCAACATTGCTAGACTTCCGTTGTGCAACGGGCTAAGAGCACATAAATGTGCTCTGTTTTCTTGCTTAAAAACAAGGATCTTCGATGGTTGATTTCTTGCCATGCAAGCCGTGTGCTTGGCGTTTCACGTGGTGAAATCGGGGTGGTGATAGTTTACGGTGGAGGAAGAGAAGTGAGGCAGCAGGTTGATGGCTCACGAGTTGGTTAGGTGCTGATGAAGATGGTTGTTGCTTGAACGTGGGGCTTAAGTCTGTGTTGTGGTTGCTGCCAAGGTTAAGGGTGGCTTGCGGGATGTGTTTCTACAAATGGAAGGTTGCTGTGCATTTGGAGAAGGGTTGGCTGAAAGGTGCTCGACGACACTCTGTGCAAGTGGCGATGTCGTGGAAGAAGCTGGCTCTGTGGTGGCTATGTGCATGGTTTGGCTTACGGTGGTGAAGCAAGTTCTTATAGATCATGGTGACAGACTAGTGGTTTGCAGCGAATAGAAGAGACTGTGAGAGAGAGAAGACCGAGAGCATGAGAGATATGGATAGAGAAAAAACGATCTAATTGATGGACGGGGAATGAAATAATGAAGAGAACATCAAAAACAAAAGAGATTCAAACTGCCTAGACGTGAGATGGTGGAGATTTGGGTGGAGTGATTTTCGGAATAAGAAACGGAAAGTGAAAACTGTCGAAAAGATAAAATGCAAATGGGAAGATGAAGCTCACCTCAAACGACGTCATGGGGTAGGGGAGGTTACCTAGTGTCAAGTGAAAAGAGGGGAAATTTTATCAGAGCTAGGGAAGCAAGAGGGAAGAAAAAAAGAAAAGAATCCAATGGGCTGGTTGTTACAACCATCAACATAGCCATATAATTTGTGACCTTTTAGGAAGGGGACGATTTGGGCTTTCCATAGAAGATAGTTTTCTATGGTGAGTTTAAGATTGACAAAGTGAGTTGCTGCAGTGACGATGGAGGGACTTATAGTGAGGGATTTTTCAAGGGAATCCATTGTAGGAGGGACGTTGGTCTTTTCACGCTCAGATTACCATAAAGAAGAAAGTAACCCACTAAGTGTTTGAATAAATGCCATATAGAGAATACACAGAGAGAGGCAGCCGAAATGCTTTACTGTTTTTCCATTATATTTCGAATACAAGAGATTAGAACAAAAAACCAGAATATTCTTTCCACTTAATACATGACATCTTTCCATTCCTGTTTCATTTGATTCGTTAAAATTATTTTACAGTAAAAGTAACTTTACAATCTAACGAACCACATTAAACCACATCAGTTTATAAGATTATTTTTATGTAATCACTTTATAACTAGAGTAGTTTCCTTCATTTAATATTTTACAATATAGTGAATAAAGACAAGTAGTAATCTACATTCAGGGATAACAAATCCGAGTCATAGACTCTACAACTTTATAGCAAAACGTATACAAACCCCTAGTACTTCTAGCACAGCTAGCATATGTGCCGCCTAACCTACAAAACCAAGAAGAGTAGGTGGAAATTGATAGGGTGGCTTACTCAGCCCCTACCTATTTTTTTATTAAAGAAGCATTGCTAGTGGCTACTATATATATTAATGTAGCTTATTATTTCTATTACAGATCAGCATAAATAGAGGGGCTTCCTCATCATTCTTTTGGAATTTTTAGGGCTTAGGCATATATATTATAAAAATTTTGCTACAATTTACATATTTGTTATGCACTATATTAATGTGATAGAATTCAGTATTTATTTTATATTAAAAAAAGTAACGCAGCTAATCATATCAATAAAGTACGTAAAAGTGACTGCACATATAATTTTTTATATTTTACTCCAAACCACCTTTTTGAGCTTTTTCCTTTTTGGTGGCTCAATCGTTTTAATTATGGGACTCTATGTAGGGATGCTACCCACACCATAGGTGCGGGGTAGCCCCCTCCCCAAACCCTGCCCTGCATGGTGCGGGGGTAGGGTTTTCCCATTTGCCCCTCGCCCCGCCCTGTCTCATTTCCACTTCCAAATATCAACTACATTTCACTATGTTTAAAAATTATTTCTAGATCTAAAAGTGATAAAAAAAATATATTTTTAGGTCCAAATTGTAAATTTAAATTTTGTAAATATGACTATAATTTAAAAATTATGTAGTTTTTAAATTTGCTAGTGCATATTTTGTGTAAGTTGTAGTATAGTAGTTTTAAACAATATAGTTTTTACATTTGCTAATGCATACTTGGTAAACAAGTCTAACAAATTGTAATATATATATATATATAAGTTTTTGTATATATATAAAATATATATATAGATAAGCGGGGCGGGGTTGGTCCCTCCCCGCCCCCACCCATGCGGGGCGAACGGGGGCGGGGTGCGGGGCCAGCTGCCCACCCTTAACTCTACGTATCATGAATCAAATGTATTATCTATTGTCAAATTACATTCAAAGGTTTTATGGTCTGCAAATTCTTTCTCACCAGTTTCTTGATGGGACACTTTTGGGTTGGAGTCCAAGTTTGGGTTTTTGTCCTCCCCTGGTTAGGCCTCGGGCCCTTCGTTTTTCAGTAGAGCTGAAGCTCAAGTCTCATAGTCAAAGAAATATTCATAGTCCAAGTTCTTATAGATCATGGTGACAGACTAGTGGTTTGTAGCGAACGGAAGAGACTCTGAGAGAGAGAAGACCGAGAGCATGAGAGATATGGATAGAGAAAAAATGATCTAATTGATGGACGGGGAATGAAATAATGAAGAGAACATCAAAAACAAAAGAGATTCAAACTACCGAGACGTGAGATGGTGGAGATTTGGGTAGAGTGATTTTCGTAATGTGCAGAAACGGAAAGTGAAAACTGTCAGAAAGATTAAATGCAAATGGGAAGATGAAGCTGACCTCAAACGACGTCGTATGGGGTAGGGGAGGTTACCCAGTGTCAAGTGAAAAGAGGGGAAAATTTATCGGGGCTGGGGGAAGCAAGAGGGAAGGAAAAAAAAAAAGAATACAATGGGCTGGTGTTATGTTGGTTTTGGCTTGATTTCCTGCTGAAAATGTATTTTTTGGAGCTTGGCTTGACTTTTGCTTGACCCTAGCTTGACGCTGGCTCGACTGTGGCTCAACCCTGGCTCAAACTAAGGTTAGCTCTACCTTCCGCTCGACAGTCCGCTCGAGCGAACTCATCCAGAGAGTTCCGCTCGACCTCCGCTCGACAATCCGCTCGAGCGAACTCTTCCCGAGAGTTCCGCTCGACTTCCGCTCGACTGTCCGCTCGAGCGAATTCTTCCCGAGAGTTCCACTCGACTGTCCGCTCGAGCGAATAATGCAACCCTAACGTGCACTCAACACTTCGCTCGACGTCCGCTCGAGCGAATGTTCTGAATCAGCATCTCTGCTATAAATACATCATTTTCTCTTCATTTTGAAGAGCCCTTCAGCAGCCAAGTTTGAGAGAGTTTTGAGAATCCTTTTGTATACAATCCTAAGAGTCCATTGGGTGTATTGGGGTTTTAGGATTAAAGATTTTTTTGTGTTCAATACTCTTGTACTCCATCTTTGTTCATAGTGAAATTTGTTGAAACCGACCCCGACAGTGGACGTAGGCTCACATTGAGCTGAACCACTTACATCTTGGTGTTCTTTGTGTGCTTGCTGTTTTTTTTGTTGCTTCCGCTATTATTTACTTCAACTTAGCCTTTGTTTGTTCGGTCCATTCCCAACAAACTGGTATCAGAGCGTTAAGCTCTTTGCAAAATCTTGAGGAATGGCTATGGCAAAGTTTGAAGTGGAGAAATTCGACGGTCAAAACAGCTTTAGCTTATGGCGCATCAAGATGAAGGCTTTGTTACGACAACAAGGCTTGTCGAAAGTTTTGGAAGGGAAGGTATCCGAGGATTCTCCTGCACCGTCAAGAGAAGAAGATGAGAAGGCACATAGTGTCATTTTGTTGTCACTATCAGATGGAGTTTTGAGGGAGGTTGCTGATGAGGAGACCGCTTCCGGTCTTTGGTCCAAGCTTGAGAGCTTGTATATGAAGAAGTCGCTCACCAACCGTTTGTATTTGAAGCAGCGACTATACACTCTCAAGATGAGGGAAGGTACTCCTATTTCCGATCATCTAGATGAATTTAATAAAACTATTATGGATCTAAGGAATATTGATATTAAGCTTGATGATGAGGATCAAGCATTAATTTTGTTGTGTTCGTTGCCGGTATCATTTGAAAGTTTTGTGAACTCAATGTTGTATGGTAGAGATACCATCTCCTTGGTAGATGTAAAATCTGCTTTGAACTCTAAGGAGTTGAGAACAAAATTGGGCGTACAAGGCACGAACAATCAAGCCAATGGTTTGTTTGTGAAATATTCCTCTGGTGGTAGATCTAATGGAAGAGGTTCGGATTATGGTGGGAGTAATTCCAGTAGTAGCTCTAAATTTAACAAGAAAAATGTTAAATGTCACTACTGTCATAGATTTGGTCATTACAAGAATGAGTGTCCCAGATTGAAGGAGGAAAATAAAAGTTCCTCCAATGTTGTTAGCGTTGAACAGTCTAACAACTCTGATATTGTCCTAGCAGTCAGCGGCTCTAGTGGTCACTTTGGTAACAAGTGGGTCATGGATTCAGCTTGTACATTCCATATGTGTTCCAGGATAGATTGGTTCACTACCTATGAATCAATCAACGGTGATTCCGTTTTGGTTGGAAATGATATGGCTTGTGATATTGTTGGGATTGGTTCAGTTGAGATTAAGATGTATGATGGAACCGTTAGAACATTGTCTAACGTTCGGCATATTCCATCTTTGAAGAAAAATCTTATATCTTTGGGCATTCTTGACTCCTTTGGTTACCAGTATTCAGCTGGAGGTGGAGTCATTCGAGTCTACAAGGGCTCTTCGGTGGTAATGACAGGGAAGAAGACAGATGGTCTTTATTTTCTTCAGGGCAGTACAGTGATTGGTGGAGCATCTTCAGAGGTTCCAGACTCAGGTATTACTCATTTATGGCGCATGTGATTGTGCCATATTGGTGAATGAGTATGGTCATGTATGAGTAGGCAATTTTTGCTTTGTGTTTGTACTCATATTTGTTGATGACCATTTGAGGAAGAGTCTGGATTTGTTTATCTGTTTTGTGATGTGTTTGATGTGTTCAAGCATTTGTGAAGGCTAGTGATCTACAGACAAGAAGGTAGAGCGTTGTTCATACCATACAGTTGGGTCCACTCCACAGAAATGGAGTAGTTGAATGGAATGAGACGGACTCTTGTGTGAGAGCCCGTAGTATGCTTTTGGATTTGCCAGGCTTGTCTACAGATTTGGGTGAAGCGGTCAACACAGCTTGCTATTGGGTGAACCTTCTCTTCTTTACAATTTGTTTTTCAGTTGTTGTTTCCACAGGAAAGGAGAGCATGGTTATAGCAAGAAGGTGGAGTTGCTGGGAGAGCTTCACAACAGAGTGCAGGTGGTACTCTAGATCATGCTATTGAAATTAAGTATGATTTTGATTTTGGCATTGGCGTACAGTGAGAGCAAGTCTACAGTTTCATCTGGTAGATAGAGGAGACAGTTTAGTCACCTTTGGGATATGCTCATGCAGACTTTGAGGTGTTCTTACTTTGGCAGAGAATATTTGTTGTTAGCCTCCGTGTGTATTCAGAAGCCGTTGTTCAAGTAAGCAGTCTGTTCAGTGGTGCGTTGCCTTTTGTGTGAAGAGGTTGATTCTTCATTAGGACCAAGCTTGTGATTTGGTCAAATTGTCTATGGTGTTGAAGACTTTTGGGTGGAAATTGAGTTCTTCAAGGATAGACGTTGTGTTCGGGTTTGGTGATTCCCCTTTGGTGATTTGTTGGTGGGAATCGATTCTTTGGTTAAAGGTTTTTTGTTAAGGCTTGACGGAATTCAAGCCAAGGTGGAGATTTGTTGGTTTTGGCTTGATTTCCTGCTGAAAATGTATTTTTTGGAGCTTGGCTTGACTGTTGCTTGACCCTGGCTTGACGCTGGCTCGACTGTGGCTCGACCCTCCGCTCGACAGTCCGCTCGAGCGAACTCATCCAGAGAGTTCCGCTCGACCTCCGCTCGACAGTCCGCTCGAGCGAACTCTTCCCGAGAGTTCGCTCGACTCCGCTCGACTGTCCGCTCGAGCGAATTCTTCCGAGAGTTCCTCGACTCGACTGTCCGCTCGAGCGAATAATGCAACCCTAACGTGCGCTCGACACTTCGCTCGACGTCCGCTCGAGCGAATGTTCTGAATCAGCGCCTCTGCTATAAATACATCATTTTCTCTTCATTTTGAAGAGCCCTTCAGCAGCCAAGTTTGAGAGAGTTTTGAGAATCCTTTTGTATACAATCCTAAGAGTCCATTGGGTGTATTGGGGCTTTAGGATTAAGGATTTTTTGTGTTCAATACTCTTGTACTCCATCTTTGTTCATAGTGAAATTTGTTGAAACCGACCCCGACAGTGGACGTAGGCTCACATTGAGCTGAACCACTTACATCTTGGTGTTCTTTGTGTGCTTGCTGTTTTTTTTGTTGCTTCCGCTATTATTTACTTCAACTTAGCCTTTGTTTGTTCGGTCCATTCCCAACATGTTACAAGCATCAACATAGCCATATAATTTGTGACCTTTTAGGAAGGGGTTTTCTATAGAAAATATTTTTCTATGGTGAGTTTAAGATTGAAAAAGTGAGTTGCTGCAGTGACGATGGAGGGACTTACAGTGAGGGATTTTTCAGGGGACTCCATTGTAGGAGGGACGTTGGTCTTTTCATGCTCAGATTACCATAAAAAAGAAAGTAATCCACTAAGTGTTTGAATAAATGCCATATAGAGAATACATAGAGAGAGGCAGCAGAAATGCTTTACTGTTTTTCCATTATATTTCGAATACAAGAGATTAGAATAACAAAACAGAATATTCTTTCCACTTAATACATGACATCTTTCCATTCCTGTTACAGAACACAGTCTTCTAGAATATTACAGACTTAGTGCTCTGTTGTTGTGGAATTTGTTGCATTCGATTGTGATGCCTTAATACTCTCAGATAGGCCTTCTCCCAGTACTAATTCCTTCCATAAATATTTTCCTGGATATAGGTTGGAAGGAACTAGCAAGCTTACCGATCGACAAAGTCGCGAGCTAGCTGTTGATCTTTAGTACTTAATTTACAGTTTACTCCCAGTGAGCAGTGCTCCAACTGGAACCGTGCGTACGTATGTGCAAGCTGGAACTCGTAGTACCGCTACCTTTTACTTCTTAATTATCGACCTCAAATCCTTCATCATCATCGTTATTTACGTTTAAAGTATATATATATATATATATATATATATATATATATATATGTTGAAGATTGACTAGTACTATATATTAATATATAATGTGGTAGCTAGATGATCTCCTCGTGACGGGTTCCGTGATTAATATTCCAAGACTATAAATTTTTGCAACCAAATGGAGTATGGGTAGGTGTAATAGCTGGTGGCTGCGGTCCCATGCATCGTGTCTTCCATTTCAATCGTAAATATCAAGTCACATTTCCTCTTAATTAAAGACTGGTTTGCGCGCAATGGGTTACCTACCAGTATCCTTCATGACTACGTACTTCTGCTAATCGATCGATAACATTAATTATTTATTTTTCACATTTCCCAGGCCATTATTCTAGCTCATGATCTGCATCTAACTGTCTAGATCAAAAGATAAAATTTACTAGCTGTGATATAATAAATGCTGTTAATTTGATCTACATGATCATGAGTTTAAAACTATGTTGTATTTTAAGTTTTTTTTTTATATAATTATTATAAAAACTTTATTTTAAGACCTCTACATCACACAATATCCACGTGGATACCTTAGAATAATATTACTCTAAATAATATGTTTAGACATAATCATATATATATATATATTGTACGTAAATCCCAGGATGATCATAAATAATTGATCTAGGTTTACGTTTCAAAAGTCAAACCTTTGAAGCGACCTTTGGTGTATATATAGTAGATTTGGACCATTAGGTAGATCGGTGATCATCCATCACATGGAGCCCTTTTTTTCCATGCTAGCTCATTGCCTAATTCAAGGTTTAGAACTAACTAGCTAGCATTGGTTTCATCGATCGGTTGTTCACAATTCGTATGCATGTTAATCTAATTCATTCGATCTTTGTTGGTGTTGGTGCGTACTTAATTATACATAAAATCCTGCAAGTAATAATAAACAGAACCTTTATGCTAGTTCACACGATCAAGCCTATTTCTCTCCAAACTCTTAGGCCTTTTACCACACTTTCTGCAACTTAAATATTATTGGGTCATCCAAGTCTTGTGTTCTCTTCCTACTGCCGATATTAGAGGTCACACTCCTTCCGATCAGGATCATGATGGAATGGAAACACGTAATTAGTATAATGGAAAATCACTACTTATTTCAAAAGTTTAAACTGATAGAAAGATGTAGATTTTATTATTTATTTTATATCTTAATATTCCTCCTCACGTATAAGGCAAACTGATCTTCCTTAATGAATGACCCAACACATAAAATATTTAATTAAATAAGATAGAGTTTAGAGTCAAAGTTTGAACTCAATACTTCTGCTCTGATATCATGTGCAATCACCACTGGTCCTAAAAATTTAAACTGATGGAAACAAGTAAATTTTATTATTTATTTTATATCTTAATAGTTCCATGGTTTTGTTGGCCTTCAGCTTGACCACTCTTATATTTTATTTAATTTTTTTCTTAAGAATTAAGAAAGTGACTACTAATAAATTTGTATTTTTTTAAATATTTAAAGGTATTAGAGTAAATTTACATATAACTGTGAAGTGCTTAAACGTTGTAATCATTTTGAAAAAGAGTAAAATTCATTATTAAAAAATTACTTTTTTTTATGAATGTTCCATATTTTATTCATTTTTTTCAAAACGATAATATCGAAATTGCACAATTCACAGTTATAAATATATTTTTTCTTTAAAAAATATTTGAAAGAAAAAAAAAACAATTACATTAAGGACACACTCAACAATGGCTATTTATATTTTTGACTTTTTTTTAAAAAAAAAATTTTATAAGAGTAATATATCTAATCTTCGTGTGTAGGCCTTGTTTGATTAATTCTTTGCATGCCGTTGACCGTCAGATTTTAGCCATAAATGTGTAGCACGCAAACTTGGATCTACGAGTCACGATGCATGCTTATTTGTTTGGTCAGAGCCGGAGCGGAGGTTTTACTCAGGGGCGATATTCATTATTTCATTAATCATACATTATATTTATTTTTTATTTTATTTTTATTAAATTAATTAATTTTTTAATTCATCATCTCTGTATTACATATTTATTAAAAAATAAAAAATTACGTGGAACATGGAATAAAAATATAATAAATAGTTTTTCTCGACTCTTTATTTTTTTTTTCCTTTTTTTTGGGGGAAAGTAAAGTAAGTAATGAAAATAAATTTATATGGGTAAGTAAAGATCATGCGGTGGTTTGAGAGGCAAACGTACCAAACTCACACTGTCACGTGTCAGCCGGACTTTGAAGTTGTTGGGGCCTTTCAAGGTGATGGATCAAGCACGTGATCCCCAGCTAACTTCTCTCCTGGTTTTTATATAAGAAACGCCTCTCTTCCACTGCTTTGTAGATCAACACCCAATACTAGAATATTTTAGGCTTTGGCAGCCCCGGCCAGTTCTCTCCACTGCCATTGCTAGGCATACAACGTAGTTGCTTAGTGCCCTAATCTTCGAAGTTTGAAGAGAAAATGGTGACCGTGGAAGATGTCCGAAGGGCTCAGAGGGCTGAGGGTCCTGCCACCGTTATGGCCATTGGAACGGCCACTCCCCCCAATTGTGTCGACCAAAGCACTTACCCGGACTACTATTTCCGTATCACCAACAGCGAGCACAAGACTGAGCTCAAAGAGAAGTTCAAGCGCATGTGTAAGACCTCCTCTAATTTCTTTCATTTTTTGGGTCGTTGTTTTTGTTTGTGTTTCTCGATCATGATCGACAAGTAAAACAGTCTAAAACGCACATATCAGGCCAAGCAACACAACAAATGAATGAAACATGGTAACAACTAGCTGATGGCTTTGTGTTGATCATATGAGAATAGATTGGGCTAGGTATTTAGTCGTCTACGTGTGTGTGTGTATGTATATATATATATATATATGTAATATTACATACAGTATCTAATTATTTTTAAAAATAAAAAGTATGATTTATTATTAAAAAATTAATTAATTTTTTTCTTATGAATCTGTTATTTATTTTTTTTTCAAAATGATTGGGTGACATTTTTAAAATCACAATTACAACAATCATTTCTCAAAAAATTATATATTTCGCAAGCAAGCCGCACGTGTGCGAAGCGAAAATATAAACCGAGGGAAAGAGAGGGGTTGCCAATGATCAGTGTGTGTTTATTTCAGGTTGCAGACAAATTAAAGGAACACGATCGTAAGAGTTTTTTGGTTGTCTCCGGTCAATTATGTTTAGTAATTAGTCTTTCTGCCATGCAATTTCAGGTGACAAATCCATGATCAAGAAGCGTTACATGTACTTGACAGAGGAGATCCTAACAGAAAATCCCAACGTGTGCGCCTACATGGCTCCTTCGTTGGATGCTAGGCAAGACATGGTGGTAGTTGAAGTCCCAAAACTAGGCAAAGAAGCAGCCACCAAGGCCATCAAGGAATGGGGCCAGCCCAAGTCCAAGATCACCCACTTAGTCTTCTGCACCACTAGTGGTGTGGACATGCCCGGGGCTGATTATCAGCTCACTAAGCTCTTGGGCCTTCGCCCATCTGTTAAGCGCCTCATGATGTACCAGCAAGGTTGTTTCGCCGGTGGCACGGTCCTCCGCCTAGCAAAAGACCTTGCTGAGAATAACAAGGGTGCACGTGTGCTTGTTGTGTGCTCAGAAATCACCGCTGTCACATTCCGTGGGCCTAGTGAATCCCACCTCGATAGTCTTGTGGGCCAGGCCTTGTTTGGCGATGGTGCAGCTGCAATCATAATTGGAGCTGATCCAATCCCCCAGGTCGAGAAGCCTTTATTTGAATTAGTCTCTGCGGCCCAAACAATTCTCCCCGATAGTGATGGGGCCATCGATGGGCATCTTCGCGAGGTTGGGCTTACATTCCATCTCCTAAAGGATGTTCCTGGGCTCATTTCAAAGAACATTGAGAAGAGTTTGACGGAAGCCTTCCAACCCTTGGGAATCACAGATTGGAACTCTCTCTTCTGGATCGCACACCCTGGTGGGCCTGCAATCCTGGACCAAGTGGAGGAAAAGTTGGCTCTGAAGCCCGAGAAGTTGCGTTCCACACGTCATGTGCTTAGCGAGTATGGCAACATGTCCAGCGCTTGCGTGCTGTTTATCTTGGATGAGATGAGAAGGAAGTCTGTTGAGGATGGGCTGAAGACCACAGGAGAAGGGCTGGAGTGGGGTGTGCTGTTTGGGTTCGGGCCTGGGCTGACAGTCGAGACTGTCGTGCTGCATAGTGTGTCTGCTTAGAGGCCCATTATTGATTCTATTTGGCCCACGGTGTTTCTAGGTCTGTGCCTAATTTGTTTGCTTGTTGCATTTTCCACAATGAAGCGTGTGCGTTTCACACTGTGTGTGTTCATTTTCATGTTGTAGATTGCTTCATAAAAAGCAAGGGAGAGATCTTTGTATCAGCTTATATTATGATGATGGGATATCTTATGTTGCATTTATGTTGGTTAAAATATGGTTATGTCAAACAGAAAAGAATAAGCATATATCACAAGCGGAAGTTTGATTATATGATACCTAAACTACTTTTGGCAAATTTGACTTTGAGTGGATGTTTTTTGACCCATGAATCGGTTGTGCATCCGGGTCATTATTTCTACTCCGGTCTATGATTCTATAAATCGGGTTCATCCGGATGGATATTTCAATTTCGTACCCACCCATATCCGAATGTAGATATGGTTATTTAATGCAAGTATCGGGTTAGTATCCGGTACCCATAATCGGATTTCACATTTAAAAATAATTTATCTTATAAATAAAATGACTGCCATTTTATGTTTGTAATACTCTTTCGAATAATTTTTTGACAAATTCGGATATTCGAGTATAATCCGAATAATTGTGTATTAGAATATTTATAATTGAATACATGTCTCGGTTATAATCGGATTAGTCCGGACGAGTATTATAGTCGGATTTACACCCCTACCCATGACTATAAGATTAAAAAATAAAAAATAAAAACATTCTTTTGGTGATTGTGAAAAATGACAGAAGCCCATGCCCTTAGAGTTTCATTTAAGAGTTCTTTTATATCTACAAAAGAATTACATAAAAATAATTTTATAAATTGATATAGTTTCATTTGATTCGTTAAATTTACTTTATAATAAAAGTAATTTTATAATTTAACGAATTTTGTCATTTAATATTTTACAATATAATAGATAAAGACAAGAAGTAATCTATATTCGGGGGATAACAAATCCGGGTCATAAACTCAACAACTTTTATAGCAAAACGTGTACAAACCCCTAGTACTTCTAGCAAAGCTAGCATATGTGCCACCTAACCTATAAGACCAAGAAGAGTGGGTGGAAATTGATAGGGAACTCAGCCCCCTACCTATTTCTTTATTAAAGAAGAAATGACATTGCTTGTGGCTACGATATATATTAATGTAGCTTATTATTTCTATTAAAGATCACCATAAATAGAGGGGCTTCCTCGCCATTCTTTTGGGATTTTTAGGCCATAGGCATATATATTATAACAATTTTGCTATATTTTTGCGTATTTATTAGACATTCTATTGATGTGGTAAAACTCAGTATTTATTTTATATTAAAAAAAATTGATGCAATCAATTACATCAGCAGAATGCGTAAAAAATAAATAAAAGTGATTACACATATAATTTTTTTTATATGAGTTTTGCTACATATAAGTGAACTTACGTATCAATCTGCATATAAATTCTGATGGCTTCATATTTAAAATTCAAATTAGTACTATTTTTAATAAAATCTACTTTCTAACCAATCATATTGGATGGATGTACGTATTAATAAACAAAATCTCTTATAACTACATTTTTTCCTTTTAATTATGGGACTACGTATCATGAATCAAATGTATAAACTATTGGCAAATTACATTCAAAGGTTTTATGGTCTCCAAATTCTTTTACACTTGTTTCTGGATGGGACACTGTCCAAGTTTGGGCTTTTGTCTTCCCCTGGTTAGGCCTCGGGCCCTTCGTTTTTCGGTAGAGCTGAAGCTCAAGTCTCATAGTCAAAGAGCTATTCAGCTCAGGGCTTCTTTCGGCCATCACCAACTTGGGGCAGAAAAGTAAGAACCTTAAGTTAACTTCACGCTCAAATTAGTTGAATCTTATGTATTTATGCCCAAACCCTATGTCCGAAAATATGAAGTAGAGATGAACACAAAACATAGATCTCATCATATTATTAAACATATAATAACACTGCACAAAATATCTACACGATAACAATATTTTCAAATCCCTTAAGTCTCGAGTGGATACTGAGATGCGATGGGAATAATAGTGAAATTATTTATAAATAGTTTGAGTTAAGATATTTTATAAAATTTTAAAAAATGAAAGAGAAAAAGTTAAATAAAAATATAATTTTTACTTTAAGATTGAGATGAGATGAGATTAAACCATCCCGAAATCCAAATGGGACCTCAAAATTTCTATTTATACTCTAGGATTTAGAGTTAGAATGAGAGATAAATAAACTTATGAAGTGAACCCTTTACTATTTATCAAGTATTTGTTGTCCAAAATATTCACCTGAATAATTCTAAATGTGTATGAAATTCATGTATTAGAAGAGTTTTGAGAGAGAGAGAGAGAGAAAGAGAGAGAGAGAGAGAGAGGATGCATCATATTTTGAATTAATTTGGAGATTTGTTTTTTTGGAGGGTAAGCTTGGCTCTATGATGAAAGTGCATCGCAATCATCTCCTGTGTCATCTGTCATGAATGCTTGAAAAATCACGGGCAATTATTGTCACATCAACAACAAAAGAATTCTTAAATATCAAACTTTACATAATTAATCAGTAAAATAGATATTTGTTCAAATGGGACCAAACATTTGGATGGATGTATGCTCTGTACATAAAAGACCTGCAATTATAAAAGAAAATTCTGCTCAATTCTCTAAAAGCAAATAGTTTTGTATGGTTGTGAGAGTGGACATGTCTCATTAAAAAAATGAAATATACTTTACACCAGCTTTCTCTTGTCTTTACACTTTTCTAGAAAAAGTAACACATCCTACAACCTATTAAATTATGGGAACTAATAGATTAGCACAAGTCATGGAAAGAAAAAATGGTTCATTTTTCATTTATCTGTGGGAGTTGGTCACAAAGTTGGTGTTGGGGGGAGCATTTTTTTGGAACTTTATCAACTTTTGTTAACTATATGTTACTCCTTCTTCGTACATCCGATGTGTATTAAAAAGATTGTTTTTATTTGGAGTCTCCCCAGAAAAGTTAAGGCACAAAAGAATAAAGAAATCTGTTCAAATGTTGAAAATCATCATTTGAATTGGTTAGTTTTTTCACCCTCTCCCCTGTTTGAAAGATTGCCTCAAAAGACCCCAAAAGCTCTCCCCAACTCCCATCCTCTTCCCCCAACCAGAAACCAGATCCCACATCTCCTCTATTTACTTTTCCTTTTTTGTTCTTTTGCTATTTACCTGAAGTTCTGGAATACTAACCTCTTTTGATTGGTCCTAAACTTTTTTTTTTTTTTTTTTGACATTTTTCTTCCCCTTGTCTCCTTCCTACTTGCTATCAGATGTCGCTCGCTCGCCCTTCCATTGATCTTGCCACATGTTGCCATTGAGTAGCCATTCAACCATTGTGTGGCCGACACGCTGGTCAACACCTCAAAGGATTTCTTCCTTCTTGAGTGACAACTTACCAAATTCATATATGCTTTTAAAAATTGAATTTGAAGCAAAGACATTTCAAAAAAAATAAATTCAAATTCCTTAATTAAATCGGCAAGTATGCAACATTTTAGTTCGTTGGTCCCGTGTACAAAAGTTTCTTATTGTATGGATAATTAACTCCAAGAACTTAAAAATAAATAAATAAATAAAAGGGAGGACTTTGACTTTATTTCTATTTAATATATTTTTATTTTTTGCTTTTTAGTATTGGATATGCTCGTTTGGATTCGTTATGCCAAATGGCTGAAAGGGCAATAATAGCAAAAGGGAACATGTGCAGTAATCGAGGGAGGGCAACCTGTTGGTCAAGTTGCCGCTCCCACCCACAGCCTTGCTCTGCTCTCCTCTCCTCTCAGCTCAGCTGTGCCTGTTCCTCAAAAAGCTAATTGCAGCCTGGATAACTACAATCATGCAGTGCGAAATAAACATGGACGTGACAAATGAGACTGCAAATCTTTAATACCATAAATTATTGGAATTAATGTGTGTTTGTTCACATTAAAGTTCTTCCCATTCTTTCTCATAACAACTTCTTATTCTCCTTTGTAACATTGAAACCGATCAAACAATTAGTGTGTTGGCCGCCGTTACATAATAATTGAAGATGAATTACTCATTAAAACTTGGAATGATAATGAAGGTGCAGCATTAAAGCCAAAGATGTTAGCAATTCAAACACAATAAAACAGCTCAATCCTATTTTTTGTTATTATTATTATTAGATTGAAGAATCACAAGGGAATGAGTCTTCCAATTATCTTGATTTACTAGAATATATGCATGCCGGGTCTTAATTACACCGTTGTTGGTTGAAATATCTTCTAATTTGTTGATACGAGAAGCAAATTGTTGTGTGACATTTAGACCGACGTCGAGATTGAAATTAAGGTTATAATTCAATACATAGTCAACAAAATATCATCCTTATATCTATAAAATCGTAACAGAAACAAAATTATTATATTACCCATTTCATCGTCCCAACTCACAAATAAAGAAAACTAGATCAAAGAGAGACATTCGAAAATATTCAAATCCAAACTCCCTTTTTGTCATCCCTTCTTATTTTTCATGCCAACATAAGTGCTGCCACTGCCAAATCTCAAAGATGTATAAATAGAGAAATATTTGTGAAATTGATTTTTGTAAGATATCTGATCATTATAACAAATATCATATAAATAATATAGCATCAACTGAAATACAGGCCAACCAATGAGATCTTGAAAGACAGACCCAATTGCTGAAAGGGGGGGAATGGAAAAAATCATGGAGCTCTGAGATACGGGTTCGGATCATATACCATGACAGTCTGTCTGAAAGTAGACCCTAGTGGGCTGCTAATGCTATCTCCTTCCAAAAAAAAAATTCAGGCTCCAGCAGTTACAACTTAAAGAAATGCTCCCAATTTTGGATTCTTTTGAATTAATTAAAATAAATTCTCTTTGTGAAAATAAAAAAAATAAAAAATAAAAATAAAAAACAGTACCTCACAGTCCCTTTAGTCAAACCGAGTAATTAAATCAGATTGATTATAATTAATTAGCAGCTAATTAAATCGCATTAATTAATATAAAAATAGGAAATCTCAAAGAAAGTTTCCACTTTTCTGGCTCACATGACTCTTCCCGTTTTCGACCTTCTGTCTTCTGTGTCTTATCTTTCTTTGTTCAAAAAGGTAAAAACTTGAAAACAAAAAAATAAAAATAAAAAAAGGGAGAACGAATGATGCCTCTCCTCCTATCTCTCCTACAGTCTTTCTCTTCCAATCACACTTGCCATTCTCTAATATACTCTGAGCTCTAAAGAGAGGAGGTAAATTCTCTGATAAATTTCGTGTCTTCGTACCAAAAAACATATTTTGTATCAATTCCTTGCTTTGATTCCCTTTTGTTGTTTATTCCCTTTCTATATAAACAATTTTTGTGAGCTTTGGTTCCATGGTGGGGTTTTTGTTGCTTTCTTGATTCTTTGCCCTTTTCCATTTCTTTATCAGATTCCTCCACTCTTATTTTGTCCCTTGATTTTTATTTTTAAATTTTAGAATTTTGTTTCAAGCACCCACATGCATGTTCCCGGATTTGTCTGATCTGGATTGGATCACAAGGATGTTTTGTTCTTTCTCAACTTGCAGAGAGAGAGGGAGAGAGAGATAGAGCGACAGGTGGTGGGGTTGAGTGCCTCAGGTTCCTTGGGTGTGTAATCTTGGTCTTGGTCTTTTGGAGGGTAACAGAAGAAGCAAAAGAAGAAGTGGGAGAAGAAGAAGGTGAGATTTCCTGGCCTCTTGGTTCCTTGCTTTGGGCCCACCCCGGATTCTTTTCTTCTGTCTGTGATTGGTGTCAACCGTGTCTTACATGCTGTTCTCTTGTTCCATTTGGGTAATTTGAATTGGATCTAACTCCATTCCTGGGGAAGACTGCTAGGAATTTCTCATTTTGGTTATTAAATGTGAACTGGGTCTGTTTCGTTTGTTTGAATTCACTCCCCTGAATTGATGAATTGTTGCTGATTGTGGTTATGCTATGTCCTAAACAGCGGTCATCCATTGCATTCAAGTGTTGGATGATTGAATTGGAGATTTGATTGCTTGTATTTGTCTGGGTGGCGATATCTACCCCTGAGGCATGGCGGGTATTGATATTTCAAAATATGCTCATAGCCCTGTGCACAAGGCCATTGTCATGAAGGATTATGCCAGTCTCAAGCGGATACTCGCAGGTCTCCCACGCCTCTGTAACCCAGCCGAAATTCGCACTGAGGCTGCTTCGTTGGCCGAGGAAGAGAAAGCTGATGCAATCGCTGCTGTGATCGATCGGCGAGATGTTCCAAACCGTGACACCCCTCTTCACTTGGCTGTAAAGCTTGGTGATGAGACAGCAACCGAATTGCTTATGGTTGCTGGGGCAGATTGGAGCTTGCAGAATGAACAAGGGTGGAGTGCGCTCCAGGAAGCGATATGCCACAGAGAAGAAGGGATTGCCATGATAATAGTTAGGCACTACCAGCCATTGGCCTGGGCAAAATGGTGTAGACGGTTGCCTCGCTTGATAGGAACTATGCGAAGGATGAGGGACTTCTATATGGAAATTACATTCCACTTCGAGAGTTCTGTGATTCCTTTTATTTCAAGGATTGCCCCTTCGGATACTTACAAAATTTGGAAGAGGGGTGCGAATTTGAGGGCAGACATGACTTTGGCTGGGTTCGATGGTTTTAGGATTCAGCGTTCAGATCAGAGTATTATTTTCCTTGGCGATGGGTCTGAGGATGGGAAGATTCCTCCTGGTTCACTTTGCATGATTTCACACAAGGATAGAGAGATCATGAATGCTTTGGATGGTGCTGGTTCTCCAGCTACTGAAGAAGAGGTTCGACAGGAAGTGGCTGCAATGTCTCAGACTAATATATTCAGGCCCGGGATTGATGTGACTCAGGCAGTTCTCTTGGCACAGTTAACATGGAGACGACAGGAGAAAACAGAAATGGTGGGTGCATGGAAGGCTAAGGTATATGACATGCACAATGTGGTTGTGAGCATCAAATCTAGGAGAGTCCCAGGGGCTATGACAGACGATGAGCTGTTCTCAACTTGCAATGAAAATGAAACAGATAGTGAGGAGCTCAGTGACATTTTGACAGAGGATGAGAGGAGACAACTTGAAGCTGCTCTTAAGTTGGATACATCAGAATCGGCTACTGATAATGGTGATGAGATTATTGGGCATCGCCATAGTTCTTACGAGCACAGGGAGATTCCTGTGGAAGATGTGAATGGCTGTAGAAATGGAGAATCTAAGCAGGAAAAGAAAGGATGGTTTGCTGGATGGAGGAAACGGGATTCAAAAAATGAAGCACCGAAGAAGACTGTTCCACCGAGAAATTCTCTCTGTGTAGATGACAAGGTGAGTGATCTACTGGGAGATTCTCCCAACAGAAATCAGCCCAAACCGGGAAGACACTCTGTGGAGATTGTCATAAGAGGGGATGAGCACCGTAGAGGGAGGGATACCAAAACATCTTCTTCTATGAGCTCTGAGAGCAGAAATCGCCACAAGGATGCTGTCCGCGAGAATGAGTATAAGAAAGGATTGAGGCCTATTCTGTGGCTTTCCCCAAACTTTCCACTACAAACTGAAGAATTGCTGCCATTGCTCGACATTCTGGCAAATAAGGTTAAGGCAATTCGTCGTTTGAGGGAACTGCTTACTACCAAGCTTCCAATGGGAACCTTTCCTGTCAAGGTATGTTTCATCTTTCAATAACCTTAGGTCATGTATTTTTCTCTGAAAAATAATGTTTCTGCTTTTGTATATCTGCTCCCTGCTGTAGCTATTGTGTCAAGGCTATTCACTGTGGTAGGGATAGACCTCTTTGGAGGAACTGTTTTGCATTAGGGTTTCAGATCTGACCTTCTTTATTGAAGTTTGGTCTTGCAGTAGCCTTCTGGATGAGTTAAACAATCTCATGACCTATATGGATGCTGATATTG
Organism: Carya cathayensis; assembly: GCA_011037825.1. Taxonomy (NCBI): domain Eukaryota; kingdom Viridiplantae; phylum Streptophyta; class Magnoliopsida; order Fagales; family Juglandaceae; genus Carya; species Carya cathayensis. Next base: position 389,586 of record QGSO01000530.1, read on the forward strand.
TGTGTGTGAACTTTTTTTTGTTGCCACCGGGTGTCCAGGAGCAGCGGTGTGTGCATGAACTTCTTAGGAAATGAGATCACATAGTGCATTTATTGTTACAAAGAGGGTAGCAAGTTTCTGACTCTACTAGTATTGTATGGAATAAAGTTTTTGAAGTCCATCTAATACCCTGTCGCTCACCTGTTCACGAGCTTTATTGTTGTGTTATGCTGAGATCTTGATTGAAAATGTCTTTATCATGATGGTCATAGTGATTTCTAATTGTTTCTTTAGTTTGTTTTTGGGCCTGATGGTGTTCTGATTTGTGTAGCAAAATCTCACTGTTAGTAATCTCAGACCTACCAGTCATCTATTGAATAATCCACCGTCAATCAAAATACTACTTGAAAATGAAATGGCTATACATATGAAACAAATAGATAATATACTTATAAAACAAAATGAAACAAATAGATAATATAATTTTTTTCATTCGAGGGTGAGCATGGGATCAGTTTTGCCTTTGTCAGGGCTTTCCTATTTTGGTAGCTAATAAGCCAAGATAAAACTGGACTGCCTTGGCTTTTGCAGGTTAAATAATTTCGCATCTTTAAAAGTTGGAAAAAATGAGTTTGTGACTTTATATGCTATATCTCTTACAGGACATCAAAATTTTTCATTTTTAGAATTATGTTGGCCATTGGCAATCATAAAGGGTGCTGATTGATGTTATTTTGAGTTTGATGTCTGTTGCAGTTGTTTTATGTTGGTATCATTTCATTGTGTAACCCCTAGGGGTTGGCTCAAGTGGTGAAGGCCTTGGGCTTGGTGGTATGCTCCCTCCAAGGTCTAAGGTTCGAATCCTCTTGGTTGCAAACAATCTCTAGGGACCATCAGACGGGAGGATCTTCTCCTTGAATTACCTGAGGTGCACTTGCGGGAAACTCATTACTGAGGGCCTGTACACCCCTGGGATTAGTTAGGACTCTGTTCTCAGACACCCAGTGCCAATAAAAAGAATCATTTCATTGTGTAATAATTACACCTGGAAAAATGCAACCTGGGCCCTCCACCAATCCAAACCCAAACGAAATGAATGATTTTTGGTAGGTTGACCTGATCGCAGTTAGGATACTAAACAGGTTGGTTACCGGTCTAGTATCAAATTGCTTCTTGAACCCACATTATTTAAGTGGGCCTGGGCAAGGATTTTTAAAAGAAAGTCCTTCAACACACTCGAGCCCTATCATCTTATTAAGTGGATGTGTTTATACAGTTTCCAGGTTTAGTAGCTCAGTTCTGAAGATATTTTCAATAGAACTGATCCAAGTAGTCAAGGTTAAGTCCTGCTTTGAGTTTGACACATCCATTTGGTCTAGTTATGATGCATAAATCCAGCCCTAGACATAAAAATCTGTGCCCAGACTAGTAAACCTAGAATGTCCTGCTTTGAGTTTGACACAGCCATTTGGTCTAGTTATAAGCCTTCTTTGGTGAGTTATAAGCCATTTGGTAACCTAAAATTAACTGCATAATTGTTTGATTGAAAAACATCGTCAATGTGCCGAATCTTTTAATTTAGCTCATAAAATAAATGTTTTGATGAAGTTTCTGATTAGAATTTTGAGAGTAAGAAGTGAGGAGTGTGTAGTGGTTGCGCTTCAAAGTCGTTTTTTTTTTTCTTGGATGTTAGGGTCGCTTCCACAACGGCTGAACTCTTTAAAAACATGAAGTTTGGGAGAGGCAAGTGATTTGCCCGTGAAAACGACTACCACTGTTCTGTCACTTATTAATTTGTACAAAATTGTAGCCAAATCTTTTATGCTTTGCCTTGCTTTGGCTAGTGGGAGTTGATTCTTATGCCTAGTCCACTTTTGGAAGGTTGAATTGTGCAAATATATGATCATTGTGCTGTCTTATAATCTGATTCTCTTATGCTTTGGCTTGTTTTATCCCTAACCGCATTCTCTTTCAACTCCCCATTGATCATATCTTCTTTCTGCCCATATTACTTTAGGCCTCCCTCTGCCCCTAATACTCCATTGTGAATTGGTTTGCTTTCTCTTGCTATCTCATTTCTCAGCCTTCATTGCATGTGGTTGTAACATGTTGGATTACTGTCCATGATCTTTCCCACATTGGTGCCACTAACCACCTCCACTCTTAAATGGATCTAAGCTCTTATTTGATCCTTTCTGGTACTCCTGATGATCCATTTCATCATGATAGGCTCATTTAACCACATTATGTTTCTTTGTGGTCCATGAATTCCACAACATGGATTATAGCAGCAGGTCTTATGGCAATCCTATCCTCATTCCTTGTGAAATATTCTTTATGGTCAATCTCAAGTGCTGGACTCTATCCCTTATCAACCTAGAGTATCTACAGTCAGATGGCATCTAGAAAACGTTTTGTATGTTCTTTGAACGATGCCTTGTATTATGGCATAATCTTGTTGGCATTCATATGTTACTAGGCATGAAGAAAGCAATCTTCTTGTCCATTACTTGGTGCAGATAATCGTACTGTCTTGTTCTACGAACTCTTTTTGGAGAAATTCAGTAAAAGAAACCTAGGATATGTATCAAATTGCATTGTTGATACAAAGAGATTTCTAAGTCTTGCACTAATGCAGCCTGCATACAACTTCAGTCAAAGCCTAGGTGCCATTGGAGAGAAGTGGAAAAACAAAAACAAAAAAAAAAATTGCTTTTCTTCTGAAACTTTCTATAATTGTATGCTGGTTAGAAACGACTTGTGAAAGAGTTTAAAGGCTTTTCTGGTCTAGATAAGTTATGCAATTTTATCATGGATTTTCCATTTGTTGGAAAATGTATTCTGTTGTTTTGTGGTATGTTTTCTTCTTGTTCTTTCTGGTTTTGAATGCAAATCTGTTCTGGCCAAGCGGTTTTCTTTGAATCATGAATTGATTTGTAGTCCATGTTTTTTCTCGTTAATAGTGTTTCTTTTGTTCCTTCAACAACTGTTTGATAAAATAATTATCTTTATGCATACAGGTTGCTATCCCAGTGGTTCCCACTATTAGGGTTCTGGTTACTTTTACCAAGTTCGAAGAACTACAGCCATTGGATGAGTTCTCAACGCCCCCTTCAAGCCCTTCTGCTGCAGAGCGAGAGAGCCCAGCAGTGATGTATTCGTCGAGTTCATCTTGGTTTCAGTGGATAAAAACCCCTTATCAACGCCCTAGCTCATCCACTGCCAGCTCTAGCAGTAGGATAGAAAATATTCAAGACCCATTTGCAATTCCCCAAGATTACTGTTGGATTACTGCTGAAGCTAAGAAAAAGAAGATGCAGGAGAAGAACAAATCAAAGAAAGGAAAAAGTCATAAGCAATGAAGACGGTTTCAGATGTAAAACGATAATTTATCTTAATAGCAGATACAGATAGGACATATAGTTTCATTAATCTATAAATTCATGATAGTGAGGGGAAAAAGTAGGGCCTTGCTTTTCTATTTGGAGAGTTACGATGCATGCTTTTGGTCAAAGGGAAAATCCAGTAAACTATTATTGTGGGGGTGGAAAATAGAAACGAAAATTGTGATTTTTGCAACAATTGCTTGTCGTTGGTGGGTGTTATCACCATTTAGATTACTTTGATTCAGTTTCATCCAACTGTCTGATTTACCTTTAATCTCACAGGGAGGATGAACAGTCCACTCCAGTCCAATTTGTATGAGGTTTCATTTACAGCTGCAGATTACCCTTTATAATTTCCGGTTTTCTTTTTCATTTTTACTGTCAATATCAAGAATTTGTAACAAGATGAACAATTTGTTTATTGGGGTTTTGATTCTTTCATTCTTCTGAGATAGCATTATTGAGCCGTAGTGTCTTCTTGTTACCAACTCTCGACAGGTTTTTTATTCAAACTATAAAAAAGATTATTCTTGGTGGTGGGGATTGATCTTTAAAGTTAGATGTTTGCATTGGGTTCTACTTTTATTTTTCTTTCAATTTTCTTTTTAATATGGATAAGAGTATATTAAAAAGGGAAATTATATATGTAAATTAAAAATTAAATTTTTTTAAAAAAAGGAGGAAAATTTGGATTGATGACAAATCAGGATGCAGAGGCAAAACAAGTCTTAAAGAGCAAAAAGTATTCAATTCTGTTTTCAGGTAGAAGCATAACCTTTTTTTAAAAGCATAACGCATAACCTTTGTGATGAATATTTAAAACGTGTATATGCCAAGAAGCTTCTACCGGGCACAATGATTAGTTTGGAGAAATTATTTTTGCATTCCAAGTTGGTTCAATTGTCACCATAAATAACCAAAACTATCTATTTTCTTCCTTGCGTGAACTCTGGGTCAAGGTCTTTTCTTCCTCTTTCGTGTCTTTCTTCATTTGCAAACCTTTCTTACCACTTTCAAGTCCTTCCATATACTTGATGGCAATGCAATCTACATCGTCGGACGGCACGCTCCTTTCAATCATGGGCATGTGCATCTGAAAACGTTTTCAATTTGTTCTTCTTGATATATCTCCTCATTGGATCAACCTCTAGATACATGATTTACTAGCTCATCTTGAATATTGGTTCTTCCTTGTCTTTCCGGGCATTCACCTTAAAGTAAAATTGAGTTTATGGCCATATCCAATGTTTCTATTAAAATTAAATGCTCAATGCAGACAGCTTCATGGGAGAAGTATTTAAGTAAGAAGCAAGGGCTTTCATAAGCTTGGAGAGGTATTTTCATGGACAAACATCCATCAAGAATTTTCCCATTTTAAGAAAACAGAAATTTATCAGATCCAATGACCTATATGCATTGACAAAGCAAAACACTAGATCATATATAACATTGTATGCACCCACAAAACATCGAAAGATAATTGATTTTCCCACTATTTTCCGTTGAATTAAAATATACATCACGCAAGTTTATGACTATATTTTTCTAACAAGTATCACCGCTGGTCCCCCCAAAAGAAAATGTACTCTAGCTAGCCCCGCCGTTGCCTGAAACAGAGGAGAAAAAAGAATAATGTCAGTTCTCTAGTATTATATATACGTACACACACACACACACACACACACAATGTTCTCCATTCTCTATGAATATAATCAGTTTGTTGGGCTTTAAAATGGCGTGAACATTCTATTTTAATCTCCGGATAAATGCATAGGTTTTGCTGCTACTTGGTTTCATTTCTCATGAACAACATTTATTTCGTTTAGCAAGGCTGACCTTTTTTACTAGGTCATCATGTGCGATACTTGTGAATTCATGCATAATTCATAGTTAAGAATATGAAGGAAACAGCTTGATATAGCAGCTCATGATCTAACACTCAGAAATATGATGAATGCGATATATTTTTTTTTTCTTTTTGGTTGGTGCAAAATATGTAGGGCCTTTCACAAGTGGCCTAGCTCACACAAGTAGCTTGCTTGACTTCTTGCATTACGTTCTGTTTGAGTAACGTTCTCACCTCGTAGTTGGGTGTTCAGTTGACTTTCAAGCAATCACATGATTCACATCTATATGTATGAAAAGAAAATCAACTGTCTAGGTAATCATTTTAGAGAAGCATGCATGCACCTACAATTATCACTGTTTACCATCAAAATTTCAATTAGCATCTTAATTAAATTGTTGAAATTGGCAATTCGGACCCGATCAAGATGATCTTATCATTAAAATCGACGAAAAATAGGGCACATAGCACAATCATAATTGCCAAATCTTGACCAACGGTGCAAATTGATAAGATTTGGTAATTTAGGATACAAATTGATCACAGTACTATTGATAGTTTAAAGTCATGTGAATCGAAAAGCCAATGATAATAGACATATATATATATATATATATATATATGTATGTATTCTGCATATCTATCTTCACCAAACAGTAAGTGTGTATTTCATTGACTGAGTTCATGGAAATTCTATAAAACAGGATCTGCTAGAAATAACATGTGCATGCGTACGTATACGTTTTGAAGGTCTATATGTGGCCCATGCTGCTAGTGCTAGCTAGGGGACGATCTGTGTTTTGAGCTTGGCCTAACAGCTAGCTAGGATCGAGATTCTGTATGCATGGCTGCCTATGCCAAAGCCCGAGTTATGCTTTGTGACAAGTGTTACAGTAATGAAGTTTCATGTACATTCCATAAATTTATGATGTAAGATGTGTATAAGGAATATTTGTTGAAACTAGTAGACAGTAAAATCACCCATCTGCAACCTTTAAGAACCAAGAATGGCACTAATTTGAAATGTCATCGGGTCATATGCAGAATGGCACTAATTTTAGTGAATTATTTTGTGTATACATTTATTTTTTATTGCTGTGATTTCAATTGGGGAGCAGCGTGACCTTCCTGAAAGCTATTCGCATTATATCTATCATATTTCTTTATTCCGAGATATGATGACTACAGAAAAATAGGTGCCACGGCTGTAGCTCAAGTGTCATTTGAGTCCCTACATATATTTGAGTCCCTACTATTGTGTAGTATTACTTCTACACGGTGCCTCAAGTTCTGATACACTTGTTTAGACAATCAAGACTCACTGTTTCTTTTTCCCCATTAATGCACACCTGAATGGCTCCCATCAATGTTACATAGTACCTTCCCCATTCATAGCTTTTGAGGATTCATGATTTAAATGGTTCAGCACGAGATATACCTTTTGAACATGAGAATCATTTTGAAATAATCATATTATTAGGTCAGCTCCTCATATGGTCATTATACTGGTACGAAAATCATGCATCATCCAGAGGTTTATATACTTATACACTTGATGTTTATTGGAGTTTCTAAAAACGTGCACAGGTGATCATTGTGAAGCAGGGCATCGTACCTTAGACACCTTGTTTCATTGAATGGCACAAACACAAGAGTTCCTTACTCCCTCAAGTTCAACATCTTCTGACACACTATAAACAAAAGAAAAGTGAGAAGTATAGCAGAGTCGGTCAAGCTAAAAGGCTAGAAGTATGTAAATTGTCGTCAACCTAAGCTTTCAATACAGAGTTGTGATGGTGGGTTTTGGTTCCAAAGCTTCCTTATCTTTCACCATAACAGCTACTAGCTAACTAGTAAATAATTTCTCTTATTGTCCCATATTTAGTTTAGAAAAGGTTTGCTCTATTCGACTAGTTTTTTCCATCTGCTTTTAACTCTGACTAAACACCCGCTGAATTTGTTGTTGATATGTTGTTTGTCCTAACAATTTTCACATAATTGTAATAATCTAACAGAAAGAAGCTCATCATGAAAAGAAAGTGGGTGGGGATGGTTTACCTTGGTTCAAATTCTTGGACATGAGCAATATCTTTGCCATGAGCATCCGGCCAACTAACTTTCCTCTTTTCTATCCTTTGTTGATTATCACCCACAGCCACTGTTGTTCCTTTCTTGAGATTACTCTTGAGTGTAGGGCGTTCAATTTGAGGCCCATTAGTCCCACTTCTCCTACAGTAGCTGCTCCCATTGCTCGTATTTTGAAGTTGTAATTCATGATTATGGAGCTTTTCCATGACCCCATCTTTCTTTTCTGCAGGTGATTGCTTCTTGGTGTTGTTGCTATTGCTGCTTATGTTGCTTTCTTCACCCCTGTTGTCCAAACTCCTTGATGGTACATAGCAAGAGCACACTAAAGCAGTGCACCTGTTCTGCGCCGACGCCGCCAGGAGTACAAACAACGAAGCTCTACCTCTCCCTACCGTTTCTACTTATTGAAACCATGACCGGGCCTTGGAGCTATGTGGGTTTTGGATTGGCATCAGAACAAACAAATGAAATGGTGAAAGCATGATGAGAGGGATAAGAATTTTTTTATGTTAATATGTGGGTTATCTCCTAATGATTATGGTTTGCTTTGCATATAAGAGAGTGGAATGGCCCTCTTTGGGATGTGGGGTTGTGATTGGTTTTTAGGTTGGAAAAAGATGGATGTGGGAGGGTGTACAATCATGCTTCTTGCCTCCTCCACTAAGGGTGTTTTCCTTTTGCTTTTGCCTCGGCACTCATTAGTGAGGTGAAATGGGTGAAACAGAAGGGAGAGAATGCCCAACTTTTCACTGTTTGTTCGATTTTATTCATTGTTTCTAATCACAGCAAGGGATGGGCGGGCATCTTATTTTCTCCCTTCTCTTGTTCTCTTGATGCTGTTTTTGCTTTCATGGAATGAGACTTTGACAAGTTGGTGGTGTGAGAACAATCATTGATGTTAGGGGATAAAAAGGGACTGAATGATGGCATGATGCTCCTTTTAGGTGGTGTTTCTGTTTTACAATATTATAAGATGTAAAGAAGGTAAAACCAATTCATCTAGATCACTTAAAAAAGGTTGTGGTGACTTGGCTCTTTTCCCTTCCATTCAAGATGGAAGAATATAGTTGTTCAAATTTTAACTTCTAACATAACATGATTACATTTAACTTCTCTGTAAAAAACAAAAAAGAAGAAGAAGAAGAAGAAGAAGTAGTATGGCCATAGAGAAGTCATGTAATAAAGTGCAAAAAAATAAAATAAAATAAAGATTCTGTAGAGATGATTGATTGGGTCAAAGAGAAACTCAATGTAGGCTTAATTGCGCCAGCCTTTCAAGATGAAGAGTGTCGGCCAACCTTAGCCTTTGGAATGCACATAGCCAAGCTTTTCCCACCTAGCGTCTACCGCACACTTTAATTTGATTATGTTGATGAAATATCAAAAATGTGTATATTTAGAAAACCACAAAATAATTATATAAATTTATATAATTAATTGTTTACTTAATTGCCATGTCGCATAGGACTCCTACAAATTGAGTTAATAGAGTAATTATCACGGTCTTACTGTTTTTTTTTTTAAATGTATTTTGTATTTTATAGAATTTTAGTGCTTAGCATATTTTTAATATATGCACATGAACCAATCAATTGTGCACTAGCACTTTGTACCACTTAAGTGCTCTTGACAATTGATAGGTTACTCATCCTAAGTCAAACTCGTTAAAAACGTGTTTTCTTGGCTTAAGAGGAGACCTGTCGTTCTAATTGGTGATGCCAAGCACTCAGTTCATACTATGGCTGGTCAATTTAGGTTTTGGAAATTGTGACAAGCATAAATTTGTTTGTATGGACAAGAGAGGCTGTGGAGTGAAGCCTCGAGACATAGGAAAGAGGAATGGGGATCTAAGTACGCGTGGGCTAACTCTTGTCAGTTAGTCAAAGGAAAACACAAGTTGTATCTGCTTGCGAGATAGGTTAGGTTTGTTGGGCTTCACGGCCTCAAGCATCATCTTGGTATTTTTATTAGACTTAGTGAGCTATTTCTAATGGACGGGGAGCTTGTTCACTAGGACCTAGTTTGTTTTACATTTGGACCGATATTTTTATTTGCTTTGCACTATTGCTATTTACATTTGTATTCGAACTGGCCCATGCCCTATATTGCTTACTTTTGGTTATGGTTGCCTGACAATATATGTATTGAAGGTAGAGTATTGTAAGGTCATTATCGAATGTTATAGAACTTTTCTCTTATTCTCTCCTATTTTCTTCTTCTTCTTCATGCGAAGTTTGCTCCCCTCGAAGTGAGCTATTACTTGTGTATTTCCATCAAACGGTTGAGGTATGTTACAAAGTGGTATCAGAGAGACAGTCTGCAACACTTCGAAAGAAATCTAATGGAAAGAATTTCTTTGGGCTCTAGGTATGCCATGAAAACCTAGGAGAATTTCATAGATTGAACAATCGATTAGATTTTAATTTGTTAGCATATTCGAATTATGAGCCGCTAAGGGGACGGCTCACCTTTTGGAATTTTTTTAAGCATTTAGGATCATAATTAGAAGAAACAGATTGCCAGATCTTAGACTCGTATGAAGTTTTAGGATTTTATGGTGCAATAAAAAGTCTCAAGATTTTTTGGTGACAAATGGGCCAATTGGAGAGCACCATGTGGCATCTAGTGTGCCACATCACCAACTAGTCGTCACATTGCCATGTAGGATGTCCAAATCAGCCTATGATCATTAAAAAATCTCATTGGACACATGGCACCATCAGCACCCTCCATTTAGAATTCACTTTCCATATGTCAAGTGAAATACACTTATGTAAGGAGGTTGAGTGAGAATCAAACAAACTACATACTCTCTTACATGACTACCACACTATTCCAACCAACCATGTACTCTCTTGGTTAGCTCTCAAAAGGGCTTTTGAGACCCCAAATACCATGAGAGAAGCTGAAACCCCAAATGCCAAATAGCTGACTCGATCCTAAATAGGTGCAATCGGGTGTTAAGGATTTTGCCCCAACTAAATGGCCTCCATCCCTTGGCTCCTTACACAAGCAAGACACCCTTGATTGAACACCCCTATGATCTAATTTGGACCCTCATGTTAGCCCAAATAATGAACTTAAACTCAAGCTAAATCACTCACTTCCATCACCCCACCCATTCGACCAACACTTAGCCCAATCCGCCCAAGACTTTGTCAAAGCTTGCAAGCAAGCTCTCCCATCACCCATAACCTGCCATAACCACCACAAGTCAACCTGTTAAACCTAAGGTTTCAAATTTTGTGTAATTATATATTTACACATAGATTTTGATGATAACAAATGAATTCAAAGAATGAAGGAGTCTCAAGCTCAAGTTGTCCACACAATGGAGTCAAGTATATCAAGTATATACATGTCCTAGTTATGACTTAGCATCATTTTACAACATATCACAACAAACTTCATCATTAAACAAGCAATATGCCAAGATCCTCAAAACTTGCATCAAACCATATATTCTTGCATGTTCATCAAAACCCAACCTAAAGCCCAAATTACAGGGCTCAAAATACAACTCAAAACATAAATTCAACTCTCATTAGCAAGAGTTTATAGGATCCAATCATTAATCCAATTTTCTAGAGTTCAAAGAATAACTTAAACAAAGGACTTCATGCTTAAAGATTTTGGTTTTCATAACCCTTGTGTGTGGAGCTTGCAAACTTTTCTAATAAAATCACTTGTGCAAATCAACCTAAAGATTTTCACTCCAAAAAAATACTAACATCATTAGGATCAAAATATCTAAGACCACAACACCTCAACACAAAATTCCCAAGGCATACAAAGCATGCTAGCCCAAACATCACTTCCATACTTTCAATATTCAACCACCAAAACTTCAAGGAAAAATGATCCAACACTCCACTAACAAGATCATGACTTGAGGTAACATAGAATAGAAGATATGAAGTTTGAGAATTAGACTTACAAAGCATTAAGTATGAAGAAACTTAGCACCTTCTCCCTCAAGTTTCTCACTTGGTTTGCTCTCCAAAATGCCAAAGTGTGAAAGTTGGCTTTTTTGTGAGTAAAGAGAAGTGGTGAGGGAGTTAGGGACTACAGGAGATGAGAAAGGGTTGTGTTGCCCAGATGACTAACACAAGAGGGGGGGTGAATTGAGTTGATTTAAAAAATAACAATTATAAATCAAATATACAATATAAAATATAAACAAAATATGAAACAACAATAAATATAAAGAGTAAGGGTAAGAGAGAAGCAAACTCAGTATGTTAACGAGGTTCGGCCCCACTGCCTACGTCCTCGCCTCAAGCTACCCCTTGAGGAATCCCCGAATTCACTATTCAATCTCCTTCAGGTGGAGATAGAAACCTATTACACCTTTGAACAACACCGCTACAAAGGATCCGTGTAGAACACCCTCTACACTTGCAATCACCTTACACGTGGTGATTCAACGATTCCCTGTGTAGAACACTTTCTACACGCACAAGGGTTGTACACACCCTTTTACTGATACAAGAATTGATAGTGGGTAGGATATCAGAAAACACTCCTCAATGAGTGAAATAAGAACAATACAAGCACAAACTATATCTCTCAAAATGAACAAGGGTTAAGGCTCAATGCTTAGAGAAGAGAGAATGAAAGCTTTGAATGAGAGTTGTATGCTCTTGGTGTTGTGAATGTGAAGCTCTCAAATGATCTATTTATAGGCATATGAGACTTCATATTCAAATTTAAAAAGATTCACATGTCAAAAACATCATCATTCATTTTTCAAAAATTTCAAACCTAATCTTTTTACTTTTTGCATATGACAAAAGGAGCACACTTTGCTTTTCAAAAATTTCAAACCTAATTTTTTACTTTTTGCATATGACAAAAGGAGCACACTTTACTTTTCAAAATATTCAAACAAAGGCATCTTCCTTTTGCATAAGTCAAGAAAAGCATCAATCACTTTTGAAAATATTCAAATAAAACATGCACATGTGAAAGATGACAATCAATCATCTTTAATATTTTCAAAGTTCAAACCTTTAATCATGGCATGCACATGTGAAAGATGACAATCAATTATCTTTCAAAATTTTCAAATTTAATTTTCAAAATATTCATGCACATGTGGAAAATGTATTTTAATGTTTTATGATAAAATATTAATTTTTGAGCCTTAATCCTAATTTCGAATTTTGAAGAGATTTACAATATTACTCTATGACTTTAATGTGAACTTGTTCCCTTCTTGCTCATGCTTGGTTCCTTGATGTACTTGACTCCATTGTGTGGACAACTTGAGCTTGAGACTCCTTCATTCTTTGAATTCATTTGTTATCATCAAAATCTATGTGTAAATATATAATTACACAAAACTTGAAACCTTAGGTTTAACAATCTCCCCCTTTTTGATGATGACAAATACTTGATAGAACCTGAAGCCTGTATTAATACTTAAGCTCCCCCTGAGAATGTGCGTTAGTTTTTCAAACAAAAATATAAATATAATTCCAAGCATATATAACAAGTTTAACAATTTAAACAATATTAATGTTCTAGTCTAAAACTTCTCCCCCTTTTGGCATCATTAAAAAGGATCGGCAGCAAGTAAATAGACTGAAGAAAACGGTGCGTTAATAGACACTGTAGATAGTTGAAAAAGAATAATTGGATCCGTCCGTGACCCGACAAGTGTGGCTGGAGATTTGAAAAAAAATCGCCTGATGTTGTTGACAAACGAGATTGAAGGCTCCGAGTTTCTAAAAAATGTCATTTTCACCGAACGGAAAAAAACATTACTCTTTGACTTGGATGATAGCTCGTCTTGTTCTTTATGCTATCTCTATAAAATCAGTCTTAAAGATCATCCAATCCGCATCAAGTTTTCTTCTTATCTCTATAACTCATCTGCATTCCTTCTACATTCTCGCTTTAAGTTTTCAATTCCTTTCTCAATGGCTCATTCTTCTACATCTCAACCTCCTGTCCTTTCTGCAGCTGCCATTGGTGCCATGTTGCAGCAAGAAAATAATAGTATGGCTAATAAGTCAGACTCCGACTGCTATCTACGACTTGGTGAGTCTCGGAGACTCGCTACTCATCCTCTATTGTTGCTTTTTCCCAGCGGATTCAAGCCAAAAACCATGAGGTTGAACAAGCTTAAGGAACAAATTGTTGTACTTCAACGAATTGTTCAAGAGTCTCACACAAGGGAAGGAATCCTTCGGCAGAAGAATAAAAAGTTGAAATCTCTATTGGATTCTTCATTCCGCTTGCCAGTTCCCATGAATAGGGATGACATGATATTGTATGAAGAGAATGAGCGTCTCAAACATGAGGCTAAGAACCTCAAGTTTATGTAAAAGTATTTAAAAAAATCTATCTATTTTTATGAACTCTTGATCTGTCTTTTAAGAGATATTCATAATATGCATCATACCTATTTCTCTTCTAATCATAGATAATCTATCTTCTGGTAAAGGTTTTGTGAATATATCTGCTAACTGATCGTGTGTGTTTGTGAACTCTAGTACTATATCGCCTTTCTGCACATGATCTCGAAGAAAATGATATCTTATTTCAATATGCTTAGTTCTAGAATGTTGTATTGGGTTTTTGAAAGATTTATAGCACTTGTATTATCACATTTGATTGGAATGTGATTATACATGAGTTTAAAATCTTCAAGTTGTTGCTTCATGTAAAGAACTTGAGCACAACAACTACCCGCAGCAACATATTCTGCCTCAGCAGTAGATAGTGCAACAGAATTTTGTTTTTTACTAAACCAGGAAACTAATGCATGACCTAAGAAGTGACATGCTCCACTAGTGCTTTTTCGATCTATTTTACAACCAGCATAATCTGCATCTGTGTAGCTGATTAGATCGAAAGATGTGTGTTTAGGGTACCATAACCCTAGGTTAATTGTACCACTAAGATATCTAAGAATGCGCTTAACTGCAATTAAATGAGATTCTTTTGGAGATGATTGAAAACGTGCACATAGACACACACTGAACATAATATCTGGTCTACTGGCTGTCAAATATAATAAGCTACCAATCATACCTCGATATACTTTCGAGTCAACTGTCTTACCGGATTCATCTTTATCAAGTTTAGTAGATGGGCTCATTGGTGTTCCAGTTTCCTTAGCACCTTCCATCCCAAACTTCTTCAGCAATTCCTTAATATATTTTGATTGATTGATGAATGTCCCACTTTTTACTTGCTTAATTTGCAATCCGAGAAAGAATGTAAGTTCTCCCATCATGCTCATTTCAAATTCATCCTGCATAGTCTTAGCAAAAACTTGACACATATTTTCATTAGTAGCACCGAATATTATATCATCAACATAAATCTGAACCAAAAGAATATCATCATTTTCGTATTTAATGAAAAGAGTTGTGTCGATTTTTCCTCTTGAAAAACCTTTTTTAATCAAGAAACCACTGAGTCTCTCGTACCACGCTCTAGGAGCTTGTTTGAGTCCATATAGTGCTTTTGTGAGTTTGAAAACATGATTTGGAGAAATATGATTTTCAAAACCTGGAGGTTGCTCAACATATACCTCTTCATTTATAAAACCATTTAAGAAAGCACTTTTAACATCCATTTGAAAAAGTTTGAAATCTTTATAACAAGCATATGCAAGTAGCATTCGAATAGCTTCTAATCTTGCGACTGGTGCATATGTCTCATCATAATCAATTCCTTCTTCTTGATTGTAACCTTGGGCTACAAGTCGAGCCTTATTTCTAGTAATGACTCCGGACTCATCTTTCTTGTTTCTAAAAACCCATTTTGTTCCAATAATAGTATGATTTTTGGGTCTAGGAACAAGTGTCCAAACATCATTTCTTTCAAATTGATTAAGCTCTTCTTGCATAGCTAGAATCCAAGATTCATCAAGAAGTGCTTCATCAATATTTTTAGGTTCAATCTGAGATAGAAAAGCAGTATGATTGCAAATATTTCTAAGAGATGATCGAGTGCTTACACCTTGTGAAGGTTCTCCCAGAATTTGTTCCACTGGATGATCTTTCACAAATTTCCACTGTTTGGTTGCATCTCGTATTAAATTTTGATGATCTTTCCTGATGTCTCCATGTTGGACTTCCTCTATTGTGTTCTCTTTGTTGAGATTGAAGACTTTCTGTATTATTTATACCTCCTGTTTCTTCATCAATAGATTTCTTGGAGAGTAGAGAATTAGATTCATCAAATACTACATGCATAGATTCTTGTACAGTCAAAGTCTTTTTATTGAATACTCTATAAGCTTTACTATTTGTAGAATACCCGAGAAAAATACCTTCATCAGATTTTGCATCAAATTTGCCTAAATTATCTCTGTCATTCAAAATAAAACATTTGCATCCAAATACATGAAAGTAACCAATGTTGGGCTTTTTCTCATTCCAAAGCTCATAGGGGGTTTTATCTAATTTAGACCTTAACATAACTCTATTTATAACATAACATGCAGTACTTACCGCTTCGGCCCAAAAATAACTAGGCAAGTTGTTCTCATTAAGCATTGTTCTTGCCATCTCTTGAAGAGATCTATTTTTCCTCTCTACTACCCCATTTTGTTGAGGAGTTCGAGGAGCAGAAAAATTATGCACAAAACCATTTTCATCACAAAATGTTTCAATATTTTTATTAACAAACTCTTTTCCCCTATCACTTCGGATACTTGAAATAGTATAGCCCTTTTCATTTTGAATTCTCTTGCATAACTTGGTAAAGGCATTATGTGCCTCATCTTTATGAGCAAGAAAGATGACCCAAGTATATCTAGAGAAATCATCAACAATAACAAATGCATAATATTTTCCTCCTAGACTTGCAACTCTATTTGGTCCAAAAAGATCCATGTGTATCAGTTGCAATGGTCTAGTAGTGGAAATATATTTCTTGGTTTTAAAAGAAGTTTTTGTTTGTTTACCAAATTGGCATGCATCACAAATTTTGTCTTTAAGAAAATTTGCCTTTGGTAAACCTCTCACAAGATCATTTTTTGAAAGTTTGGAAATAAGTTCCATGTTGGCATGACCTAGTCTTCTATGCCATAACCAATTAGTTTCATTTTGTGCTGAAAAACAAATAGCATCTTGTGAGGTAATTTCTTCAAAATCGATTGTATAAACATTATTGCTTCTAAAGGCAGTAAAACAAATATTATAATCATGATCATTCAAAATAATGCACTTATCCATTTTGAAAGTAACTGTAAATCCTTTATCACATAATTGACTTATACTCAAAAGATTATGTTTTAGACCTTCAACAAGTAGAACATCTTCAATTATGAGAGAAGATTTATTACCAATTTTACCTATTCCCACGATCTTCCCTTTCGAGTTGTCTCCAAATGTCACGTGTCCTTCTTCTTTAGATCTAANTGAAGCGTATGAATGATTTAGTTCATGAAAACTTGCATGCTACCTAAGGATAAAGTCAAGATAGCCTGTAACAAAGCATGTAAGAATCGGTTTAGGGTTTATGGCACAAAACCGATTTCTATCTATTGTTATCTTGAATTTTATTGCTTATTGTTATGTATTATCAAACTAGGAATGAGTGTGTAGCATTATAGAAGATCGGATTGGTGATTTATTAAGGTTTTTGAAGTCATTTTCAAGAGAAATGCTAGAGATGTCATACTAAGGTTTCTTGTTCCATGATTTTTTATATTTTGAGTTGTTTGCTTCACTTGACAAGTATATGACCATGATAATTGTATCAATGGTGTCTTAACATGTCACTAAACTAGGAATTATGAGTTGGTCATATGTTAAGTTGGAATTATAGCATAAATAGTATGCAAGGAGGACCAAAAATACATCAAGTGAAAATAGGGTTTAGGTTTCGGCCATGGTAGGGTTTTCATATTAGATATATGTTTTTGTAAATTCTAAATTCATAAATGGACTTAGAATGGAAAATACATGAGCTTTATAAAGTTTCATAAAATTTGAGGACTGTTTGTAACTATTGAAAGTTTAGAGGTTTGTTTGTAAAATTTCCAAAGTTAAAGGGCAATTTTGCAAACACTACTCTAGGATTTGTAAATTTAGTTTTTCTAAGATAAATGAGACTTCCTAACCCCAGAATATCTCTAACTGCAACCTGCTCTACTTTTATGCTCCGAAAAATTTGTAAGTTAGTTGTTAACATACTCGTAGTGTATTATAATATGTAAGATAGTAAAATTCATGCAAGTGAACTATGTTATAATTATATGTTTGTTATATTCTCAATGTTTATGCCATGCCATATTGTCATGTGTATCAAACATGAATATCTATCATAAATCATGAACACATGCCAGGGAGCATACAAGTCTATCATTAAAAGAGTCAAGCATGAAATGTTATGTTTTATCACGACTCCAAATACTAGAATGAGGGATTATCTTAGTGGAACACTCATGTCCACAATGGAGTGAATAAAACTGAGTGGAGTCTCCAAGGTTGACAAGAATAGCCAACAAGACTTTGAATGGAACCAAAAAGTTTCGGAAGGCACTTAACGCTAATGGGTACTGCTAAGACTCATGGAAATGGTTAATTCGAACTACCCTGAGGTAAACCTCTGATGACATACTCATAGTTGATATATGGACCTGTGATGTGATGCGATATCAACGAGAGTATACGGTCTATGGGGAATCATGAAGTGTCCATTTTTCTATAACTTCAAAATAAAAATGAATGATATTGTTTGTGAAAGCCAGCACATCATGAAATATGAAAAGCTCTGATGTCATTGAAGTTATGTTTTTGCAAAAGCAAGTCCATGTATTTCATACATACATGCCATGTTTATTATTGTGCATACTTGATATACTATTGGTAGCTTAAACATATAACTTGTTGAGATTGAAAAATCTCACTGTGGCAGTTCCAACTACCATCTCCCAAAATGGTAGAAACTGTGTCAGGAATCAATATAGCATTGTACCCCAAATTGGATGAGGTGGAGTAGATCGGGGACAAGCATAAAAGAGCTACTAGAGACGATACGCCAGTTTTTTAATGTTATCTTGGCAATAATAACCAAGTTGCATGAGCAGCTTGGCACATAGTTTAGGTTTCATTAAGTCTGTAACTAAGGAGTTCTCACTCTAGTATAATGTTTATTTTGTGACGAAGACTTGTATGGAAAAATAATGATTTTGGTTAAGTATGAATGAAATGAAAGTTCTTTTAGGATTTAGTTATTTTGGTACAATGTATGTTAAAAATATCTATCATAAATGAGAATATGTAACATTGTGTTGCATGTCCCGACGTTTCAATCTCCATCAAATTCTAAGTGGAGTTTGGGGGCGTCACACACCAATCTTTATGCTTGTTGCATACATTCCATGGTAGAGGGCATTAGGTTGAATCAGTTACAAAATGGGCTCAGTGCCCTAAAAAATAAGAGGATCTCAATATCAAAACTTAGAAACCGATATGTTAGCTCTGAAAAGGTATATAGGTTTCATTGTACAATAGTTGGTAGCTTTAACAGTGGAGTTGTAGAGAGAAAATCATAATAGCAACCCCAAGTGGATCCTCTTCAAATGTCCACATGAGGGAGGAGGAAATTAACCAAAGATACGTGTATAAAGTATAAGCCAAAATTGTGCACCTAAATTTCCCAATTTTCCATAATGAAGATCTAGCTGGATCTACAAGGTACACCAATTTTTTGCATTCCATAACACTCTGCCACAACATCGCATAAGATTAGCATCATTTCATATGGAGAGTAGAGCCCTAATATGGTTCCAAGACCTAGAGGAGTTGGGGCAAATGACTTATTAGGATTCATTGATCAAGGCTTTGTTGGTCAAATTTGGACCAAATGGCTACGATGACCCTATGGAGGCCCTTACTAGGTTGAGGAAAAATGGTACTATACAAGGCTCGGTTTGAAGTATTGTCTAATAGATTGAGGGGACTATTTGACCCTTATAAAGGGAGTTGCTTCCTCAGTGGGCTACATGATGACATTAGGCTACCTATTAGGATGTTTAATCCATCCAACTTGACATCTGCCTACAGTCTAGCAAAAATATAAGAGGAAAATATAAATGTAAACCTATCCAAGAAAAGCAATAGGTCTTATGGGAGAGGCAAGTAATAGTGTACCTAAGCCTAATCTATAAATTCAGAAAATTAACCAACACAAAATGAAGGAAATGAGTGATAAGGAGCTTTGTTATTACTGTGATGCTAAGTGGAGCCTTGGACATAAATTTCAAAACTCAAAACTCTATCTCCTAGAAGAGGTTTTGATGGGAAAAAAGACATGCCTTAGCCAAGAAGTGGTCCAAATCGAGAAGGTGGAGGAGGTAAGGGCAATAGAAGTGAGTGACGACTAAGGAAATCCCTTCATGCTTTGACAAGTTCTCATAACCCAAAGACCATGAGGGTAATAAGAAAATTTTGGGTTTTAATAGGTGACCATCCTGGTGGATACAGGGTCACCACAATTTTTTGGACCCAACTATGGTGGATAAAGTCAAATTACTCCTGAATTGTGCTAAAAAGGTTAGAATGAGGGTAGCAAATGGGGAATTGATCCCTAGTAAAGGGAAGTGCAATGAGGTTAGGGCCAAAATCCAAAGAATTACATTTAGAGTTGATGTGCATATACTAGTTTTGGTAGGATGTGACATGGTGTTGGGAATCTAGTGGCTCCAAGAATTAGGGCCTGTTTTATGGACGTTTCAAAAACTAACTATGAAGTTTTGTTACAATGGCAAGTCAATGGAAATGTAGGGATTGGCAGCTTGAAAAAATTTAACAAGTTACAGAAGGAGGTGATTTTGCAAGTTTTAGAATGAGAATTGGGTGATGAACCAAAAGTTGAAAATAAAATCCTATATTTTCAAAATTATGAAATAGAAAGATAGTTCAAGAGATGTTAGCCTCGAGGGTTATACAAACTAGCTAAAATCCCTACTCTTCCCCAGTGGTGTTGGTTAGAAAGGCTAATGGAATATGGGTGTTGTGTGTGGACTACATGGGGCTTAATGATGTCACCATTAAGAATAAATTTCCTATTCTAAGGTGGAAGAGCTAATTGATGAGTTACATGGGACTGCTATTTTCTCAAACACTAGATTTTGAGGTGTTATTAGACCAGAACCAGAAGAGGTCTTTGCGTGCCGAATGACCAAGGCTAGAAATCGTGTGAAGGTAGAGCTACTAGTTCGTTGGCAGGGGCAAGAGGCCGATGATGCTACTTGGGAGACCTATTTACAGTTGAAGGAGATGTTTCTCCACCTTGTGGGCAAGGTGTTCTAAAGAGAGGGGGATTTGTCACAAGCTTAGACCTAGGGTTCATACGGAGAAGAGAGGCTGTAGAGTGAAGCTTCAAGACAAAGGAATGGGGATAAGAGTATGTGTGGGCTAACTCTTGTTAATTAGTCAACGAAGCTAAATTGAAGTTGCATCTGCTTGCGAGATGGGTTGGGCTTGATGGGCTTCACAGCCTCAGGTGTCATCTTGGTTTTTTTACTAGACTTAGTCAGTTATTTCTAATAGGCCAGGAGCTTGTTCCTTAGGGTCTAGTTTGCTTTACATTTGGACTTATGTATTTTTATTTTTATTTTTATTTTTTTTTGTGCTTTGGAATTTTTTATTTACATTTTTATTTGAACTCGCCTGTGGCCTCTATTGCTTACTTTCTGTTATGGTCGCTTGACGGTATATGTACTGAAGGCAGAGTATTTTAAGGTCATTCTTAAATGTTATAGAAATTATTTCTTATTCTCTCTTATTTTTTTTATTCTTCTTCATATGTAGGTGCTACTCTCAAAATTAGCTATTACTAGGCCTGTGTAGAAAAATGCATAGCCCGATCCGTCCGAAATAACCGACTTGGACCTACTCGAACAAAGTCGGGTTCAATGGGTTAAGCCCAATAACGGGTTTAAACACCCTATTATTGGTCGAAACCGATTACCGAAAACTTGCTACTGCCTCTCATCTCCTTCTCTTCAAACCCTAGCACGTCATTGCCGTTCTTCATAGCCATTCGTCTTCACATTATCCCCTTTGTTGCTTCTCCATGAGGTCTAAATTTGCACACTCAAGTCTCACGTTTCTCCTATATTGCTTTTGGGCTTACTTCTACTAGGATTGGAATTCTTAGCGACACAGGAGTCCAATAGAAAATACCCATCCAACCAGATCCAATTCCACCTCGTCTACAAGCCCTAGAAAATCAAAGAGCATCATTTGCATCCCCAAGATTAGAGGCAAATACCCATTTGTGGGCGATGAATGGAGATCAATGATTTTGTTTGGGAAAGGAGAAATTGGAGATCAAATGAAGCTAGCCTAACCCCTCTCTGTCTCAACTCAAGACTCGGTCCACCTCAACTCAAAACCTTCAAGTCCATCGTATGCCAACATCAACATGCTCCCTCCTCCTCTTAGACTCAGCCCCCACACGCTCTCTTCCCAAAATTCTCCCTTCCCTTCTCTCCATCTCCATATGCAACATATTTATTAATATTCAAAAAGCCTAAAAGTCAAGAAAAACAAAGAACTTCAAGAATTTCAAAGAGACAGAGAGCTAGAGAGATAGACCTAATCGATGGGTGGCAATGGTAAACACAAGTGGAAGATCTCGTTTCATTGCCCAAGCCATCGATCTATAAATGTAAGAATTTTTTTAAAAAAAATTTGGTAAATGTCGGGTCATACAGTTTGACCCGGTTTCATTTTATGCAGGTCGAGTTGGGTCGGTTTGGCGCCTTAAATTGGGTTGCCCGGGTCGGGTCGGGTACAAACCCATTTGTTTTACTTCGGGTTGCAAGCCTAATGAGAGGTTTGTGCTTTTGTAAATATTTTCTTATTCAGCAAAGAGTTATTCTTTTGATTTGATTGTCCCTTTTTCCCTTTTTTTTTTTTTCCTTTTCTGTAATGAAACCGCTCATATTATCCCTAATTTTGTGTTTTCAAATATATTCATTACCATGTATAAATATACAAAAGTTGAACTGAATTCTTATGGATGAATTAGGGTGATGTTCGGGAAATGGATAGGACTGGTTGAGTTTGGATGTTGATAAGTGTTGAGGTATGTTGCGAATAGTAAAAAAATAGGTGAAAAGTAATAATAAAATATTAAATAGTAAAAAGTAATAAATAGTAATAAAAAGAAAGTGAAAATTAATAATAAAGTAATGAATAGTAATTGAATATATTAAGAAATATTGAGATATTTTTACTACCCAAACACATTAATGGCAATAACTGAACAGAGGAACCAATGGAACCAATCAAGCAAAAGATTCCCGATCAGATTTGCCACAAAAATCTCACCAGACATTATTACAGGGTTATTAGGTCTTCAACCCCAAAAAGGATGTTGATGGAAGATACTGTCTCCAATAACTAGAATGGGATACTATCTATTCACTTAAAATTACACTGTTTTTGCATTGAATATCTGAATTGCTGCGTCTATTTGAGATCTTGTTTTGTTTCTATAGATATATGAGCTGATTGGCAGAGCTTTCAGCCGTATGCAGGCTACGCCTTTAAGGAAATAAGAAGCAGAGAGAAAAAAGGGGAAATGTTATGACAATGGCAATCCTGGATGGTTTCAGAAGTCATACCCTATTGGTTTTGGACCCCGACATATACTGCGAGCTACAGCATTCCATAGGCCGAAAGAAATCCCAGGTCTAAACGTTTGAGTTAGGGGTGTGCATCCGGATTCGGATTTCATAATCCAGGCGGTTATCCGCCTGGATTGAACCGGACTCAATCCGGGCGGATAACCGGATTCAATCCGGATTATAACCGGATATCCAGATTTTTTTTTTTTTTGGCTTTAATCCCGGATTCAATCCGGATATTTTTTTTTTGTTTTTTTGGCTTTATACTCGGATTCAATCCGGGTTTTGTAAAATAAAAAATTCTAAAAATATATTTATAACTTTAAAAAGAAATTATAGCACTTTTTTTATAAAAAAAAATCGTTGGAAATATAGATAGAAAATTATATACAAACAGGAATAAAGTTTTCTATGAACAATTACTAACTTCTCATGCATACAGGAATGCAACAATATCCATTGAAGGGCATCTAAGTTAGTCTCTCAACTATGTCATCAAAACTGATATTTATCAAATCACAAATAAGTTTCAGCAACTAAGTATATAGAATGATATTTTAACGTTGGATTGCTTTGGATCATGAAGGTTTATTGCGATGCTTATCCATTGCATGGTATAACATATCATTGAGGTGATGCACATACTGCCCAATTATGTGTCCTTGATAACCGTCTGGCAAGAGCATGGATGCAATATGCAACATCAGCCCGAGGTCGTGTGGCTGAAATGGCAGAAAAAATAGCTGCAAAGGCAAACATGAACAAATTGCATCATATCCCCATTCAACTTTATTCTACCTGTAGATCACCAGTAGTACAAGTGCATATCGAACAAAGATAAACTAGATAGACCAAGATATCCAATTCCTGCACAGATTTATACCACACCAAGATAGTAGGGTAAATCCGCCTTTTAAAGAACCATCAAAATGGGCTTTATGTAAATGAAGTATACCTTGTAATCACTGTTTTGTGTGCCTGCTCCAGACATTCTCTTTCTCTCTCGCACTCAAACCTGATATTTAATAAGAAATCCCAACAAGTTAATCTGGGCTCAACTCCCCAAAAACCAAATCTAAGGACTAATGACATCAAACTCCAGAGTTTAATACCCCTAACTTTGTTAATTCGAAAATAGGGTTTTTCTCTGTTTTCAGATCCAACCCAGATTGATTTTCATCGGTGACCACATGATGGATACATTGAGCAGCAAAATTCAACAAGTTATCTGAGTTAGAGATGATAAACTCTAATTTCAATGATAAAGAAAGAAGCTTTCAAATTTGTGGACAAGAACGAAAGAGCAAAAGGAGCAAGCAATCTAGGCAACAACTCAAAATCAAGTCAATGGTTTAAGCATGGAAATAAAAGAACATATAATAGCTGAAACTGGTCCAAGCTATTGTTTTAAGCATTTTTGGATTACAACTGAGTCCAAAGGAGAAATTGGGGTAAGAGATAGTGGAGACCACGTATAAATTAAACTAGCCTCAGTTTAATTTAAGCACGGAAAAAAATACAAAAAATAAAAATCTCGAGCAAAACATAAATGAATTCATTAAAACAAGATGAATCAATCAATATTTGGAATCCATGACCAAAAGCATCCACTTACAGAGAGAAAGAGAGGCAGATATTCTGTAGATATTACTATTAGCAGAGTCCAGAAGCAAAAGTTCTTCATTGGGCAACACCTCAACTAAATAAGGCTCAATCCCAAGCTTGATTCCATCAAACACCGTCTCCACGGTATACCCACTCTCAAACTTCATCATCGGACGGCCAGAAACCGCTGCACACACAAACCCGATAAGCCCATCATTTCAGATTACATCTCCACAAACCCCTCCATCAAGACAACGACCCAGAACATAAAACAAAGAAAATGTAGCTGCTTCCAGAGATCTATACCTGTTTTGGTTGTTGCTTTGAGTTTGAGTGACCACAACTGTTTCGTAAACATAGATACAACATTTGAGAATAGCCCACTAACAATCTCTGCTTTAAAAAGAAGATAGATAGCAAACTCAGATCAAATAATTGAAAAAAAAATACACTTAAGCTAGTTCAATTCTAAATAAAACCAAATAATACTAATGGAATGACACTCACTCTCAGATATTACATAGCATAGCTCCTTATTGTTCCAGATTGAGTTGACAGTAGTCCACTAAATCTTTAGAACCAGGTTATAACACTCTGTAACAAAGTTAAATGAGCTAGTAAAAACCACATATACTTGAATAAATAACAACCGAATTTAAAGTCTTACCACATTACGAGTTTGAGAGAATCAGTTTATTCTCTCTTTGATTTTTTTTATGCAGCTCTGATATGTATTAAAATTAAGTTGCTGAAGTTGAAGGAAGAGGGTTACCTTAAGAAAAAAATGTAGAGGTTAAGTTAAATGGATAAACGAGCAATAAAAAATCAAAATTAACAAATAAAAGCATTTAGCTTCAATGGCAGCGTCTTATACATGCTCCTCCACCTCCCAAGAACTAAGTGGTTCACAACCCAACCAATTTTGTGTGCAGATTAGTGCTTGGACAGTCTCCGGCGCTAATGAGCTTCAGTATGGGTCTATTACACGTCCACCGATGCTAAATGCGGACTCGGATGCGATGGTGGAAATATGGATGACCAATATATCTCGTGCAATCTCTGCAAGGATGAGATATCTAAATGAATTCCTCTTCTACCAATCCAAAATATCAAACTCGGGTACTTTTGGTTCAATTACATCCGAAAAATACCTCTCTAAGTCCGAGCTAAATACCGAATTGTTTTGCCCCTCAAGATATTGATTTAGAGATGTATCAAAATCTTCATATTCCAAGTCGTCACCAATAATACTTGAGGAACTTAAAACTTGTGCCATATTTGATCTTCCACTATCTAGCCCATAAAACTTGTGATATTGCTCAATCAAACGATTCATGAGCAATCTTACATTGGCCTCAATTCTATCTCCACATTCATCCCCTTTGCACTTTTTTAACCAATATGACAAGGCTGTGATCTTATATCGAGGGTCAAGGACAAAAGCTACATAAACAATCATGTTCATCTTATTCATGTTCCCCCAATATTTATCAAACTTAAGTTTCATATTAGACGCCATCCTCCTTAACAAACCATCCTCACTCTGACCCATTTTGTTCAAATTGTGCTCAATTATAGAAATTTGTTGAAATAACAAATTAGATGTCACATAAGGTGAGCCAGAGATTTTCAAAGTGGCATCATAAAAAACTTTAAGAAACTTAATAAAAACACGAGCCCTTTGCTAATCTTCAAATGGAGACGCTGCAAGCTGTGACTCCCTCACTCTCATTAACACAAAAGCTTTTTCATATTTTTCAGCAATACTAAGCATTAGGTATGTGGAGTTCCATCTAGTGGGAACATCTAGACAAACCATTTTTCCACACATAATATTCAGCTCCTTTGCACATAATATAAACATGTCAAGCCTTGCCGGTGAGGACCTCACAAATCCTACAGCTTCTCTAATTATAGCATCATATATAATTTTTAAATCATCACAAACAATGAGGTTTAAAATATGTGCAGCACATCGCACATGTATAAACTCGCCTTCCAAAATTGTAAACTCCTTATCTCTTATGCTCCTCCTCACATGATCAATAGCGACATCATTAGAGGTGGCATTATCCACAGTGATAGTACAAAGGCGGTTAATCTCCCAATCCATCAAGCAAGACTCTAACATCCAAGCAATGGTCTCACCTCTATGATTAGGAATCTTGAAAAACATTATGATTTTCTTGTGTAGTACCCAATTTTGATCAACATAATGACACGCGACACAAATATAATTCTTGTTTTGCACCGATGTCCATATATCGATGGTCAAACAAACTCTTTGATTGCTCAACAAAACCTTCAACTTTTGCTTCTCCTCCTTTTTTGGAAGGTGGTTCGGGATGGTAAGTTGTGTCTAAACTCTAAATAACCCAAGAGTTTAACAAATGCCGGATGCTCAATAACCTTGAATGGCAATTCACACTGGATAAACAAATTAGAAATCATCGCCTTCAATTTTTCACGATCATATTGTCCTAACATTTTAGGACTAGATCCTCTACCATCCATTCTAACTCCAGTGTGTGATGGTGATTTATCCTTCTCAAGATTTTTATCATGTCTAATGGGAGACTCCGGACAAGAATATCCTAGGTGGTGCGACATTGATGAAGTACCATTTTTATAATGGCATCCATAAATCTTGAAACAATAATTGCATTGAGTTTTCGGTGCAATGGGATCAACAGGTTCAATTTTTGTAAAATGATCCCATACATGAGATTGGTTGGTAGCCTTCTTGGCTCTTTTTGGCTTTGGGGGGAGAGATGGTGCCGGCCTGGGGTTTTGGGTATTTATGGAGGAAGACACTAAAGGACTAGTGTCTTCCTCCATGTCTAATGAAATATGAGCTGAACTAGAACCACCAACACTATCACTAAAACTACCTTCCATCTGTTTTAAGCATAAGAAAAGAAAAAGAAATATAATAAAAATCAAATCAACAGCAATACAAATATATATATATATATATATATATCCAACAGAACTTGCAACTTCAGACTTCTACAAAAGCTGCTCTGGAAAGTGACACACAAGTAAGTTTGCATTCATTTTCTATATATGCATTCTGCTTATATGGACAGATTTAATGTATGTATCGTATATGCATTTTGTAAAAGTTGTTTTGATTTTTGTTGTGGGACCACTCCATGTGAATGCATTTGTATAATTCTAGAACTATGCTAAACCATACAACCTAAAGCTAAACCATGCACATGCATAAATAAATATCTTAGCTAGAGGTACTACTGGGCAATATTGTCTCTGTTTTTATGTATGCAATAATTAAATGGGACTTTAGTCATATACAGTAGAATTAATGTTCTTTTAGTCTAGTATAACCTCATCTCTGTTAATGTCAGAATTCTGTCACGGATGCCCAGTACACAACCATGTCTGCATTACTTTTGAGATTCAGTAATGGAGTCTACCTTTACCTCCAACCCTTCAATGTTGTGAGAATAATTGTTTAAGACTCAGGTTGTTGATATATTTAGCCACTTATTACCAAGGTTGGGTGTGCTTAATGAAAATTTGAAATACTAGGGTTGTCACCCTAGTTCTTGAAAATATCCACTCCATAAACATTTTTTTGGGAAATAATTTAGTACTACATCTTATTTCCAATAGTGCGATAGTGATATTTTTACTTTTCAAAGCGTGGTAGTGGATTTGTTGGGGGAAATGACGTTGCTGCTATATCTTGAACATTTTTTTTTTAGGTATCTCCCTCCAATATAGATCATACTTGATGCTTTGGTTGAACCATTCCCCCTGCCCCCAAATGTTTCCTTACACTAGGATAGACCCTAAAATATTATACAATTGAAACTCTCGAGCCTAGACCATCTTCCATGCCGTCCCAAAAGTTGTTCAAAGCAATTATAGGCTTATAGCTGTCTTGGGTTTTGATGATCTTTCAACATTGTGTGCTGTAGAACTGAGTAACAGTCCCATCAGAATTTAGTTGAAGACATCAATTTCTCCAGCTATATTGGGAATTTTTCATTTTTTAGAAGAGAATGGAAATGTGGCCTTCATTAATCAGGACTTGTATGAATATAGAAGATGCAAATGATGCTTTATACCACAAATGGTACTTTCCACCTAAACTCTTTTTGCTTCAATATTTTGTCTGCATCATGCCAGTGAGCTCTAGCTCAAATGATGCTTCTCCCTTAATAAAGTGGGCAAGGTCATAAATTAAAGACCCATTGGGTGAAGTGTAACTTATCAACAAGAATATAATGTCTATACTTATTGAAAAAAAGAATATGATGTCTATACTATGGTTTTTTTTTTAATAAATCATATCCTGTGTACTCTTTACTTATGGTTTTTTTATAAGTAAACTAATGTGAAGTTGTTTACAAGTCTTCATCTTTGAGGCAAGCTATAGCCTATAAGTAATAATATTCAAGGAGTCATAGAATTAACATGTCTTGTTATCTTATACCAAAGCTGAGCAGAGCACTGTCTCATATATTGAAAGGAGTGGCTGAGATTGTCTATGCCAGAAATGTATTTCATTCATTTTCTGCTGTGTGAATTTGGAAAACTTTAATAAGTAAATTACTAAATATTTGTAGCAAGAAAAGCTGTATGATTTGCAGAAATAGCATGCAGCATACATGTTGGCTGCCTTCTGCCCAACTGTGTACCTCTTATTAAACTACCACAATGTGTCCTAGATCTCCACGGTAGGAAAGATCATCTCTCTTTCTAACTCTTGTATGTTATAAAACTTAAATATTTCCTTTCAACATATAGTTTTTCTTATATGTATAGATTAAACTCTATTTAATTTATGAGTGATGAATTTTAAATATTTTTAATCTGCATATTATCCAATCTTTGGCTGCCTCCTCACAAGGGGTCTAGAACCCAGAACCACAGAAGTCCAGAAAAATGAAAGTAAAAGCCGAAATAATAACATCTGGCTGAGTCCAAAAATAACCAAAAGAAAAACTAAGCTACCACTACCCAAGAGTGGAACGAAAACTACTGGAGCCCAAAAGCATAAAAATGAGAATGAAAAATAATCTGCACCCGTCCGTCTCCCATCAAAACGAAGAAATGAAAAACATCAAAAAACCAACCAACGAAGAAAATCCAATACAAATCCAGAAAAATAAAACCAACCAAACCGAGAGAGAGGCAGAGAAAGAGAGATTAACTTACCGTATGCTTCGAGAGAGTTGAGAGGTGGCGATGAGAGACGGTGATGAGAGACGGCGATGATTTAGAGACGGCACGACTAGGGTTAAGAGAATACTGAAGTGAGTGAGGCTTAGCAATCCGTTCAAGAGAGTTGAGAGGAAAAGAAATCAAAAGGACCGAATGGTGTCGTTTTCGGCAACAAGATAACCATGCGGATGTATAACCCGGTTACGGATTACTAGGTTATACAACCGGATCTGTAACCGGATCCGTGTTTTATAAAACCGTCCGGGTGTAATCCGGGCGGATTACCGCCCGGATTCACCCAGATCCGGATTTCTGGACCGGACCGGATAAAAATCCGATCCGGATGCACACCCCTAGTTTGGGTGAATACATATGGTAATCCTTTGACACAATTAACTCTTGAATGCATCAAGAGAAAAGTGGGTGTTTACTAGGATATGAAACATCTCCCGTGCGAATAGAAACTACACCAATCAGTTTCCGACAGGTAGCATCTATACATTTGACATGCAGTGGAGTTTATATACAGGTAGAAAACTTTGGGTCTTGGTGTTTGAACAGTACCGAGTAATGCACACAAGATGTGCATTTGTTTAATGATTAGTTCATTTGCCTGTAACTTAATCAAAATATGAAAACCGTATTGGCCCTAAACAGCTAAATTATAGATATATTCTTTACAAAAATGTATCCCGGATAATGCGTGCTAGCACCCGGGAAGATAGTCGGTTGAGCACCTCAGGTAGCACTGTGGCAGATATGCCTGGCAATACCGGAAGAAGCTCTTGGATGACCTGTGTAACAACCACGCCCTGTTGACACCCACAAAGCAGCAACAGTTTGAGAAAAAATAGTCAAGGAAGAACATATATACCCGCTTGACAGACAAAAAAGAAACTTCTTTCGGAAGAGGAACATCATGACAACTTCACATTATTAGTCTAAAATAAATGGTTAAGATATCCTTTCAATACCTGATTAGATGTTCTTGATATTGAACTTCCTGCAGTCAAGAACTCGACGATCTTTTGGACATTATTCAATATAACTTTGTCCTCTTCACTTATGGAGGGTAGAAGTGCTGCTGGCTTAAAGGGTCCAAAAGTAGGAACCATACTAAAAACTGGGGCAGCATTTCGGACTCCTAGAAATGACATTATCTGTACCAACTGATCCCTTGTAACCACGTCAATGCCCTTTACAATCTGCTTTTCATGCCAATGGAAAACAATAGTTACATATCTAAAATACACTCCATCTAACCAACTTTGGAGCACACCAGGGAGAAAAGTAATTCTTATCTTAAGCACAGGGGCTTTAGCACAAGACAAGAAAAGCTTTTTAACATGGGGAACGAATAATGAAATTGCTTATCCAACAATTGGACAAAAAAGAAAAGAAAAACTATAAATAGATGAGAAATTAAAGTGCAACTGAGAAAACTGAAGCAAATGCAGCGCCCCATCACATGATAAATGAGTACTAGAATTCCATATAATTGAGGCGGATAACTAAAGACAAGTAATTATATAGTCACAAGCAAAGAAAGCAAAATAACTTGGAACAAAATAACTACTTGCTCCCCTCTTTTCATTGGAGTCTTTTAAAAGTCTACTTGTTATTATTCAAACAAAGTGGAACCAACAGGAAAATAAAGAAGAGATTAAGAAAACATATGTAGAAGTGTAATGGGACCAAAAAACTGAGGCCAATATTGTCCTTTCTCTCTTGAATCTTATGGTAGGATCATCATATATAACACCCGGGCCCATTTTTGTTAGGGCTAGAATGAGAATAATTTTTATTGGGCTCAATGGACAGGGTCCTGAGCCAAGTCATTTAATAAAAATTCATGGGCCAGTGAGCCCAATAACAACTATTCTCATTGTAGCCCTAACAAAATTGGCCCGGCTGTTGCATCATCATGTCAGACAAATTCAATAAATAGTTAATATATTCAAGATATTTAATAATAAATCAATTATAACTAAGAATAATGATATCATCATCACCATCACCAATATTAACTGCCTTTGCACGTCAATATTAACAACACTGATCTTTTTAACTTAAAAGTTACTTCTAGCACTACCTTGTCCAGATGATGATGATAATGATGCTCTTAGCTATGATTGATGTGCAGTATTAACTGCCTTTGCACATCAATATTAAGAAAACAACCCTTTTTAATTTAAAAATTACTCCAAGTAGTACCTCATCCAGAAGAAATTCTCGGAAAGAGTTCCCTTTATCAGACAGCAGAAATGCCAAGGCTGCCCTTGTTTGAATTGGCTGCTTTTGTTGAGATACATTGGTCGAAATTCTAGGAATTGTATACCCTGTTTGACTTTGCAGGAAGCCAAGTTCAGCCATGCCCCCATTGAGAGTCTCCCCTCCTCCACTTTTTGCTGCAGTTATGAAATTCTCAAATGCTTGCATGACGTCAATGAATCTTTCAGCATCAAAAACTCCAGATTTCCCATATATTGTGTAACGTAAAGCATTCTTTAACCGGGGGGATTCATCAGTCAAGAGCCTCTACAGTAAAATTATAAAAGCACAATTAACTCCAATTTAGATAACTAAGATAAAAGAGAGAGCACCACCGCAAGTTAGACCCATCAGTATGGCTAAATAATTCTGCATAAGTCCAACTAGTTTATACTTAAAAACAGCTCTAGTTCATAACTTCTACTTTCATGAGGTCCTAAATCATTTAGAGAATTTTATCATTATTTTTAATTGGCTATACTAACTTCAACCGGCTGTTTTTTGAAAATCAAAACAGCTTGTGGAACTTACTTTCATTAGAGATGTGCATGATTGGGAGATCGAGTAGATAAGATATGCTGGAATCCTTCCAAGACACACGTTTAAGGTCAAGTCCTTTTACCACACACTCCTCTCTTAGATGAGCTTCCATTTCCTTTGAAGAATATTTGGAGAAGAAAAAATCTAATTGCAAGCATAAGTGCGCACCAATATGTGCACCAATTTAATGTGACTGGTCAAAAAATAGATTTTATTGAAAACAGTGCTAACTTAAAATTTTGAATATGAAAGAAACAGTATTGGTACGCAGATTAGTACACGACTTTGCTTATACATAGCAAAACTCTTTGGAGAAATAGGGGCCATCAAGGGTAGCATTCTTTGTTTGTCACGCAGTGTTGTGGCAATGGTGGGTATAACTTGTAAAAGGGAAATATTGTGGCAATGGACTGGTGCTGTATGTGTAAGCAGGGCGGATGAAGCATTGATCATTTTTCGCTTCACTACAAGGTTTCTCAAGATACTTATGGGCATCAGTGTATTTTCCGTTTGGGATTGCATGGATCATGCCCCAGCAGGTGGTGGATTTGGCAAAATTCCTTCCAGAGCACAACTTACATGTTTGGATAGTCTTGTTATGTCTGGTGTGGTGTATTTGGCAGGGATCTAATGCTTTGACATTCGAAAATAGTGGAGAACTGTGTTAGATTTAAGAGTCGTTAGTTCATAACTCTTTTATCTTTGGATAGCAGTGCATGCTTCTGCACCTTTGACTTCCTAGAGTATTTTAGAATTATGTTCTTTTCTTCATCCCACCAATTGGATGTCTCCTATTATATACTTCTTGTGTACTAGAATTGCACCACCATGTGCTTGAATAAATTACTTTGCTTATTACCTATAAAAATAAAATAAAATAAAAAGATTACTTTGCTTATCAAAAAAGAAGGGTTGTGTTAATTCTTTTGCCTATAGAGGGGAAAAAAGTCTTTTGAATGAACCTCAACCTGGTGTTTTCTCTAAAATGGCTCTGATGTGTGGTTTTGCTAAAATCGGCAATAACAAGATCATTGCTTTGGTAAATAATGTGAATAAGGGCAGTGACATCAATCCATAAGAAGCTCAGCAAACTCTTGAAATAGCATAAGTGAACTTTGAGTAAGACTGAAGGCAAAGACAAAAATTGAGGCACATCTAGTTCATTTGCGGGGTGTATGAAACCTCAGAACGATTATTAAATAGATATCACAACAACCGAAATCCGCAACGTCATCCAATAAGGTGGCTTAAATTTTGCAATAAAAAACCCCAAGGGGTTGGCCTAAGTGGTGAAGGTCTTGGTCTTGGGGTATCACTCCCCTCAAGGTCTAAGGTTTAACACCTCATGGATGCGAACAATCCTTTGGGGCCACACCTCTTAGTGAAAAGCCAGCGATTTAACCATCTCTATGTAGGGAAACTTCGGAAGGTGCGGTACACGGGACCGGGGTTTACTCTACAGGGATGGTTCCGAAGGGCCCTTCCTTGGAAAGGTTACCCAACATAAAAAATAAAATAAAAATAAAAATAAAAAATTGCAATCAAAGATCAACTGCAATTCTTTACATTCGATAACACTTAATGGCAGATATCAAACTTGGAACCTCATAGGTTGACCGTGTCCATTTACAGCTACTAGCATAAAGTGCACAAACTAGCAATTTCATCCATTTTGGAAGATTCATATAAGCTATGCTTAAAGAGGTAAGGTCCATTGCAATTTAGCCATCAATATATTATAAGCACCAACATATTTCTTAATATTGGAAGTTAATAGATTTCAAACAAGTATCATAAAAAATTCAGAGTAATATACCTGTGCAATATATGGATAGGCCTCATCCACAATGGCAAAATCAGGGTTTCCCACCAAAGCTATGCCTTCTAGTACCCCAATTGCCCTGATTATAAGAGCAAAATAAGGGGGTATTCTAAACGGATAATCAAATGTTATTTGTGCTAAATCTGATGCCAGCTCCTGGAAATTGATATTCTTGGCCCCTCCACCTTCAAGTGCCTGATCAAAAACCTTGGCCAAAACAGGTAAGATAGGTTCCAAATTAACTCCCTCTGGAATGAAATCAAGCTTAACAAAGTCTTTGACTATAGCTCCATAATCCCGATGAATGAGGTGAGCAATTGCTTCAATCATTCCATATTTTTGATCATCAGTTAGTTTTGTAACTAGTCCTGTTAACAGCAAATTATACTTTAGGATGCAAAAGAAAAAAATGTTCTTCAAAGCTAAAAGAAGTATTACACAGTCCAATATGGAGGTCAGAAAAAGTTCTACTAAATCATTCTCATTAAAGGACACAATGTACTTGTACACATTAAATGCAATACCCATTTATATGGAGTTTGAGAAAATGCATGGCTCATTGAATTCCATAGAGGAAAGCAACTCACATATAATACATACTGCTAAAGGTTTAAGAATTGTAATATAATACTAATCATAATATTGAAAACAATGATCACGGTTAAAGTGGGGCAAAAATAAATGAAAATTATAGAACATTATCATTACAGTAAGAGGTTCCTTTCAATCTGATCTAGTGAAAAACTTTCTTTTATATAAATAAACAATATTAATTAGTGTTTTAAGCTCAATATACGCAGGGAATGTATTAAATCTAATGGTAAAGTATTGCAATCCAAAATCATCAGATAGGCACTGCCTAAAAGCAGTAACCCAATCATACAATAAATATACAATGATCACAAAAATAATGATTCCTTTAAAACTTTACAATGATCTAAAAAATAATGTCTAAAAGTGCACACACACTCCCCTCCCTCCCTCCCTCCCTAAATATAAAGCAGTAACCCAATCATACAATAGTCATATCTCCCTCCCTCCCAGAGGAGTTTCATCCTTCTAACATGCCAGTAGAAAGAAATTTAAGATCTATAATTCAAGTATCAAAGTGTAGAAAACCAAGACAAGAAAGAAAAAACCATTATAACAATTAATCACTGTTAACATGTTAATTAGACAAATGATGCAGAACCAAAATTTACAACTGAGTTCTTCAAACAAGACAGCGTATATGATGCTGCTAACCATGTGAAAAGATGATCTGTCACCACACACTCTAATTGAAGTAGATTGTTACCAAAATCAAGTATAGCTAGCTTTCCATCTGGAGTACGGATTAAATTCCCAGGATGGGGATCAGCATGGAAAAATCCAGTATCAAGCAACTGCAATGAATAGAAAGCAAAGGTTAAGAATTTAATAAAGATGATTCTCGGTGTAGGCAAGGGACTATGAACTCTCACCAACCATAAGTTAATAGTACACGTACAAAAACAAATGGCAAGCAAGGCCTGAAACCATGTTAACAAGTACACTTTGATCTTCATTCACAGTACATAAAGTACCATACAGATAGATATGTAGAGAAGGTAGCATCTGTACAATTTAATATTAGAAGCATACTGTGGAGACAAAGGCACAACCGATAAGGTTTGAGTTTGTGAATAAAGCAGAGCTTAAAACAAAGAGACACACCATACATCATCTAATTGGCCATATGTTCTCTTTCCACTCCCTTGGCAAAAGCTACATAGCATAGCATATAAAGTATGCATGTTCACATGAAAAATGTAGATCAGGTTTAACTTCATTGAAGTCACCCAATAACTCTATTTTTTCGACTGTTAGACTCCACAGTGTTGACAAAAACAATAAGTTGTTTTTAATCACTCTAAATAATTAAGTTCTTAATAACTCATAATACTAAGCTTATTATTAAAAAATATTAAACTGCGTATTTTACCTATAAAAAATATTAATAAAAGACAGCACAAGTAAAAAGGTGGCCTACAAGAATTGCTTCTAATTTCTTTTAAAAAAAGGTGGCCTAAATTAAGCATCTATTGGTGCTAATACGCATCAAACAATCACATATTAAACCAATGAAGATAGTCAACCGCTTTGCTTCAGAGTTGTAATCCAATGTATTATGCTAAGATGTTGCCAAATTTAAATAGAAAGCAAAAGATTAGAGAGAGGGACGGAGAAACCAAAAAGAATATGCTTGCACGAATGCAGTGATAGAAAAGCTTGCCTGCTTCAGGTAGCATATGACTCCAACATTAACAAGTTCTCCTACATCACTTTCTGTACTCTGTGACAGCTTCTCTCCATCTATCCATGCTGTAGTAAGAACCTTTCTTGATGTATATTTATCATAGGTTTTTGGTACAACAACCTAAAACACATCTAACCTTTTCAGGGAGCATCAAAAAAACTTTCCCACAGATTAAGATAATAAAACTCCATCAAGTGAGAACTTGTTTAAAGACGCTTTTATTGACAGAACTTCTACTAAACATAAAATAATCAATAGATAAATAAATCTTTCACTATTCTCATTTTAAAACAGCATAGTTCGCTGGAAAATATCAATGATTAGTGCCATTTCGAGCTCAAACTAATTTAGAACATCTTGGAAATGCAGCATTTAAACTTTCTTTTTCTTTTTTCTTTTTTGTTTATTTCATACTGCAAATTCCACAGTTTAGTACGTGATATCTGGATCACCAAGTATGGGTTTGTAACCAAACTCAGTAGCTGAAATCAAATGAACTTCTCGAAACGAAACAAAAGTATACTGTTAAGAGTTATTAGACTCACCTGAGGAAGGTCTTTCCTCATCATTTCAGCAAATATTGTTCCGTTTTTTCCTTCATTAACATAATCTAGCTCCTCAAAAAATCGAGCAGCCCATTCATCAACCAATCCGACTACATCCGTGGAGATCTGAAAAATATAAGCAGAGAAGCGAGGGATGTGAAGAAGCCATTACCTCTACCGGTAGTTAACCCTTCAACAGAAATGTAGTAGTTTTAAGACAGAGCCAAGTGACTTTAAGTCAGATGTGTAACACTACCTGAGGAAACCTTCTAAGTACCAAACCTAAATTCCGTATGATGAACAAATCGACTGTAACCGTCTCAAGAACAAAAGGCCTCTGCACTTTAACAGCAACCAGATCCCCATTTTCTTTCAAACGGCCCTTGTACACCTGTCCAAGAGATGCTGCCATGGCAATAGAAGAATAAACAATTTGAAATAATGAATTTCAAAATACTAGCAGAGGGAGGCTGGAATTTTCTGTTAATACAATTTTATGTACAAATGATTATCTAGGAAGCTACCAGCAGCAATCGGGGAAGATGATAGTTCAGAATAGATGTTATTCCATGGCTGACCAAGTTCCTCCTCAATAAGAGCCATAGCTACATCATCTGGAAATGAAGGAACCTTCATATAACACCAAACAGAAAGATCAGCCATGAAGAGGGATGCCTAAATTTACATAAATGGGAAAACATTAGACAAAAATTAAACCAAGCGGAATCTCTCCTCCAATGCAAGAATTTGATGAAAAAAACTATAACTACCCAGGGAGTGGTACCCACATCTCTCGTTATGACCCCAAAAAGACTAGTCAATATAAAACTTTCCTAGAAGCTCTCTCATTCATCGTCTTCTCTCTCTCTAAACCCTCTCTCTTCTCTCTAATCTTCCCCAAACACCAGAGCTGCACGACGGGGGGTGGGAGCTTCGGCTCCCCTCCCCTCCCTTTCTCTGTTAGTTTTTTTTTTCTTTTCTTTTTGGTTTTTCAGGTCAATAAGGGAGGAATGCCACTCGGGACTATCCAACCGCCGACCGTCAACACGCGCCCCTGTAGGATGTTGGTTAGCTGCCGATCTACAAGCCCACCGAACGTGGTGCCAAACAGTGTGACTGTCACGAGCCACCAAGGGGCCACCTGCAGACGTTGTTCTCAGCTTTTTTGGGTACTCAGATTTCGGGACTTCAGTTTTCAACCGATGGCTTTCCTCCCAGAGTAGTATGTGTCTTGCACGGCCTCTGTTGCCGTTATTTTTGTGTTCTGTCCTTCCGTTTTTGGAGTTTTGGTTTCTGGGTCTTGCACGGCTTCTGCCGCCATTGTTTGTGTCACCGTTGTGTGTGTCCTGTACCTCCGTTTTTGGAGTTGGGTTTTTTTATGTCTTGCACGGCTGCACTCTGTCGTAGGTGTTTGTGTCTTGCATAGCCTCTGCCGCCATTGCTTTGTTTTTTTGTTCTGTTCGTTTCCTGTGTTGTCCAAGGTGAGGTGATGAGCTGCCTAATCGGTCGCAATCTAAGCCAAGAGCTAGTTGAGAGCGGCGGGCGATGTTATGGCCAGTGGTCGTTTGGCCGGCCTTCGCTGTGGAGCTTGTTGTGGTCTGTACGCAAGCTAGGTGCTCGTTCCATCTGGGCTCGTGATGCTGATGTCTGCGGTGGGTGTGCCGTCAGAGTTCATGTCGTGCTCGTGGTTGGGTTGTTTTGTCGTGTGTTTTGTTTTGTTGGTTTGTCTGTTTATTTAGTTTTAGTGTAGAAATATACTA
This sequence comes from Carya cathayensis, assembly GCA_011037825.1. Taxonomy (NCBI): domain Eukaryota; kingdom Viridiplantae; phylum Streptophyta; class Magnoliopsida; order Fagales; family Juglandaceae; genus Carya; species Carya cathayensis. Next base: position 428,509 of record QGSO01000530.1, read on the forward strand.
TTGGACTTTCTGTCTATAGTAGTTGTTTCCCGTACTTCGCCTCCCTAGAGGTTGGAGGGGGTCATCCCGTTTTGTTTTTACAAAGCGTTTACTCTCTCTTTGGAGAGACTCAGAAGTTAAGACAATGTCCGTCACTTTGTGTGCTGAGAAGCTCCTGAGCAAATGTATTAGTTGGCTTATAGTCTGGTTCTCCTGTATTGATAAGTCACAGTTGTAACTTCGTATACTGAATGCATGCAATGAAGCATATTTCCATCAAAAAAAAATATATAAAACTTTCCTAGAATTACTTACAAAGCACAATCTTACCTGATAAATAGCCAATGTGGAACTTAACACTCAAGTCTACCTTCATAACCTATCCAATAAATGGGGGTTATTCATATTCTCGATTTGAGACTTAAGTATTACAAACTCTCTCTTAAATTCATGCTATCCTTGTTAGAACCATGTCATGTAGTGCTCCAGTATCACATGGCTGACCTTACTATGTGGCTTTGATACCCTAGGTAATGACCCAAGAAAAGCAATAGGCATGCCCGCATCATAGGTCCAAAAAGACTGATCAAGCTGGAACTTCCTTAAAATCATAAAACCCAGTTTTACCTTCTTCCCCCCAAATAGGTGTAATCTCTTGTATACCACCTATGTACTCGGGCTTTGCCTATTCTTATTAATATAATATAATCGTTTACCTAAAAAAAAAAACCCAGTTTTACTTAGTAAGTAGTCAATGTGGGATTTAACACCTGACTACCTTTATAACTATCCAATCTTTTTAGGCATTCATATTTCCAATGTGGGACTGTGGTGTTACAGAAACATTTGATCTTCATGTTCAAGTTGGAATATGTTTGTTTTTTAGTAGGTAAAACAAAATTTCATTAAATCAAGAAAATAGGCGAAGCCCAAGTACATAGGAAGTCTACAAAGAGAACACCTAGTTACTGGGAGCTAGAAATGGATACGAGAAAATCATGAAAACTAGCCCCATTGGGGACAAGAACAGAAGCCCACGAGAATAAAGTGTGGAAGAAGAAACATCTAAGATCATCCAAAGAGCGTTGCCGATCTTCAAAGCTCTAACTATTCCTTTCCAGCCATATACATCACATGAGACATAACAGAACCATATTCCACACTGCAGGTTACACTGAAGGCCTCTCCAACTAGCAAGGAGATCCACCATCCTCTTGGGCATTACCCACACAAGTCCGGTTCTGCTAAAAGCATCCCATAAGATCCTGGCCACCTCACAGTGAAATAATAAATGGATCCACAGTCAAGTTGGAATATGTTAACTACAACTAACAACTGTGATGTGATAAGCCATGCCAATGTCTGCCAAAACACAGCATGAAATGAAAGTACCTACCATGAGCTCATCTCAGACTGATTGACTAATATTACCATGATACAAAGCTTGTGAAATGCACTGAATACTCCCCTCAATAGATCTAGCAATAAGAACCTAACATCACAAACCAAGTAGTACAAGAAATTACCTTAATCCACAAGCCTAGATTATTCTTTCACGTAGTTTTATGCCATGAACACTTCCCTAAACTTATCTACAAATAAGAACCCTGACATCACAAGCCCAATCGTACCAGAAATTACCTTAATCCACAAGCCTACGTTAGCTTCTTTCATGAAGCTTTTACACCCTGATTTAATGGACATATAAAACATCCCCAACAACTTTTTTGATGAGTAAAACATCTTGACTAACTGATCAAAGGTAATAACTAAAATTACCTAAAACATTCACAAATTCTAGCTCAAAATTCACATTTGCACAGCATGGTATAACTTAATTTTCTTGTTTTATACCCATGTCTATATTGCTGAGTGTTACGGATATCATATAGGTTATTTTTCTTTCTTTTTTCTATTTCAGAAGAGCACAGAGCTTTAACTTTGATTAGATGTAATCATGAAAATAAAAAACATGAAAGGAAACAAAAAAGGGGCACATATACTTTACCTTATCGCAAAGCTTTTGCAGCTCAATCATTGCAACAGGTGACAGTATATCCGGGCGAATACTCAAAGCTTGACCAAGTTTTATATATGCTGGACCCAAAGAGGTAACAATTTCCCTTATCTCAATTGCTCTAGCAACTTCATTCTGATATGGAAAAGTAATAGATGAGTTAAGCATACAGAAATTGACAAGTTAATTTTAAAGATTGGACATGAGTGGCATTCCAAATCAGTATATACAATGGAGGAAACCCACATTCCCCATTTGTGGAGACATTGTAGGAAAAAAGTGCTTCCAGATGAAAGATATATGCATTCACACAATCAATGTAGTTTAAAACTGAATGATCTTGATTCATGCTTGAATCACAAGAGTACAACTGATCCTTTGTTTCTCTTTTTTGTTTTTTCTTTTTCCTTTTGGGATGACAAGGGTGGAGGGGCTTAAAGGGTTTCCTAAATTCTAATCAGAGAAATAAAGAAGCAGAATAGCAAGCTGAAGACAATGAAAATAAGAACTGGAAAAGTTTTCCCTGACCATCCCACAATTAGTTAGTCTGTTTAGACTGTATACCGCATTAAATTTGCACAAGACCCATCATAACAATGTATAATCATTTCCAATGGATGCATTGGGCAGGCTGGCTTGCCTCCAAGAATGCATGAACATTTTTAAACAATTGTAAGGCTACATGAGAAATAAATAAATCAAAAAAAAAAAGTGATAGAAAACAAGGCAATTGAAGCATTATTGCAGCAGGACCAGGAAGCACAATTTGGTTTGCAGAAATACAAGAAGTAGCACCCATAATGGATGTTAAATCAAGGGAAAAAACCATCATATGATGACTCAAAGAGCACATGAACTCAAAAATAACCAATTATGAAAAACTACTTTCTATAAACTGTTTAAAGGTGAATTGATCATGTAGAATTACTATCAGCTTGAAAAGGCCAAAAAAAAAGTATCATGGTCATACCTCTTTGACCTTCTTGTTTATCACATCCAAAGCAAGGCGTGATAGAAAACCCCCGGTAACAGACAGTAATTGAACAATGCGTGTTGCAACAGCACGTGGCCGTTTTCGCCAATATGCTGAAATGCTGGCAGGATCATAGACTAAAGGCAAAAACTCACTGCTTTCATCTACCTAAGGAAGCACAAAGAGACACTTAGCATCATCAAGTAACATTATAATAGGGACACATTAGGACCAACTAAAGATTCAGCATCAAAGTTTCAAAATGAGAAAGCATAAAGGATCATGAGAAGCTCTACATCCAGCCATATTAAACAGTCTTTGTTTAGCATCAAATGAACGGATGTAGCCTCCATCAGGTAGCTTGTTTATATGCAGACCAGGTCATTTTTGCAACATCAACCACTCTTAAAACAAAAGCTGACTAGTCCATTGCAAGACTTACAAGTTTTTATACAATTACTCCAAAAGTAACCATAATCCTTATTACCAGAATGTCACATTCATGTACTGCAAGAGTATGTTTTTATTTTTCTTTTCGTTTGCTTTTTAGTGCTTCGAGTTAGAACCTAAGCCTTACCCCTCTCATCCCATTCCTTCACACCTAATCCAAGATTAAGGGAGCAAAATTTAACAATACGGTCTCAAGACAATTAGCTATCACAAAAGTAATATCTCATATCATGACACCCACTATTGCCCAAGTAACCTTCTTCTCAATGGCCAAACTGTGCAGGCACATATCCAGTCACCAATCAACCCACAAATTTTTTTCTTGTTCAAGTATTACCGTAAGTTCTTCACATAACTGAATTGAAATAAATTAACCACCAACCCCCCCCCCCCCCCCAAAAACAAAAAAAACTGATCAATTTCAAATGGCTGTTGTTACTTCTAACTCCACCCTTTACTGCAAATATGATATTTTAAAGAATTTTCAACAAATTTAATTGCAGTTCAACAATATGTACCTTTCAGCTCTCACTCTCTCTCTCACTCTCTATTGGACACATAATTTGTACCATTGAGGAACTTTAGTTTTTAGGTAATTCTTCACTTCCTACAATTTCATAAAATAAAAACCAAAATTACCCTGTCATACTCATAAACTTGGTTGAGAATTACAGAAACCAGTACACCTTTCATCGTGGCTCAAACACTTAGGAGCGATCCATTCCACAAGACATCATAGAAAAGGAATTCGAACGTCATTCAACCTATACAATGCGAGTATACATACCTCAACGAGGCGTAGCCGAACATTATCAGCAGCAAACTGCGAGTCCCTTAGATTCTGTCCGCGAAGACCTTTCATCAGTATTGACAACTGTTCATTTTCTTCCATCTGTGCCCTCACTCTTTTAATTTCCTGTGAAACATCTCCAATTCTCTGCCATTTGCAATGCCAATAAACCAGTCAATAAGAAAATAAAGATTAACGACTTGGTTAAAATCAGCTTTAAGAACGTGAATTTCAATCCTATTCTCTTCCTCTCTATTTCCTCCACTTTCACTTGGAACCAAACAGAATTAGTCATTTTCACCAGTGTTTTCAACAGTAAAAACAAAGAATGAATTTGAATGAATTTAAAATTAAAAATTAAAAAAGATAAAACAATCCAGAATGTCAGACAGCTTCTTTAATCGTGCAAATCAGGCAAATTTCATAAAAGAAACCACCTCCCAATCCAAACTAAACTTTCCTCCTCTTTCTCAGCAACAAACGGAGCATTGCCGAAAAATAAAATTTTAAAAAAAAATGTATTTAAAATTCAGCAAGAAAAATATGGATCGGCAAGTTCATTTACCGACGAAGTTCCGTTGACTGATTTCTGTGGCGGCGAGGACCCATTCACGGACGAACCGGTGGGGGTTGGTTTGGGTCCAGTGGCGACCGCGAAAACCCGGTGGTTCCGTCTACGAAGCCGACTTCGGGTACCGTTAGGCAGTGAATGGTGGGCCGGAAAGGTGCAGCGAAGCGACTCGGTTCCACAAAAGCCGAGCTGTGGTGCTGCAACCATAATGGAGTCGTAGTGGTCTGAGTCTGAACAAATCGATCGAATTTGTCTTGTATTTATGTAGTGGTGGAAGGCCTGGCGGTTGGAGCAACACGTGGCACGATGAGGAGCTAAGAAAGAGTGGCTCACTTTCTCCGGTTCTTCCTTCTAGTCTTGACACTTTGTTGGAGGCTACGTGACCTTTCCTTCACCACTTTTATCAGCCAACCAATAATAAGATGAAGATCTACAGCCATCAAATGTATAAATGTAGCCATGAAATATATAAATAACACGTGATTATTTAAAAAAAAAAGTAAAATTTATAATTAAAAAATTAATTTTTTTAATTTTACTTTTTATATATAAATATCATATTAATTTATTTTTTTCAAATAGACTACATGATATTTATATAATTACGACTGTAAATATCTCTTTAAGATGAAAAGTTTTATCATAAATTGGTACGAATTGCACAAAAAATTTTTATTTTTAAGTTAATGTGAAGATTATATTTAATTTTATATTGACTTAGTATAATTTAAAAAATAAATTTCACAATTTTCTTTTTATCCCTGGGAACGGAATGCAAAAATAAAGAATTGCATGTGTTAATGTTAATTAATTAAGATATGATTATCTTAATTAATCTTATGGTTTTCACTGGCCATCAATGGTGTCTAAATAGGCCGAGTCCTATTATTTTACTCAACTTTTTTAAAATCATTCTCCGAAAATTTCATGGGTATCTTTTGGATAATATTTAATGAGTGTATATATTTGTGGGTGGTCTAACTACCAACCAATTCTAATTATTATTTTCTGTTCTCATAGCTCAAAACTCTTTGTATTAATATTTCATAATTTTATAATCATCAAAATATTTTTTTTTATTTTACTATTGATTTTTACAATATGTCATCTATCAATTTAATAATTTTTTCTTCATATCGTTTAAATAATCTTTTTTTATTCTTTTTAAATATTTCATTTCTATCAATAAATTTACCATATCCATATATTTTTTTTATATTTGCAATTTGTTTTTACATACAATGTAAATTAATTCAGTCTTATACATAAAACAAAAATTAAAAATAAAATCAAAATATGAAAAAATTGGTTTAAAAATATTTCAAGATATTTTTTAGAAGAAAATGAAATATATATATATATATATATATATATATATCTATCTATTATAATAAGCGCCTATGCGCTAACTACAGTAACACACAGTAATATTTGTCGTTCCGTTTCCGTAATTCCATTTTACACAGTAACATTGCACAGTAACATTCCGTTTTTTCGTCCACAGAGATAGTAATGAATAGTAAGATATGAATAGTAACTACACAGTAATTATGCACAGTAAAAATAATAATTTGTCGAAAATTTCCGTCAATACACAGTAATTATGCACAGTAAATATAATAAAAAATTCTATAAATCGACGAATTTCCGTGACTACACAGTAATTATGCACAGTAAAAATAATAATTCGTCGAAAATTTCCGTCAATACACAGTAATTATGCACAGTAAAATAATAATGTACAAAAATTTCCGTCAATACACAGTAATTATGCACAGTAAATATAATAAAAAATTCTATAAATCGACGAATTTCCGTAACTACACAGTAATTATGCACAGTAAAAATAATAATTCGTCAAAATTTCCGTCAATACACAGTAATTATGCACAGTAAATATAATAAAAAATTCTATAAATCGACGAATTTCCGTGATTGCACAGTAAAGATAATAATAAAAAATTCGAAATGCACAGTAAAGATAATTATTTCTTCTTCTTTCTTTCTTTTCTCTTCCCCTGCGTTTTTCTTTTCTCTCCCGTTCTTCTTTCTTCTTTTCTCTCTCTCCCCGTGCTCTCCCCTTCTCTTTTCTTCCCCTCTCACCGTTTCAGATCTGTTTGTAAAAAATTTATTCAAGTTTCTTTTTTCCTTTCGTTTGATTTCTATTTTTCAGATCCACATAACAAATTTTTTTTCTATCTGTGTTCATATGTTTTTTTTTCTTTTTGATTCAAGTTTTTTTTTCTTTCAGACTTTCATCTTCACTTTCTAAAAAAATTGATTTTTTTGGGTGTTGAACATGTATTTTTGTTGTGTATTGACAGATCTATATCTATTCGTTTAGATCTATGTTCATGTTGAGGATCGAGAACAAGATCAACACGCAGGTGACCTTTGCTAAGCGGAGGAAAGCTGTACGAGTTTCGTTTAGATCTATGTTCATGTTGAGGATCGAGAACAAGATCAACACGCAGGTGACCTTTGCTAAGCGGAGGAAAGCTGTACGAGTTTTGCTGCAATTCAAGGTATTCACCAGAACAACAAAACCACTTTTGCACCCTCTAAACCACAAAAGGCAAAGCAAAACCATCAAAACTGCTTCCTTCTATTTTTATTTTTCTATTTTCTAAGTCATCTTTCTTTTATTTTCATCTCCGAGTTGATTTTTTGAAAGAGAAAAAAAAATTGATTTTTTTTGTGTTGAACATGTATTTTTGTTGTGTATTGACAGATCTATATCTATTCCTTTAGATCTATTAGTTTTCACTTTAAACGTAGAAGTGAATGCAACCCTCATCTGCGCAGAATATGATTTTAGCTACCAAATATAAAATTGAGCATACAGAATATGTACCAGAAGATAAATACACAATATGAATATTTTTAAGATATTATTTTATTATCTCGAAAAAAATTACAGAAATTTGAGGCTCTTCGCCTCATTCTTCAAACGATCTTGCTCCTCTAAAATTTGCGTGGCATCTCTGTCTAAAGGAGTAGGCAATCTAAAAGAAGAATTAAGCAAGGATTTTAATTTCCTATTCTCTCGCTTTATTGCTTCTATCTTCATTTCAGACTCCTGAAGAAGTCGCTGAAGGATAGAAATTTTCTCATTGAGTTTATCCAAATCATAAGGTTTGGATTGTAGTCGCTGAGAAAATGCATAAATAGCTGAAGAGTAATGGGTACCGAGATTTACAAGGTCGTAAATAGTTTCAACATCTGACTTATTAGCCAGATCATTATTGTATTGTACTATAGAACCTACAGCAGAAGCAGAAACAACTGGTGAAAATGGTGTAGAATACCTCACGTATTGGTTACGAGAAGATTGCTGGGCCATTGTAGAGTAAGAATGCAAAGAGAGATTGCAGAGTAAGAATGCAGACTAATTATAGAAAAGTAAAGAAGATGGGATGCGAATGAAGATGAGCTGAATATTTCTTTTATAGAGAAAATTATGACTAAGCACCTCTATCGCTTCACGGCATCTCTCGTGAAGCGTCTCTTTACAAGAGACAAGAAGATGTAGCATCATAGCTCTACGGCGCCTGACAGCTACAGAAAAGCTGAAAAAACTTGCGGTGCTTGTCTGATCTAAAAAGCTGGCCACCGTTTTTGTTGAAAAATAAGGTTAACGGTTTAATATTGATGAATTCTTCACTAACTGTGTTATTTACAAGAACTACAGAATCGCACAACCACGGTATATATGTTTCCTTCATATTTTGATTTATAACTTCTGATATAACAATTTCCTCATATGAATAGATCATTAAAATTGACAATTCTACTTTTATTTGTTCCAGTTGTCGAGCCTATGTTGAGATAGATGATAATACAGGACGATTGACAACTGTTTTATTTAGAGCAATTGCAGAAGATGCTGTTCTATTTGGAGCAATTGCAGAAAACGTCCCTTGGACGTTTTGCTTCTACTAGTATATATATATATGTGTGTGTGTGTGTGTTTTAAATGATGAACAATAGAAAGAATTTACTTATATGGTAAAAATCAAAGTAAAAGAAAAGAAAATAATAATAATAAAAATAATAAAAATATTCAGAGTATGAACAGTACCAACTACATGTAATGGATTATTGTGTCTAAATGTATTTTATATTTCTTTTTACATAATCGAAATGAACTCTTTTTTAGAGCAATTTTTTAAATAATTTACATTTTTTGTATAATACAAAAGCCATTGATTAGTAAAGCTCCTTAATCCGCTTTCCATCTTTTTTTTTCTTTTAATTTTTTTTATTTTCTTAAAATGGCTCGGTATTCTACAATACTACAAGTGAACATTCCGGTGTTTCAAGCTACACATCAATAAAATATGATGCATAAGAAATTATACTTAATTTTTTCCTTCCTTTTTGTCATGAATTCTTTTTCTTGGTTTTCTAAATTTTAAATTTGTAAATAAATGTGCTTCTTTTTTGGATTGCCATGTATATCATTTATATTCCACCTATAAATAATTAACATATCTATATTCTATTCATTGGGCAGACGTTGCCTAACTACGACTACTATAAATATATGAAAAATTCTAAATATAAACCTACATATCACACATCATATTTTTTTTAATTTTTTTATTTTATTAAATGTTTGATATATAGATAATGAGTAAAAAAATTTAATTAGTTTAAGAAGAATAAACTCAAAAAATTTAAAAAAAAAACATAATAAAAAAATATGTAGTGTGTAGGCTTATGTGTAGCAATGCTCTAAAAATATATGTAAGTGTGTGTGAATGGATTGATAGAATTTTATATATAAAGGGATTTTATTTCTCAGTTCTCGTTATGGTATTCAACCGATCCTAACTTATGAGATTCCGTGCCTTAAAAATTCAAGACATTTAATATTGTTATTTCTTCCTTTTTCTCATATTTTTATTGATGAATCATATATTCTATATGAGAAATTATATTTATACTATTAAGGTGTGCAAGTTTGGGCGCATTATTTTTAAAAAAGTAAATAAATATAATAATTACATAAAAATAATTATTTTTTAATAATACCTCTCATTCTTTTTCAAGTGGTGTATATAAAGTTTACACAGTCTATAACCATATCTAATATTACTTATCGTAGAAATATTAAACTAATACATCTAATTCTTGTATCCCATTCTGTGGGACATTTTTGTCAAGCTATGTGTTAAAAAGTGATATTAACCATTTAATTTGTGTTCAAGTAAGAAATAATTATATTTATAGTAATGAATAAGTTTATTTAATATTTATGGGGTAGCACTACGCTGGTAGCTCCCAGCGCAGGAGCTATCGTTAGTTATAATGTGTGTTTTTATTTTTAGTTTTTTTTTTATATGTATTTTTTTAATATTTTTAAATAATTTTTTTAAAAAAATTTTACAATATTATTAAAAAATACTTACTTAATTATTAAATAAAAACAAAAAAATAACAAAAAAAAAACCAGCGGCGGCCTTAAGTGGAAGTCACCAGCGGTGACCTAAGCATTTCCAATATTTATGACTATATAGTGGAAGGAATAATTTTGATAGAATTAACGACTTTCATACAGGGAATAAGTGAGAAGACGGAAGTGGGGCTGTGGTGATAACGTAACTGAAAGGTGGTAAGGATTTGGAGTTTTGTGGTGTCATCATCACGACTCATGAGTCATGTCCTGTCTGTCTCTACAGAAGAAGTAGGCATCGCTACTTTAGTTTGTGGGTGGTAGTGTCAGCACTCTACACCCGTTGCTTCCTCCACAATTGGCCTCCATATTTGTTTGTTTGGAACTCGTTATTGTGATAAAAAAATAAAAAACAAAAAATATAGAAAATGCATCGATACTGATAATAGTGTATGTATCTTTATATTTATTTTTATATTTACATAATATCTTTTTAAATTAAACTATATTAAAGTATGTATATTCAAAATTTTGCATGACTATAAATAGTAAAATTTGAAGGAATACTATTCACTCTCTAAATATTGTTTTACTATTTTTTCCCTCTCACAACAATTAAAATCAACTTTGTAAAATTTGTATTAAGATGATTTTGATGTATAAAATTTGTATTAAGTTAGTGATATAAAGTGTTTTTTAGTACATATTAATATTTATTGATAAAATTGGTCATTTTGATATATGAAATTGGTAAGATTTAGATATATGAAATTGATATTTTTTAGCACATTGTGCTAATTGTAAAATATATAAAAATAATAATTTTAAGAAAAAATAAAGAATAATAATATGTTTTTGTTATTTGGTTCAAAGATGTATAATCCAATATGGAAGTTTTTTTTAATATGTAAAATCAATTTTTAAAAGATGTGATTTTGAAGATGCATAAAAAGAAACCAATGCTAGTGCTCTTATCCGAGGGTCTTTCTTTTACTCAACGAGCTTAATATCATTTCTAAATTTGCTATCAAGAGTTAAAATATAAAGAGGAATGGGGTGATAAAATAAGAAAAAGATACCAGATAGTAACATATGAGGTAAGTAGGTTTTATAGTATTTGTTAATGACGTGTTTCGCATCTATCTGCTCTCAACGATCACCTAAGAAAATGAAGTTTGATGGCCAGGAGTGCCAAAAAACAACCATGATGCCTAAGTTAATTTTAGCTCCACGGAGAGAATGAGAATAATACCCCCGAATTGTACATGTGCCAGGGCTTTTATACCTCCCTCGTTCCATGGGGTCATTGTTCTTCTTGTACTTGAGGTGTTTGCCCCTATCTTAAGTGGCATGTCAACACATTTAATGCAGCATCTGTCAGGGACAAGATCTCCCACCAGGATCTCCAGCCAAAGCTCCATGTTGGTGCATTTAATACGGTGTGATTCCCTGCGAGTCATCTGGTTAGTGGCATGCCCGTGTGAACACTGTCCCTTCTCTCTACCTTGGCCCGAGCCCCCCACTTTCTTATCAATTGGTAAACTTGCAACATTTGGGTTGTAGGCCTTAGTAGAGAAGAGTCAGGCTTAATCAGAAGAGGGAAGAATAATCCAATGTAACTTTCTATTCACTTGTGGGGTCCAGGCGGTTTGCGGAGGACAACCACGGCTCCTCCCTTCTTGAGAATCCATACATACCTTATCAGTATATGGATAACTATCTCTTGAGCACTAGTTTAGGTTTGGCCTCAATGGGAAAATAACACAGAGCACCTAACAACATATCTTCACAGACTAAGAACTACAAGATTGCCCCTTTCATTCTGGGGGTGACGGAGGGATCGCACCATTCTAGCCTTTTTTCCATGCTTTTCCCAAAGGTCTAGAGAAATCTGCAATCTCCAATTAATCCGCATATTCATGACATATGGGCATGACGAGAATTTTGTTTCCTAGGTTGATGGCACCCAAAACAGCTTCTTGTCCTCTGTCTCGAGGCTCACATTCGTCTTGCTAAGGGGTTCTTCCAGGAACTCCGGAGCTCCTGAGGTTCACAACAACTCTTAATACTTTGAAAGGCAGCATTGGTCTACAATTACCTCTTCTATATACCTATATACGGTGAGAAGCTCTTACGAAGTATCCGATTTCGTTATCTTGGAGGCTACCGAGGCCCACTGCGGCGCTGTCGACTCAGAGGAGTTTGTCAAGAAAGTCGCATTGTTTCCCTTCGTGATCTCGAATGGCTTGCGGCTTCCTTTCTACCATCCCGTCTGAGACATTTTGGACTATTTTGCATTGGCCCCATTGCAACTTCATCCCAACACGTGGAGAATTTTGATGTCATGTTGCATCGTTTGGCGTCAAGTCTTGGAAGTCGAGGGGAATACTACCCAACTTGATAGTGAGGGAGTTCTTTTTTGTGCACGAGGTGTGGCTCCACAATGACAAAATGTGCAGCTTCCACTCCTGTAGCAAGTACAGGGTTGCTTGCTTGGAACCTACTTTTGCAATGTCATGGAATGGTTTAAGAGATTTTTCTTTGTGTCAAGACGTGGTTGGGAATTTCTCACCGGTGAAGGCCGCCCACCAAGAATTCCATGTTCGAGCTGTGTGGGAAGTTGTTCCAGATAACAATGACTTTTTCTAGAATTTGTCCAACTAGGAAAAAGCTCAATTGAGTCTATCCTTGGGTCAAATACCACCAAGAGGAGGTTTGGACCAACACTCTGTTGACTAAAGCCAACATTGACTGATTTTCGATAATGCCAAATCAGTCGTGCTTATGTGGCTACCACTTTTTGAGGGAGCTCCTCACCCCTTGGGGCCAAAAGAGTCCTTTAAGTCCATAGTCAGAAAGGAAGAGGAAAAATTAAATGTTGAAAGCGAGACGTCATCAAGAACTAGTAGCAGCACTAAGTTCGAGCAGGAGTCCCCCCTTTCATTTCGAGGCCATGGTAAGTCTTCGTAGGCTCCGCCCTTTACCTTGCCAGATGACCGGGTGTCAATCGTGAATCTTAGCCGGGATGAGGAAGAGCTTGATATGGCCTTCTTCTCAGCTTTCTTTGAGCCTGCTCTAAAGGTCTCTCGCAAACCTAATGTGTCATTTAAAGACACCAACGGGATCCCCCCTACTCCCAAATGACGAGGCCATGGCACATACCATCGTTGACTCAATCATCAACGCACCTCTTGAAGGCTGGAGCCTAGCCCCGTTGATCACCATGAGGATCACCGGCTAGAACATCCATGGGCTTGGGAACCCACAAGCTGTTCAATCCCTTCAAACTCTGGTTCAGAGAGAAGATCTTGACATCCTCTTCCTCCAAGAAACAAAATTAGGTAAGGGCAAATTGGAATTTCTCAAATTTATGTTGCATTTCTCTAGTTTTATTGTTGTTGATTGTGATGGTCGGAGTGAAGGTTTGGGTATTTTTTGGAAATTTGATATAATTTTAGAGCTTCGTAGTTTTTCAGAAAATCACATTGATACATGGATTGGTGATTCATTATCTCATGTAAAATGGCAACTCATTGCTGTATATGGTCATCCTGAGATATCTAGAAGGATTCAGGTATGGAATTTGGTGAAATCTTTGCGATGTACTAATTGTGTGGCTTGGCTATGTTTTAGTGATTTTAATTAAATCCTTGTACAATATGAGAAGTTAGGAGGGTCTATTAGGCCTCATAGTTAGATTATGGAGTTCCATAATTTTGTTGATTATTTTCAATTCATGGATTTGGGCTTATTGTGTTTCCCTTTCACTTGGTGTAATAAGAGAGAGCGAGGGGATAGAGTCTCTGAACATCTAGACCATTTCTTGGAAAATGCTGCATGGTCGAAGTCTTATCCTCAAGCTATTTTGAAACATCTGCCATTTTATTTTTCTGATCATTTTCCAATATGTTTGTCTTTGATTGGTTGGAATTCAAACCTAGTATATGATTGTAAACCGTTTCGTTTTAAAGCTATGTGGGCTCGTGTACTTGAACGTGAGGATGTTATTAGGAGGAGTTTGGCTTTTAAGGAGGGGAGTGGTGTTGTATCATCTATGCTTTTTCTCTATTTCTAATTGTATTCGTAATCTCAAAAAGTGAAATAAGGATAGTTTTGGAAATATTCAGAGTCAAATTCATGAAAAACAAGCACAATTAAGAGATCTGTATGATTTATCAATTTCATTTCCGGCGATAGCTACTGGGCCGATAAAGTTACTTAAGGAGGAAATTCATGAGCTCTTGGAAAGGGAAGAGATTTTGTGGAAACGACACTCTAATGTCCAGTGGCTAAGTGATGGGGATCAAAATACAAAGTGTTTTCATTCAAAGCTTTCACAAAGATATAAGCGAAATCGAATCCATGGTATTCTTAGTACTGAGGGTTGTTGGTTTGAGAATGAAGCAATGTATGCTGAGATTTTAAGACACTTTGCTGACATTTTCTCTTCAGCCAGTTCTAGACAAGTTAACTATTTACTACCTCTTATACAACCCTGAGTTACAGAGGCCATGAACTCTTTTTTACATGTTGAATTTCACTCGGATGAAGTTTAGAAGGCATGGAATCAAATGCACCCTCATAAATCCCCAGGCCCTGGTGGTATGTCTCCCTTTTTCTTTCTACAATATTGGCATCTGGTAGGCAGAGATGTAATTGCTGTTGTTTTATCTATATTGAATTCTGGATAGTTACCTACTGATTTGAATCATATATTTATTGTTCTTGTTTCTAAAATGAATAATCCTAATAAGCTTGGAGATTATAGGCCTATAAGTTTATGTAACATTGTCTATAAGCTAGTTTCCAAAGTGTTGGCTAATCGATTGAAGACAATCTTACCATTTGTTATTTCTGACAATCAAAAGTGTCTTTGTTCCTAGACGGCAAATTACGAATAAAATTCTTGTCGCCTCTGAAATTCTTAATTTTTTACATCACAAAACTCAGGAGAAGAAAGGCTTTATGTCAATAAAACTCAATATGAGTAAAACTTACGATAGAGTGGAATAGACTTTTCTTGAGAATGTAATAAGTCAAATAAGATTTACTAAAAAAATGGGTATCTTTGATGAGGATTTGTATTTCTATTGTTTCATATTTAGTCTTGGTGAACAATGTGCCTCATGGTCCTATTATTCCTTCTCGAGGCTTACGTCAAGGGGATTCTTTATCCCCTTATCTTTTTCTCATTTGTACTAAAGGACTAGTTTCGTTGTTAAAGAAGACTGAAAATGATGGATGTTTAAGGGTATTTAGCTGTGTCGGGATTGCCCTCGTATCAATAATCTTTTCTTTGCTGATGATTGTATATTATTTTGTCGAGCTACACTCAATGATAATATTTGGATTCAGTCTTTGTTGCTGCAATATGAGGAAGCCTTTGGTCAACAAGTCAATCGAGATAAAATTTCGATATGCTTTAGTAAAAACACAATAGTTGAGATTCGGGATAGTATATTGGGAGTATGGTAGGTGGGAAGAGCTGTGATATGTGATAAGTATTTAGGATTGCCAAATTTTATTGGTCGATCAAAGAAACGAGTTTTCAATGGTATTAAAAATCGAGTGTAGAAGAAATTACAAGGATGGAAAGAGAAAATACTATTATAGTTTAGGAAGGAGATTTTAATTAAAGTTGTAGCTTAATCTATCCCAACCTATTCTATGAGTTGTTTCAAACTTCCACTAGCTTGTAGAAGGAATTGGAGCAATTATTGGCACAATTTTGGTAGGGGCAAAGTGTGATGAAAAAAATAATATATTGGATGAGTTGGAATAATTTGTGTAAATCTAAGTTTGATGAGGGAATGAGTCAATGTTGTTTGGAGAATTTTAATCGTGCTTTACTAGCAAAACAAGGATGGAAATTGCTTCAACAATTAGATAATTTGTTCTATAAGGTATCTAAAGCAAAATATTCTCCCAATTCTTCTTTCCTTGATTCTAGATTGAGTTATAATCATTCTTATGCTTGCAAAGAAATAAGTCAAGCCAAATGGATCACGCAACAAGGTTGTAAATGGAGAGTTGGAACTAGTCAGCAAATTAAAATTTGGAAGGATCGTTGGCTTGATTATGTAATATTATTTACTGCTGGTGGGGATTTGGATTATGATGCAAGAGTGAGTGACTTAATTAATTTTTAATGAAATAGGTTAAAATTGTCTAGGAATTTTCCAAAAGTGGTACAAGATGCTATTTTGAAGATACCTTTGAGTTTCACAACTTTACATAATAAGATTGTTTGAGAGGATTAGAAAAATGGAGTGTTTTCAATTAAATCAACTTATAGAAGAGTGTCAAGGACTAAGTCTAATAAAGAGGAAGGTGAAAGCTTTACTGCTATTATTTGGAAGAAAGTTTGGAAGACCATATGGACTATGAATGCCCCAGGTAAAATAAAGCAGTTTGCTTGGCGATTATGCCATGATATCCTTCATACAACTTCTTTACTTTAAAGATGACACTTGGAGATTGAGGAGTGTTGTCCCTCATTAAAGAAGCAGGTTGAAAGTTCCCATCATGCTATATTATCTTATGAGCAGATTCAGGAGGTATAGGTACGACAATTTCCTAATCTTTTTCATGATTTTCATTCCAGCCCAAATATTGGGGTTTTTCTTTGCAATTTGTTGTTGCCTGTTAGTCTGGAGTTTGTGGTATAGAAGAAATAGGGCTGGTTTGGATACCCAAACTCATCTCACCTCATTTAATTATTATAATTTTTACAAATTTTCACACAAAATATAATAACAATTCAACTTTTTCAAATCTCAAAACAAAACTAATATTAAAAAATTATATTATCACAATATTTTATTCAAATTTTAACAAAATATCTCATCTCATCTTATTTGAACTATGTAACCAAAAAAGGCCTTAGCAATCTTCCAACGTCAATATATTTCTCCAAATGTTGTTGTACAACATGGATTGCATATGCTACAAAGTTATCATCGGGAACACTCTCACCCTTTACCAAGAGCTAGAGATAGGTATCTTAGTTGGCAGCAGCCTCCACTTTATAAAGTCAAAGTAAATGTAGATGAGTTTTATTTTTTGAGTTGAATAAATCAAGTGTGGGTGATGTTCTAAGAGATCATTCGGGTTCTGTTTTAATGGTTGTGTGTGATGTTGTGCATAAAGTGTGTTCTAATGAAACAATTGAAGCTCTGGCTATATTGAAGTTTGTAATTTATATCTCATATGGGTTTTCCTCGACTCATAGTTGAGACTGATTCACAAACTATAGTTAATATGTTGAATGTTGACATGGAGGATTTGTCAAAACAAAAGACTATTCTTGCAGATGTTAAGAGTTTGTCCAATGGTTTTCAAGTTGTTAAGTTTGTTATATCCCTCGTGAAACAAATTATGTGGCACACACCATGCTAGAAGTTGCAAACATGTGGAAGATACTAAATTGTAGTGGTATTCTATCCCTGAGATTGTTAAACAGAGTGTCACTGTTGAGATATCTATGTAAATGTACTTGAATATTGTTATATTGGATAATAAATAAAATTTCAGTTATAAAAAAATTAAAAAAAGTTTGCAAATTCTATAAGTTAAGGAAATAAGAATCTATGGTCCATTTGACAAATTGTTGTATATGACTATGTCAAAACAGGAACAACTCTTCTCATATGAAATCTTGATTTCATCTTAACTTTTCAACTTTTAATTTTTAAAATAAATAATTTTATTTTAAAATATTCATTTTTTTTAATAATTGAGAAGTGGGTCACAAAGAAATTATGTAAAAATAAATGCCTAACTAACATGACTTGATGTGATATGTTAGATTGTAGAGTAGTTATAACGTATTATATGAAATCGTGTAAGTTTGTGAGATTACACTTTGTTAGTAGTCCAATGGTTGGAAAAATGTTATAGTACGGCATGGTTTTTATGGGATTTTTGGGAGGAGCTTAAGGAAGTTATCTAGTTTTTTTAGTACATGGTGACCCATCAGTTTCATGAAGGAAATAAAGTGGCAAATTTTCTGACAAGATTGAGGGAGGGAGGAATTAATTGTACATACAGGAATTCCAATGATTTGTCCCATCAAGTGAGGGGATTGATGAGAATGGATTATTTGGGGCTGCCAAGCCTTAGAGAATAAATGGGAAGTATCTCTGCATTGTAATTGGTGTTACGTTTATGCTGGTTGTTGGCTTTACATTGGTTTTATGTTAGGTTCGTCGTTCTTTTATGTTGGTTTCATTGTTTACATTGGATGGGCAAATTATTTAATTATTTGATTAGTTTTGTTGCTGGTTTTTGTATAGATCATTTTGGATTCTTTGGTTAGTCTTGTTTATTTTTCTTTATACTTGGGGTGGATTTATTGTTTATTTGTAGCTCCCCTAGTATGATATTAAGGATTGATTGGTTGTTTCCAAGGTATTTCTCCACCATAAGTGAGAGTTTTTAATCATTTTGGGGAGAAGCCACTCTTGGACATGTGGCCTCAACTCTTTAAAAAAAATATTTTTCTTTATAATTATGCATGCCAAATAATTATAATTATGCATTTTAAAATTTACATTTTACAAATCAAATCATTCCAAATGATGTGTGGTGT
Source organism: Carya cathayensis (assembly GCA_011037825.1). Lineage (NCBI taxonomy): Eukaryota > Viridiplantae > Streptophyta > Magnoliopsida > Fagales > Juglandaceae > Carya > Carya cathayensis. The sequence goes on from QGSO01000530.1 coordinate 447,277, forward strand.
AAAAGCCTTCAAACAAAATTATGCTTATCACTATAATTTTTTTAAAATTTAAGTACAAATATATCCATAGAGAAAATATTTTAACAAATAGCTTCAAAGAAAATGATTGGGAAAATTAATATGAGATCCTTCCCTTCCTAGAAGGGTAAGGTGAATGTCCTTTCTTTCGAAAGGCAAGGCGGTGGGTAGGGTTTTACTACAAATAGCAGGGTAGAAATTACTTTACATAGTTGAACAGTTAGCTATGGCAGAAGAATTATATCAACTATGGGAAGGATTTACTTTGACAAAGGAAGAGAAAGAAGAAGTAAGTATCTTTCACAGTTAAAGAAACATGAAGATCGGATGTAAGAGGCCAAAACTGCTTGATAATACTTATATTCTTCTGGATCGAAACATCAATAAGGAAGCTTTTAAAACAACTATGACTAAAATTTGGAATCCAAAGGGATGGCTAGCTTTTAATGAGGTATGGCATAACAGATTTCTTGTAGAATTTCATAAAGTAATGGTTATAGATGTTAAATGGATTCGATCCTCCTTTTCAGAGGATTTATCCCCTTATATAGAACATATTTACATAACTTATGTACTGTAATTTTGAGCAGGAAGACCACCTAACTTTTAGCCCTTAGATTACACCTGATGTTCAGCAATGCCGTGTGTAGCCTCCCTCTATTTAGCAGGTAACCTCCCTCTATTTAGCAGTGTTGACTAGCCTACCTGTATACAATCTAAAATACTACAACTGTATAGTATTACAAATATTACAAATATAATGTGGACTGTTGTACATTGACAATAGAGAGGGTGCTTAATGGTAGACCATGATCCTTTGACAAAAAACCTTATTTGTATTCAAGACTTTTCTACTACCATACCTCCTACTGAGCTGTTTTTTACATATGAGCATTTTTGGATCCAATTAAATGGTATGCATTTGGCTGCTATGACCTTAGAAGGTGGGGACCGTATTGGTTCTGCTGTAGGGGAAGAATTGACAGTAGATTTAGATGAAGATGGAGTTGGCTGGGGTAAGTCCCTCAGAGTTAGAATCAATCTAGACATCACCAAACCTTTAGCTCTAGGAAGAATGATCAGAATTGATGGAGAATTAAGGTGGATTGAAATCAAATATGAGAGACTACCTCTTTTTTGTTTTTAGTGTGGAGTCATTAAACATCTGGATAAGGGTTGTGCAATGGATAAAACAATGAAAAATTTAACAGCTAAGTCAAAATCTCAATATGGTCAATGGCTAAGGGCTTCATCAATCAATTCTAATGGTGCTGGAGATAAAAGATTTGGGGGGAATGCTAATAAATCACATATTAATACTCCTCAAGATATGAGAGAAAGGGAAGCAAGTAGAGAAATCATTATTCAACAGCCTCAACTGTTTTATCAGGAAGATTCTCACTTGATTCAAAGCCACACTGATGACATGGAATTCAGTCATATATAGATGTATAACAAGGTGTATGAAGTCCCTCACATGGAGCAAGCATAGTAATCCACTGTCATTGACTTAAATCAAAACATTAGAGGAAAGGAAAAGGACGTAGGAAAATCAAGTATGGAAGAAGTGATAGTGGGTCCTAGTAGAACCTTGAGGTTATCTTCTAGAGTGCAGCTCAACAGCTGCAAGCCAATTAGTCAACTTGGTGCCACAAAAATATCTTCAATTGAAGCTGATAAAACTGCAACTAATAAAGTTAGTTGGAAGAACAGAGCAAGAAAAGTAGGTTTGTCAAGAGCAACTGCAATGGAATCTATGGATACTATATCTTTTGAGTTAACTAGTAGAAAAAGAGAAAAACTAGAGGAAGAAAGCAATGTCCAGATTACTGCATCCAAAAAACACAAAAGAATGCTCCTTCTTGTTAAGAGCTTAAATTAGGAATCTATGGCGAATGTTGTTGAGCCATCCCACCAATAAAAATGAGGTACATAAGCTGGAACTGTCAAGGGCTTAGGAACCCTCGAACAGTTCGAGAGCTTCACTTCATGGTGAAGCAAAGTGCCCAGTGCCCACACATAGTCTTCCTCATTGAGACTAAAAGTAGGAGGGAGAAAATGGGAAAAATAAGAAATAGGTGGGGTTTTGACAAGAGTTTTGTAGTGGATAGCAGAGGTTTCAGTGGAGGCCTTGCACTTTTGTGGAGTTCTAATGTACATGTAGAATTGGACTACTATACTAACTACCATATTTCAGTATCTGTTATCGATCCAAACAATGGAAAGCATTGGCTACTCACTGTTTTCTATGGGAATCCCAACACTGCAACAAGAGAAGCAAGTTGGCAATTACTAATAATGTTACAACCAGCTGATAACAAACCTTGGTTATGCATGGGTGACTACAATGAAATCCTACAACAAAATGAAAAAATTGGAGGTGCTTCAAGAACTTATTCTTAGATGGAATCATTAAGATAAGTTCTACAGCAAACCGACTTGAGGGATATCGGATATAGAGGTCCTAAATACACATACACATACACATGGGCTAACAATAGAGAGGGAGAATCATTCACCAAAGAAAGGTTAGATCGAGTTTATGCCAATTCTCAATGCAACAGCTTGTATCAAAAAATCATTGTTAATACAGTAGCAGCTCGTAACTCGGATCATCACTTTCTATTTTTAAATATGAATACTTAGAGTTAGTTTGCAAGAAGAAAGGCCAGAGTATTTAGATATGAATACTGTTGGGGAGAAAAACCAGAATGCCATGATTTAGTTTCAACAGCTTGGAATGCAAACCTTACCAATGAAAAGACAATTGCAACAGTGTCACACAATTTGACCAGGTGTAAGGTTACACTTAGCAACTGAAGTTAAGGTTAGGAACAAGAAAATAAGAGAGCGGTTGAAGCAAGCATAGCCAGAATGTATCACATACAAGAGAGCAACACAAGCTCAGATTTAGAAGAGATAAAATAGCTTCAGAAAGAGGTGAACATGAAATTAGAGGAAGACGAAGTCAGATGGAGACAAAGATGGCTTAAACAAGTGGATAAAAATACAAACTATTTTCACACTTGTGCCTCACAAAGGTGCATATCAAACTATATCAGAAGCATTTGTGGTGAGAATGGCCAGATTCACAACTCTCCTCAAGGGATCACTCAAACATTTCAAGATTATTTTACTAAGATGTATACTACATCAAATCCTACTGCCCAGACATAATGTTTGCGAGTTTTGAATCCATTGATTCCAAAAGAGATGAACAACAGACTTATTAAACCATTTTCTTTTTTTTGAAGTAGAAGAAGCAATTTTTAGTATGAACCCAATGAGTTCACTAGGTCCATATGGTTTTTCAGCAGGATGTTTTCAGCAACATTGGCAAATACTAGGTAATGACCTTTTATGAAGCAATGATTTTGGCTTTGAACACAAACAATTAGGACAGCACAATTAATGATACATATATTGTTCTAATTCCCAAAATAAAAAAAACCCGACACAAGTTTCAGAATCTCGTCCAATCAGCTTGTGTAATGTTACATACAAGATTATTACCAAGGTCCTAGCAAAAAGATTGAAGACTATTTTGCCTGAAATTATATCTTTAACTCAAAGTGCTTTTATACATGGGGACAAATTTCTGACAATGTTATAGTGGCTTAGGAAACATTACATTTGATGCACTGTAAAGTAAAAGGAATAGATGGCTATATGGCTTTAAAGATGGACATGAGCAAAGTATATGAAAAATTGGAATGGAGCTTTATAGAGGCAGTAATGGAGAGGTTGGGATTTGATAAAAAATGGACGGATCTCATACTAAGTTGTGTTAAATCAGTTTCTTACTCCCTCCTAATTAATGGAACTCCTCAACTAGATTTCTTGCCCTAAAGAGGAATTAGATAGGGTGATCCTTTATCATTGTATCTATTCATAATCTGCTCTAAAGCACTCAGCCAATTACTCTACGAAGCAGAAAGTGAAAATGGAATTTCTGGACTACCTATAGCAAGAAGACAGCTAACAATAAGTCATAAATTCTTTGCAGATGATTGATTGTTATTCAGTTAAGTTTCATCAATACAATGGAGTAGAATGCTTCACTTGATAGGTCTATATGAATCATCTTCTAGTCAAAGGATGAACAAAGAAAAATCTGCTATATTCTTTAGTCAGAACACAAAGGATTCTACAAGAAATAGTATTTTCAGTGTTGCAGGGGTGAGATCTACTACTTCCTATGAAACCTATCTAGGATTACCAGCTTTGGTAGACAGGTCCAAAATTAAAGCATTCAAGAATATTTTGGATAAGGTGAGAGGCAAACTTAGCAATTAGAAACTGAAATTTTTATCAAAGGCAAACAAGGAAGTGTTGCTTAAATCAATGATACAAGCAATTCTTACCTACTCTATAGGAGTCTTCAAATTGCCTAAAGGATTGCTACAAGAACTTAACAAATTGATGAAATGATATTGGTAGGATTAGATTAATCAAGAAAGGAAGCTTAGCTGGGTTAATTGGCAATAAATGGGAAGGTCCAGAGCTACAAGGGGATTGGGGTTTAGAGACTATGAAAACTTTAATCTTGCTTTGTTAGCCAAGCAAGGTTGGAGGATTCTTAAAAATCTCAATTCTTTAGCAGCAACTATGTTAAAAAACAAATACTTTTCCAATACCAATTTTTTCAATGCCAAGTTGGGAAGCAACCCCTCGTATATTTGGAGAAGTATCATACTGTTACAAGAAGGGACCTCATGGAGAATTGGGAATGGTAAGTCAGTTAGAATATGACAGGATAAATGGCTACCACAACCCACTTCATTAAAACCTCAAACTGGTATTAATATCTTGGGGCTAGAAGCAAAAGTTAAGGCTCTTATTGAAGAAGAAACAAAGGCTTGGGATCTTAAACTAATCCAGCCAACCCTTTCACAGCAAGAAGCTGAACTTATAAGTTAAATCTCCCTTATAAATTGTAACAAAAAGGACATTTTAAGATGGATATGCACAACCAATGGAATATTCACAGTGAGGAGTGCATATTATCTTCAAGGGAAAATTCAAGATAGGAAAAATGGTCAGTGCTCTCAAACAACTCAAATTCAAGAAGAATGGACCAAGATTTGGAAGCTACCAATCATACCAACAACCAAGAATTTCGTGTGGAGAGCTTGCCTCAATATTTTACCAACTAAGGCTAATCTATGCAAGAAGAAAATTTTGGAAGATCCAATATGTCCAATCTACTTAAGGGAACCAAAAACAACATGTCCAATCTGCTTAAGGGAACCAGAAACAATTGAACATATACTATGGGAGTGTCTTTCAGCTGTAGATATCTTGGGGCAATGTTTAAAGAAAATTTAAAAAATCAAGATACATTACAACAGTTTCAGGAATCTAGTGGAAGACATGTACAGGAAGCCTAACCAAGAGGAAATGGAAAATTTTTTATGATCCTATATAACATGTGGTGGAGAAGGAATCAATATGTATTTAAAAACATTATGATTGATCCTAACTCTGTGATACACAGGAACCAGCAGATGCTACAAGACTTAGCTTCACCAATACACAAGGCATGCACTCAGCCAACAAGACCTATTACAAGTGATACCACATGGATGCCACCTCCACCAAGTTTTTGTAAAATCAATTGGGATGTAGTAGTTGACAAACAACATTGCAAGATAGGAATTGGCATAATGGTGAGAGACGAACAAGAAAATTTCCTGGCTACCATGAGGAAGAACCAAGTATCATCTCCTGCGCCACAACTAGAAGAAGCACTGGCGACTCACAGCTATCAGGTTTGGCATTGATTTGGGAATGAGGAAGGTTGTAATGGAAGGTGACTCAAAAAGAGTAATAGAGGCAACTCAACAACAACTAGAAGATGACAGCTGATAAATGGATAAATATGTTGTTTTTAATACTCTTAACGTAGTGAGATTAGTGAACCTTATCTGTTAAATTAAGAGTATTAATCAAATAATGTGTACTAGCTCTTCCTGACATGTGAAATAACTACTTACACCTTAAAGCAACAAACTTTCATGTATATGGCCTGAGTATTACTTTCATCAATTAAATGGACTGGCTGGTAACTTACATGAGCTGTGGCCCAACACAAGAGTGAAGACAACTAATGCTCGAGATTTGTAAGGCCATAAAGTGACTCAAGCCCGCAACTTAAGCCCATGAGAAGAAACTAAACCTGGAGAAAGCCATGGGAAGAGCTCAGCATCACTTAACCCGATAGATATAGGCTACCACTCTAAGGAATTTGGGGACCACGAGAAGCAGAGAAATGGGGCAGTTATGCACAATTGAAAAGTTGCAATCCGTGGCAAGGAGAAAGGCTTCTGAGTATAAAAGGAAGAGAAACCTTCGACTATGGGCATTCAGTTTTTTCATTTCATTTTACTTGTCATTTCTTTCACTTTTTTGTTTCAGACGGCATTTTCTGAGATTTTCTTAGTCTTTTGCTAGTTTTTTGATAAAGATGATTGGCTAAATTTAGAAGCCTGGGTTGCGGTGAAATTGTTCTTTGCATTCCATCGCTTGTTGGATTTTCTATAGTTCTAAGTGTTTACCTCACTTGGTTTGAAATTAAATTCTAAAGAGGAAAATCTGATGAAATCTCTTACTCTTGTTCTTGCTCTACTGTAGACACAAGGCACAACAGAACCTTGAATTAATTAAGGATTCCATCAGCCGAGTGCTAAATTAACCTTGGTGGAAGCTTAGTGAGTGTACTTTATTTTAGGTTTTGGCATTGTTATTCTAAGCTTTTATTTTGCATGCCCTATTTTATTAGCTCCTTGATTGAGTTTGTAAGTGGAGGTTAATGCTGAGAAAACTGTGTAAGTGTTGGACACCAAGGAGCTTTAAAACCGCAACCCAGGTGTTTGCTCTATTGATTTTGTGAACCTGGCAAGTTGAACTATTGATTAGTAACTCTGTTTTAGAATTATACCAATTTTAGAAGTCAGAGCTTTGTATGATTTAATCCCTGTTTTAGAGCAAGGTCATTGCCCTGAAAACAGCCACAATCCACCGTACATTTGCTTGATAACAAACCCTTTATTGGGTGCAAACACTTTTAATCTTTCAAATTTGTTTTAAAAAATCATAAAAATTCAAACAAAGGATGTCACAGAATATTTCTTCTATATCATCGTAGTTTTCCAATAAGGTTTTTCAAGCATGTTGCTGGAATCACACTTGTCCCTGTGGAAATGACATTAGGACTTCCTTATTATTACGACTAAACCACTTCTACACTCGGGAGTGATAATTTGGAGAGAGTCAACAACCATTTTGGTAGATCATATATGAAATTAGAGCTAGGTTCACTTGTTTTGATGCTTGTAAAATTAAGCATACATATCAAGTTGCAAATGTACTAGCTCATACACTAGGAAAGAATGCTTTGTCGATACTAGATTGTATATTGGCTATGGAGGACCCTTCTCTATGAATTCACTCCGTTTTGTACAACAGCTAATGTATGAAATGGTGCTTCTTCCAAAAAAGAGAAAAAAAATAAAACAAAAGGAAATGATTGGGGGCAAAATGGTAAGTATGAATCCAAAAAGAAATTTTGAAAAATCTCCAAAAATCCCCATACCCAGAAGAAAAAGAAAAAGAAAAGAAAAAAATAAACTAGAGAGAGGAAACAGATGATTAGAACAATCTCAATGTATTAGCTTAAAAAAAATGCCTGTTGGGAGCTATTAGGACAAAATATTGTGCGCATTAGATTATGCAAAGTGTATAAACAATTAATTTATTGTATAAACAATTAATTTTAGCTATAGTAAATGCAAAATAAAAGTCATTTTTGCTCTTTATTGTAGATGAACCAAATCTTAAATTAAGATTATTTTTATTCCACGCTGTGAATTGCATTTCTTTTCTTGGTAAAATTTTATTAACCATGTATTTAATTAGAGAGTAATGCTATTAATCATCTCAATTCTCGTTATTTTCTCATCATCTCATAATGTGATATTAGATTATTAAAGATGATTTATTATATTTTACTTGTGAACCTATCATCTAATACCACATTATGAGATGATGAGAAATGAAATGATGAATATATTTTTTCTTAATTAGAATATCATTACTAATTAATATATAATTGATAGAATGGTAAAATATGATGAAAATAAATAAATTAAAAATTAAAAATATTAATTTATTATTATATAATAAATAAATAGATAATTCAATATAAAAATTATCCATAAATAGAATAGGCAAATAAATTCACCTCATATTAACTAAAGAAAACAGTTACATAGCCTCGTACAATTTACACAACTTCTACAAACCATATTTTTTTTTTAAGTTTTTATTATTTTTTTCTTTTGTCAAATATTTAATATATAGATAATGAATATAAGAATTCAATTAGTTTAAAAAGAATAAATTCAAAATAAATTTAAAAAATATAGTTTGTAAAAGTTGAGTATCATTACTATAAGTAATGCTACATATAATCAGTTTTACGTATTTTTTGTATGCGCTATTAATATAATTAACTGCATTAATTTTTTTAATATTTAACTAATTATATTAATAAAGTATATAAAAGATTTATAAAAAAATTGACTGTTTATAAAATTCTTCCCTTCCTATTAACTAAAATTAACTAAAATCTGAATTTGGCCTTGACCAATCCGATGCGCGTTCTATTAGATGCTTAACAGCAAGATCCCACGTGGCAAGCAAACGTGTCCTATCCGGCGGAGCAAAATCCAGAAGCCAACGAACTCGGACGCGAAATCGTCCACATTCATTCTTCTCCAAACCTACACAGCTCCCCCGTTACATCTCTCTCTGTTTATAGCCTTAATTCATGTCGTTCTTCCATTTCTTTCATCAACACCTGCTCTGGTTGCGAGAGAGAGAGAGAGAGAGAGTGCTCGTGTGTGTGTATAGATATTTGAAGATGATGAGCACGAGAAAAGGTGAGAAGGAAGAGAGTCTTCCTTCATACCATGTTATTCACAAGCTCCCTCCCGGTGATAGTCCTTACGTTCGTGCCAAGCACGTCCAGGTACTGTTTCACCTTTTAGTTTACATTTATTATTTAATTCCCCGTCTGTTTTCTTTTCTTCTTCTTCTCTTTTGCTGCTGATTTGCGATGTGCGGCTTTCCTTAAGGATCGGACATCTATATGAAGTTTCACGAGGGAACTCATCGGGGATTCTGTAATATAAAATTGCTTAAGCCTTCAATATGTGGTCTCAAAATTGCGAATATAAGTTTTCTTTTTTACGTTTGATTTATAACTAGGAATTCATTTACCATGTCATTTTGGATTAAAATGGCCAAAATTTTCCAACATGAACGTATATGTTTTTCTTGTCATTTTTTCTTTGGCAGAGGAGCCTGAGTTCCGTTAATTTTTTTGGACTTGAGCTAAGGTGCAATTGGCAATCGATCTAAATGAGTTACTCATACTGTGCTGGGTTTGTGCAGTTGGTTGAGAAGGATCCAGAATCGGCTATAGTTTTCTTTTGGAAGGCGATAAATGCGGGTGACAGAATAGATAGCGCCCTCAAAGACATGGCAGTGGTTATGAAACAGCAAGATAGAGCAGAAGAAGCCATTGAAGCGATCAGATCTTTCAGGGATCGTTGCTCCAAGCAAGCTCAGGAATCCTTGGACAACGTCCTCATCGACTTGTACAAGGTACTCACGTTACAGTAGCATCATGAATTTACATGCTTTTTTTTTTTTTTTTTCAAATTAGTTTGTAAATAGAATAATAATCAGAAGATTAAATTCACCATTTTTATCTCCGAAGCATATGGTATCAGACTGTTTTATCCAAGATAGTTCTTAATATTGCTCCCATATCATGATGTGGTCCAACCCAATTCGAAGGGGTCCAAGTGTCTGTAACCAAATTCTGCGTTTTTAATTGAATAGGTTTTTCTTCTTCTTTGTGTTTAGCAGAGACATGGTGAAGTTAGAACTGAGAATTTTGTTAAAAATTGTTACTGAATATTTTGAGGATGGGGTGAAAAAAAAACTATCATAAGAAAAAAAGATAGGGTAAAAAGAAGGAATTCACTGGCCCAAGGAAAAGAAGGGAACTCAAATCTTACAAGATTCCAAATTTTCTTTTTCCTTGTCCTCTGCTTCAGATCCAAACAGCACATGAAATCCTTGGACCTCTTACGCTTTGCATGAAAAAGAAATTTAAGAGATGGAATTCTCTGACCTACTTCTCCTTTCTTGCAATGATGGTACTTATAACTACTAACCATAAGCCTTTTAGCAGAAATGTGGGAGAATCGAGGAGCAGATTGAGTTACTAAAACAGAAGCTTCGGATGATTCACCAAGGAGAGGCCTTTAACGGCAAGGCTACCAAAACAGGTCGCTCTCGTGGAAAGAAGTTCCAAGTCACCATCAAGCAAGAGACGTCCAGGATACTGGTACTAGATTACTTCAATTACCTATTTGCTATCTCTTATTCTTTCTGGTTGTTTAGTACTCGAGTATGTGCTAGACTTTGATTTACTGGCGGTTTATTCTTTCATAATTATCAAATAAAGAGATTTGATTTTCATAATTATTAAGTATTATTTACCTTATCTCATTTCCTATCTAATTTTCCTATAAATAGGACTTAGTTCCTTGTATTCAATCACAATTAAGAATAGCAAAAATATAGTCTCAAAGTCTTATCTCACTCTTATTCTCTTTTCCATGTCAATTTCTATTATATTTTCTATTTTCTATCTGTAAGAGTTTGTCAGAACTGAAATTTTGAGGGAGAATTGTATCAAGTATGAACCCACCTCTCATTTCCCATCCCCAATTTCATGATTTAGTTGTCAGAACAAACATTTGACACTGGAAACCTGTGTGACACAGGGAAACTTGGGTTGGGCGTACATGAAACAAGGAAACCATATGGCTGCAGAAGTGGTTTATCAGAAAGCTCAGTTAATCGACCCTGATGCGAACAAGGCCTGCAACCTGTGCCTCTGCCTGATCAAGCAAACTCGATACACCGATGCAAGAATGGTTCTTGAAGATGTACTGCAGGGTAAACTCTCAGGGTCCTCGGATTCTAAGTCAAGAAAACGTGCAGAGGAGTTACTGCAGGAGCTAGAGCAATACCAATCTCAACTATCTTCTTCGAGCCTGTCGTCAATATTAAGCATAGAAGATGATTTCAAGGAGGGGGTTGAACAGTTTGTGAACCAACGGGCACCAATCAGATCAAGGAGACTGCCCATCTTTGAAGAGATCTCTCCATTTAGGAATCAGTTAGCTTGTTGATTCTTTTTTTCTTTTTAGTTTTTCACCTCTTCGTTTGTGACAATCTGTGTGCGAGCGTCAGGATGGTGGATAGATATTAGATTCACTTGGATCAGGAGACGTGAGCCTTTGAAAGTAGCTGTATATTTTTCTTCACCTATCAAGAAATAAAAATAAACCGTATATTTTTCTTGTAGACCACCTTTGTGAAGAGACACCTAGCTGTCAAGTGGACCTCACTTCCGTGACTTGTGTCAAATAGCAGTTAACGATTATTAGCACCTGCCATTTATGCCTCCTTTTTACAGTGAGATCAGATAATTTTTAAATGGAAGGAAAGATAGTTTGAATAAGATATTTTATATAATTTTAAAATATAAAAATATAAATTTAAATAAAAATATTATAAAGTTATAATATTATTAAAATATAAATTTTTAATATTATTTTTATTTTAGAATTTAATAAAGTTGAATTATATATTTTATAATTTGTTTTAAAGTTTATAAAATTAATAATTAGATAATTGATTAGATAAAAAAATTTAAAATTTAAAATTGAAAAATATTTATAGTGTTTAAATGTTGAGATAAGATAAAATGAGATGAGAGTATTTTACAATTCAAATGGAGCCTTAGATTTTTGTCACGGAATCACTTAAGTCTAGTGATTTTTGAATCTAAGAATATTCAAAATGGCTTCTTTATCATAATTTTTAAAATATATCATTACAATTTATTTTTTTCTATTTTATATACTGACTTTTATAATATATCATATATCAGTTTATCTATTTTTTTATATAATTTAAATATTATAATTTTTAATATTTTTATTCATTTCAAATATTTTCTCTAACTACTAATAATATTTTTATATTTTTTATATTTATAATATTTTTTTCATATACAATGTCATATAATTATATCCTATTTCGTATCAATCTAAATTTATAGACAAAAGTAAAATATAAATTGATTAAAAAATAAAAAGAAGATATTATATTATGTGACAATATTTTCAAGAGAGTCAAATATCATTGTTTTTGGTACCGTACCGTACCGGCCGATATTTTTCGTACCGGTCACTAGGCCGGTACAGGTATGGTACCTGTTTCGTACCGGCTGAAATACCGGCCGTACTGGCCTGTATTTCGGCCTGTACCGGCCAGTATTTCGGCCCTTTATCTTTTTTTTTTTTTCATTTTTTTAACCTATAATCTCATTTTTTGATCCCTAATTCATACTAGACTATTTATAATTTATATATACATATCTATTCATGTATAATTTATTCATATATAGACTATTATTTTGAAATATATTTTATATATATATATTTATATATATAATTTATTTATATATCAATTATCCCGAAACGGTACACGAAACGGTACCGGTATCAAAATATTTCTTTCCAGTGCCTTGACCGGTACGCCATCCAGTACGGTATTTAAAACACTATCAAATATTCTTTATGCAGTTAGCGTAAAGGAGGGTGAGATTGAAAAGAAAACATGAAGGTATCAGCAGTGGAGAAAAGTAGTAGAGAAATTAATTAAAAAATTTTAAAAGTTGTGAACAGTTCACCACACGTTCTAGCCGAAATAATGTATGAAAATGAAAGATGAGGGTTCATATACAACATCCATTAGATTTCCAGAACTTATGGTGGATCTTCAGTTTCTTTTAAATGCTAATTGTCCGATTTCTTTCTATTTGTCTCAATAATCTTGTGCAAGGGAAAGATCAACAACAGTTATTGGATGAAGACAAATATTTTGTTTTTAGATCAATTTAATTTTTTTTTAGCACACTTGATAAAATTGATTAAAGGCATTTTGAATGGTTGCATGAAGGTATTTTCTTTTCTTTTCTTTTGTATAGAGGAACTCAGTTGGTTGGCGGCTTTAGAATGAGATGGTGGTGGTGGAACTCAGTTCGCTCTTGGGCGTCGGACTGAGATGGTGGCAGTGGAAAAGAGGGGCGGCAAGGAAGAACTTTTGAAGACAAGAAATGCTCGTGCTATATTAGTGAGGGCTTTTGATTAGAAGTATTTTTGTATGGTGAAACCTATTTCTCTTATGGTATATTTTCTTACATGGTAAGTGGTGATTGGAGGGTTGCTCTTCTCAATTAATTAGCCAGATCGTCCCGAAGCGCATCTTTTTATAAAATTCATAGTGGATGCTCTTAAAAAATAAAATTTTTTTCATTAAATTATTGTCAGACCCTAAAATAACTTCAAAGAGGGAGAAACTTTGTGTTTTCGTTATGGTCAAGTTTAGATGACAATCACCCTCAAATAAATAGATATAAATATATCTAAGAAAAAGTATTAAGATATAAATAGATATTTATTCTTATAAAAATGATGAAATATGAACACATTTGTAACTCATAAGAAAAAATTTACTTTTTAAAAGTAAATTCTATATTTTTTTAAAATAAAATACAAAAAGATTGCAAACTCTAAAATTGAATCTAACATTATTTATACTTTTTCAATCACCCACAATGAAAAATATTATTACTAGTTTATTAAAAAATAAAAACTATTATTACTTGAAGTGTAGATTAACTGGCTACCGATCTCTCCTCCACACACCACAACAGTATGTATATTTGCCTCAGCTGTAAATAATAATAATATCCTTACTTTTGGTTGCCTTGTATTTTACTGTATATGGTCTGGTCTTAGATTGAGGACGCCTTGAAAGTCTCTAGTAAGAAATAGATAAACGCATAAAATGAGTATTATAGTATTTATTCACAAATAAATTAGTTCTAGATTTCTTAGTTAAATCTAAAATTGGGAATAGACAAGGAACATCATCAATCATGGGGCATCTAGGACTCGAGATCTAAGAAAGATCTAAGAAATGAAAAGGGGTGGTCTTCATTGTTTTTTGGGTTGGTCTTTGGGCTTCCCCACTTTGAAGCATCTCATTTAAGACAAAATCTCCCTGTGGCCGACAACAATTTCTGACAAAAGCTTATCTAGATTGGCTTTCACTTATAGCTCTGATCTATCTCACTCCCTTCATTTGAGCAGGTAGTGGGGGAATTTGAGTTTCTACCACGTAATGATGGAGCCGAAATTATAGACTTTCCCTTCAAGGTTGTCTGAGAATAAATGTGTCGTACAAATTTGAGGACCAAATTGATCAAACTTCTCATCATCGATTCAATTCAATTCATGCCTTACACAAATTACTGAGATTAAAAAAAAAAAAAACCCGATCAAGGATAAATGCAATCATCATAAATCAACTAGAAAAAGTTTCAGAAAGGTGATTAATATTAGAAAGGCAGATATAAAAATAGAGATTTTTTGCTCAACATGCAAAAATGGCATAAGTTTTATACGAAGCATGCGACAGCCAAGGCTATGGAAATCCATGGCAACCATATATCAAAGAGAGAAAAATTTATTAGAGGTGCTTAAGGGCGCAATGAGATGATAACAAATGAGGTTCACAAATCTGCATATTGTTGCTTGCTATAATTAACAGTTTCCAACGATGATGAAAATCAACCTAAATTTCTACAATTAGTCACAAATTCTATAAATTAAGGGTCTCCTCATTCAAGCAATTGGTCCCTCGGTTTTGCATTTTTAAATAAAGTGCCTCGGTTTTTAAACTGAATCTAATACCTTCTTTGCTTGGGAATAACCTTAATATACTTAGGATATAGTAATGGGACCGCTATCATCTCCAAGAGGATGGAGTGTGTGTTTCCTCCAAGAATATTAAAGGACCTCAAGCAACAAAGGAAAATAAATTCTATGATGAACAACGGTGGGAAAGATTCATAGCATTTCAAAAAGATATACTAACATGCAGGTAAGTGTTTCTCCAGTACATCTTTAGACTTCAATAAACCAAAAATTCATAACATCGAACATACAGAATTCATCTACTTGCAGAAGTAGAAGAATATCACTATACAGCCAATCCAAAAGACAAATGCTTCTCAATCCTAAGGGGCTAGCAGAAGGGGATAGGTATAACCTAATACATCAAAAACCCAAGAGCAAGGATCTGCAAGGTGGAAAGGAATCTACCAAGACAATCGGAATGGGCATGCTGGTGAGGTAGTGTCCAGGAAGTTCCAAGACAATTTAACAATTGAAGCCACGGCAAACGGACAAGACAATGATTAGAATCAAGGCAACGATAATACCCAACACAATCAATTTTATCTTCATATTCTGAAGCCACATCTTCCTTCTCATTTGAGTTCCCTGTTGCCTAAAATCTTGGGCCTGGAGTGCAGAATCCATATCAATTCATCAAATTATACACTCAACTGTACTAATCTTAACTGCTTAGGAAGAAACAAAGAATAATCCCAATTGTTAGGATCAGGTCATTCAACATAGAGAAGAAAATATGCAACACTGGAAATAAACAAAGAATGAATACTAAAGTGAATACAGATCCAACAAGAGCCTATCTGACCTCCTAGAAAATACTCGCCTACGAGTATGTAGCTTGTAATAACATTACTCAAATATTGCATGGATCAATCTGTTGATTTCAGAGGACAGAGTTGAACACAAACCCAAGATTTGAAGTGTTTTCTGCAGTCAATTCATCTTTCAAAAAAATTTCCTAGGACTTACCTGCGAGCGAAGGTTCTCAGTTTTATCCACCAGCAGCTCAATCTTCTCACCGCGGTCAAGAACCTGCACAACAGATAAATCTTCTTAGTCAGCACATGGAGTTTTTTTTTTTTTAATAGAAAGTTAAAATGGAAAAGAAAATAAACACCCTCCCAATTCTTAACATCAGTGCCTGATATTCTACACAAATAAGCAATAACATTCTTTAACAAAAAACGTGCAATTGAGTCAACTTCTAATTAGATCATAAAATTCCAAGAGCAACCATCAGTGCCACCATACCTTCTCAATATTTTCCATCATAACACCCTTGACTTCAGAAACCTGAGCCTTCACTTTTGCAAGCTTGCTTATCTCTTCAGGGTGATCAGCACAGTACTGCATGTGCTCCTTCAGTTTGGGTCTACAATATCGTTCAAAGTGTCAACATACTTTCGGAACAAACAAAGCTAGATCTTTAAGACACGAAAGAAAGGATAATAGATACCCAAACTCTTTATTCAGGCTGTTGGCAACAGCAGTCGCAGCTTTCCCTCCACCATATCTCTTGTTGAAATCTTCCTTAACTCGCTCCAATAAGGCAATGGGAATCTGTCTGCCAGCAGATTCAACAGCAACTATACAATAGGCTGCAACATCCAAAATAAAGTGGCAGGGTAAGAATCCAAATTTTCATACATGGTGTCTGGGGATTAGTAGCAAACCGATAGAGCAGTTAAAGCATTCAAGCACAGCTGGGAGTCGAACAATCTAACCTCCATCCCAGAATGGGGATTGCCTAAAATACACTTCAGAATATCATCAATGCATCATGTCATACATGTACATGAATGCCTGCATTTGAAAAATACATTTGAAGGATAATTGACCTCTTGCAGATTACAGAAGAGATAATTGATTTGATATGGTCAGTGAAATGTGATCATATTCAAATTCTCATTGTCATGATGGCAAAAGACGGTACACTTTCATCCCATATATATATATATATATATCTGGAAACCCGAGCAGCTACTCATGTTTCTTCCTTTTCTTAACAAGTTTAAGAGGCAAGATAACAGAGGTAAGAAATTAATACATCGCTAGAGATCAATTTCTGAGGGAATGAAGAACCAGGGTTTAAGAGATCCAAACTAAACACATTCTTATGGTGTGCTGCCATTCAATCATGCAATCTATCTAACCCTGATAATATCAACTGCATTCCATATCAATCGGCCAGCAGAATTTAAATTTACCAATGTATACTGCAGCAACCTAAAGTCCATGTCACATTTCCGTAGATAATACAAATTATCAGAGAAACATTCACACTGAAGGTACATTTTAGTTGTTGAAAAATGCAGGAAAGTAAAACAAAATTACTTTCTTTTAACTCAACCCCCTGGGCTCAAATTGCAATCACCTTACCCTCCTTTTGGAATCCTAACCAGCAGAACGGGAAAATAATACAAATCTGAAATTCCACTTTCCTCCACTTTCTCAAAGGCCAAGTAACGAATAACTTTATACCTAGACGCGATTGTTTCTCTACATCCAAAGCATCAATAGAAAGATCCAAACAACCACGTCTCCGAATCGTACTTCATTCAAAACAACATCGATATATAACAAATCGAGAATAATTCAGCCTAATCTACACACTCATGATAAGAATACGTACATATAAACACACTCACACACATATACGTATACAAATGCATCTGCATAAATACATATACAAGTAATTGAAGTAAAGACGTCTATATATTTCCGATTACGGAAAAATCGAAGGGCCAAATACACAGATCCAGAGGGAATAAGTCGGAAAAATAAACGAATCTAAGAAAGGAAGATCTAGAACAGAACTGGGTGCCGATGGGAAAAATGACGAGATAAAGAGATTAAACATATATGTGGCATACTAAAGCCGTTGTCGACGAGGTAATTGAAGGTGTGGCCGTCGCAATTGTAGGTGAACTTGTTGTTGGAAGCAGGGAGCTTCTGGAGGCATTGGGAGGCGATGCCAGTGAAATTTCCGGTAAACTCGGTGTACTCGGCAAGGATCACCGTGCCCCGAGCCACGAAGCTGTAGATCAGAGATTGCTGCCCCATCTGACAGAACCAAAACCCTATATCAACCCTAGACGAGCCTCCAACCGCCAAATTGCCACAAGGATTCAGGTACGAGAGAGAGAGAGAGGCGATCGGATCGGCAAAAGAAACGCTGGATTTTGCATTGTAAGAAATGTAACTTGTTTATATTCAATAGGGAGAGGTAAACTTGTCACCTTTTGAAATGGTGAAATGGGATAGGACTTAGGAGTAAACGCTGTCGGAAAAATCTATTGAGACAGTTAAAAGTTAATATATAATATATATATAAAACTCATATTACGAGAGAAATTCTTCGGAGCAGCTACTGTTTAGGATCAGCCAATGCACACCCTACGTGTGGACCGGGTTCACTAATTGCTATTAAACCGGGAGAAGCCAGCGAGTCCCCCTCCCCCACCACCCCCCCAATTTGCTTGAGTCCCCAAGCAAGCCCTCAGTTCCCTTTGGCCCTCTTTCATGATTTCGTCTTCTCCTCAGCTTATCGTACTTCAGCTCCCTGTGTTGAAAGTCAGCAGCCTTCATCTCCTCGTACAGCTCCTCTCTTGTAATCATCGATCTCCCATGTTCCTCTCTCATAATTCTTTACTCCTCTCTCTTATCTCTCTTTGATTCTAGGGCTTTCTTCGGTTATCCTCTCTTCTTCTTTACTCCACTTCTTTGTTGCTCTATGATTCTAGGTCAAACCCAGAATATTGTTCAAGTTCGAGGGGTACTACATCCAGATTTAGGGAGAAAACCCATCTGGAAGTCCAGATCTGCACCACGGTACAATAATTTTCTGTCCAAAGAATCTTCTATTCAAATTGTTTCTACAATATTTTTTGGTTTGTGACAAGCGATTGTGTATTTTTTGAGTCTGTGATTATGTATTTTGTTCCATTGTTGGGCTAAAAAAAAATGGTATTGTGTAGATGTAACAGCTTTCAAAGTCAAAGAAGTTGTTAACACTCCTCAAACGTAGATGTTTCTAGTTGGAGATCATCTCAAATATTATACCCGTCGTATAGAATTTGATAAGAATTTAATGCCATGTGTTATTACTTTCTATGTTGTAACGACAAATTCATTGAAAAATAAATAAATAAACCAGACCCTGGATTGACTAGTATTTCGTGTAGCTCTTGCCTTGAGCGTTAGCAACCATGGTAGCATAGCCATTTCCTCTCAAGTGTTTAATTAGCACTTGCAGCCTGGCTCTTTCACAAATATATAATGGCTTTTAGTTTTACGCACTTCAGGCAAGAGGACAAGGGAGTCTTGGCATCTTTTTCCTAACCTTCTTCGCCTGGACATTTACAGTTGACATATTTAGTTCCTGGTGTTTGGAATATTTAGATCATCTTGTAGTCACATATACCAAGGCATGCAACTACAATATCTATTTCTCTTAAAGATGGTCCTTGGCGTGGTTTTTCTCTTAAAAATATGGGATCAAATTGTTAAGGATAATTTCTCAAATTGTTTTCATTTCATTTTTCTGAATTTATGAGCTGGTTGATGGGCTTATTCTTCCCCACCGTAACTTTGTATTTAATCACATTTCATTGTACTATAATGTGTACAGACTAAGTGACGTTCAATACAAGGCATATAATTAAAGGCAAAAAAGGGCATAAGAACAAAAAAAATGGGTTAAAGTCTATGTTCAGCTGATTACCACAAAGTACTTGATGATACTTTGTGATTGATTACCATATAGGACATATTATAATTAAAGTAACTTTTTATCCATCTTTTAATTTTCCCTCTTTGATTTCAGGTCCAAATTAAAGCAACCCAATATTTCTTGGAAAAAGCTGGAATCATTCATTCCTCTCAAGTGTGAAATTTCCTTTTGGATGGATATACTTCATTTGCTAAAGGAGAACCTTTGTAGAAGAGAGAATGAACTTTAGAAGACATAGAATGATGATTTGTGGTGCGAGTATGAAGTTCAAAAACAGAAAAGTGAGAGAGAGAGCAAGAGAGACAAATCTTCAAAAGGAAATCGAAAATTATTGTGTTTGTATTAAGTTGTATCAATTGTAATAGTTTTTGCATTATTCGGATAAATTGTAACTTTTAAGTAGTTGAGTAGGGTCTAGATGGTTTTTGTAAGGATCAATTATAATGTTAAAACGCATATGTTTTATGTTTGTACATGGACTACAATTATCTTATGATGTTTTAGTTATGATGTATATCCATATGTGTATACGGTATACCCATATGATGTTTTGCAAATAACTTATTTGAATTGTTATTTGACTATCAAATACGACAACTTGTGAATGGGAGTGATTGTTTAAACCACTTAAATGGCATTGCCGCAATTAACTTATTTGAATTGTTGTTTGACTATCAAATACATTGTTAAAATGGAGCAAGAAACTAATAATACAATATATATTAAGTAATCTTAAATGAGTTTTATTGTTAATAATACAAAACATATTTATGGCTTTACAACTTTCAGTCCAAAGGCTCCAATAAACTTATCAAATTAAATAAAATCCCTTGCATGAACTAAACAAAAATGGATCAACTTACAGCATGAACACAAGGTACAAATATTACACCACAATGTGCACACAAAACCCCCAATCTACACAAGTCCACAACTGGATACAAAACAATGTGCACTAACATTTGTTTCACAACACAACATATACAAGCCAAAAAGTGATTGGGTTGACTTGCAAGGGTGACAAGGCTTCACCATCTCCACATCAGTGCAAGTTGTACTAACAGCCCCTTCATAACACAACTTCACCCACGTAAGTGTCTTCACCATCTCCTCGACTGGAAACAAAACAAGAAGATAAAAAGTTAATAATTATGCAAGTAAAATTATTAAGCATCACATTAAGAACACCATAAGACATACTGAGTAAGACATACCGTGCAAGTGACCATTGAACATATTGCTTCGATAACTAGGCAGTGACTAGAAGTCCAAGAACAGAAAGCATAAAGGTTAATAAAGCTGCTGCTTTGTGCTTCCTGTTGTGAATATTTGTGAACTAAGTAGAGTCAAATACACTATAATAGAGGATGAAGTCATCAAATGAGCTGCCAGTAGTTCCTAAAGATTATGTCATGGTTCAACCTTCTCCAAGGGTGATCTAGGCTTTTTTTTATAAAAATAACTTAATCTTCTCAAATTGTCTGTGCTATAGATTTAAACTCTCTGTTACAGGTTGATATTATTCAAAAGGGAGTGGAAGACAGCAAGGTTGTGGTTATGTAAATAAAAGTTGAGGCCTTAAGAGAGTAAATTTGCTTTTTAGAGTAAGCATCAGAAAGAAAGCATCATGTTAAAGAAATCACATGATGCAGATCAAAAAATGGTCCGAAAGAAACAGTTTTTAGACAAAAATAGAATTCAACTATAACTACCCTAAAATCATACGAACTTCATGACTTGTGTAGTTTTATTTTCAAATGTACGTAGAAAATAAGAACAGCAATGCAGGCATGCATCCATTAAACAACTTACCCCAACCATTACATGACCATTGAAGAGATCAAAGAGATCAATTGCAGTAAGGATTCCCCTAAATTAGAAATAAACAAACAAAATAGATATATTTGTTAAAATTTCTGGCATCATAAAAGCACCATACATGCAGGGCTCAAAGCTCACCAGCAAGCCCATATCAAATTTACAAAGATACCATGGAAAAGATGCAAACATGTTATGTACGGTACCACAATTTCTAAATGATTGAAATTAAGTTCACAGCAGCACCAAGCTCTCTAATGTTAATTTATACAATTTAATAACATGGTGATAAAAAATTCCATATAAAAACCCAATCCCTTTACTTTATTTTCTTAAGTAATAACCCAGTCTCTTTCCTTTAATTAGAAAGGGTTAAGAGGAGGAAGATTCAGCAATGAAAATTCTACAAAAAGAAAGATTCAACAATGAAAATGATAAATGATTGAAAATTCTACCTTCTTGTTTTCTTCTTTTGAATTCCACAAATGTGATTATTAAACTTCACTTTTGCCCCCTTTTTCCCCCATGTTAAAGGACTAGCTTTCTCAATTCTTCAGATTAAACTTCTACAAATGAATAATTTAAAAGCTCTCCATCTCATGATTTGACTGTACCTCTAGAATCATCCACTGGTCTTTCTAAAAGAAAATTATCAAATATGAGGTAGGTGTTAAAATGGTTAAGCATGGAAGGGTTCAGGATTCAAGCTGGATTTCGTGAAAATTTCAAAGGCAGCATTAATAAGGAAATTTGTTAACAGCCTTAACTCAAAGACTAGACTAACAGGGCAATCCTTCAAAAAAAGAAAAAGAAGTTAAAGAACATATGGAACCAGTTATAATCATAAATCATGCATCAGGTCACCCCACACTACATAGAGATAGTATTGTAAAAATCACAATTGTGTCAGGACCAAAGAATCCCTCTATTTCATGATCCAGCAACAGATGCCATAAATGACTTTACTGGGACTTAATTATTACTTTTATACGCCTAGTCTTCAATGCACATTCCCTCTGCTAAGGATTATACAACACATATGCCTTCAGATTTTCTACAAAATATCAAGTGAGAAAAAGAAATCAAAACAAAAGGATAATAATTTCAGGGTTTTCTTCAAAATGCAAAGCATGTGGATAGAAAACAGAGCAGCAAAAATGAGATAACTGGATTAAAAAATTCTCAAAAACTCTCCTAAAATGGAAAGCTAAGGATGTATCTCTCGAAAGCAAAATATCCATACTTGACTAAAGCAAAATTGAGAAATATAGAAAGAAACTTTACCCTTTTATGATCTCCATCGGCGTATCATTCAATATCATGTTCAAGGGGAACCTTAAATTTTGAGTGATATAATTGCTTAAAATGTTGTATCTGGGATGGGGTGCGAGAACATATTACTTCAGTGGCAGCTTCTAGGTTCTTTGTCTCTACACTTAATGCTTGCCAGACTTTTAGTGCATCACGTCCCGCCGGATCGTGCATCCAGAGCAGAACTGCTAGATACGGGATACGAAAATGAAAACATAAAAAATACTAGATACAAGATGCTAGGAAATGGAAACGAAATGGAGAGAAAGAGAGAAAAACACAAACCCTTCTTTTCAAATAGACCACTGTCGGCGGCCGCAGACGGGGCCGTTCGGGAGACGAGTGGTGAGGAGCAACATCGGTTGTGCAACGAAGCCGTACGGAAGAAGTTGGTGAGGAGGTTGTATAGTAGGTTTTGAATGGGGAGATGAAACCTAGGGAACTGCTGAAGAGATGAAACCCAAGAAATTGATGATTTTGAATGGGGAGATGAAACCCAGTGAACTGTAGATTTTGAATGGGAGAGGAAGGAGGGCGACGCGGGTTGCTTGGCGAGGAAGGAGGGGGTCTTGTGGGATTCAAATCTGGTTTGCTCCGTTCAATGAGCTCGCGAGGTGTGGCGGCGCTAGGTAGATGGAGGAGCGTCTCTCGGTGGCGTTGAATAGAGAGACGGCATCACCGGGTGGCACGGGTAGAGGAAGGTGATGCAACGCAAGTTACTGTTGAGCGAGGAGGGGTTTCGAAATTTCGCGGGACAAAATTCGAATGGAAAGAAAAATTCACACGGATCTTTATTTGAATCAAAACGCTCGTTTTGTTGAAAGAATGCCACATAAGGTGTGTGCTGTGTGTGTTGCTACAGTGGCTGATCCCTAGTATTACTCATATTACGAACGGTATAACAGTCCTCTCAATATCTGTACTAATAATTTTTACGGTTGATTAGAACGATAATAATTATCATACCAATGGTTTTAAAATATTGTACTTTTAAGTTTTAAATTATTTCAATTCTATTTTTGTTTGAATTTTATTTTAATTTTAGAAAAAAATTTGGCGGTCTTAGTAAAAGGCACGTGTTTTTCTGTTATGCAGGGTGAACGGAATTTGATGACCCAAGTCCTCTTGATCAATTATCTTTATCTCATTTCGTTTAATTTAATTATTATTATATTTTTAAATTTTCATAAAAAATATAATAAAAATTTTATTTTCATTTCAAATTTTAAAATAAAAATAATATTAAAAAAATTATATTCTAATGATATTTTATTCAACTTTTATATTATCTTTTTATATATTATTTACAAAAAAAGGAAATTGTTCAACTTTTGTGTTTGCTTGAATCAATTTTTGGAGACCAATAAAAAATAAAAATAATGGTACTTTATCTCTCTATTTTGTCCAATCATTTTAATCGTTTATATATTCAATTTTATTTAAAATTTTTTTATTTTATTTATTGATTAAGGAAATGACTAATATTGTATTTGTATTTTTTTATATTTTAAAAATTATTTAAAAATGTGAAAAAATATGAATAAAAAATAGAGAAAATTAAAAAGATGAATTTTGCTTAGAAGGTATGGTCAAGTCCCTAGCAACATTTAATAAGTAAGAGAATAAATAATGTTAAAATGAAACCACCAAAAACACAAATAAGAAACAAAAATGTTAAAAGAAAAAAAAAAGAATGAAAGGCAGAATAAAAGGATAAATAAGTCAGACACATAATTAAAAGATTTATATTTTAAAGTTAATAATGATATTATTTTACAATTATTTTTTAAAATTTATTTTACAATCAATTAATTAATAGAGACATCCAATTTAAAAATACGAAAATTTTTAATTTGAGTTTAAAATCTAACATAATTGTTCGATTTGTTCTTCATTTAAAACAAAATTATAAAAAGTACAATATTGTTGGCGAATATATAGGAGGGCAATTTGGGCACACTGCGGGAACTCTTTGCCGCTCCATCCGCTTTTACTTTCCCGCCCAAAACAATCACTCAACTCCCTCTGTCGCTAGAGGCGCTGCTCTCACTACTGTCAGTCAGAGCGCCTCTATCCACCGATGGATATGGACATGGACATTCCCCTTCCAGAAGAGCTTGAATTGCTCGAATCTAACTCCCACTTTTACGACGACTACCTAGACCTCGAACCGCCTGAACCCTATCCAGAAGAAGACGAACACCAGCCTCAACCCCAACTACCACTACCAACGCTGTCTTTAGATCCGCCCCTTTTATTCGAGATCCACTCCAACGGCCAAAAGCGCCCGCGATCGGACGGTGCCAATGCCTCGACCCCTGAAAATGTGGGCCTGTCGGACGAGAAGCGGTCCAGAGTTGACGACGTGGGGTCGGATTCTGACGAGGAGTGGCTCCGGTACTCGCCGCCGCATAGGGAGACCAATCCTGACGCTGAGGAACAAGGGCGTGTCACAGAGGAGAAGATCGTGTCGAGGTACGCATCCCATATCGACGGTGACTGTATTCCGGTGACTGCACCGAGCGGCGATAGGGTTTATGCGAAGATATGCAGGGCGGTGGGCGAGGAGCGGTCTAAGAAATTGGATATGAAAGAGCAGTCGAATGGTATACTACTTTTACTTTTGATATTCATTTTCTAATTAATCCTTTTGATTCTCTAGAAGATGTTGGGACAAAGTTGAAGGTAGAATTTTGAATGTTAGCAATCTTTCCAATGTATTACCAACTCAGTGTCTTTGCATCTGTTCCATCAAAAGAGAGAACTGGAAACGGAAGCAGGATTTGTATGTGCTAGTTGGTTATTACTTGTACCGGGGAAAAGAGTAGGCAGGGGTGGAACTGGCCTATAAATAGACTGGGAATATCCACTGGAGATTTTTTGTCTTCACTCGTAATTGTTAACTTGATGGTGACATGGATGTCACTTATAAAACCCTTCAAAATAAGCTAGCGGAAGACTTGAAAGGAAAAGTGTAAAACAAATTGGGTGTGGTGCACGGGACCGGGGTTTACTTTGCAGGGGTGGGTCCCTTGGAGAGGTTCCCCAACATAAAGAAAAAAAAGTGTAAAACAAATTGGAGAAATGACATTGTAAAAGTACCAAATGGCTTGTTTTCTTGAAAGTGCATCTACTTTTATAGGCACCATAGAAAAAGAATGAAAAAGGTTGTAAAAAGAGATCAAGAAATCTTCTTGTCTACTGTGAGATGTAAAGAAAATCACCCTGAGAATACGAGATTTGATTAATGATAAAAATTTGGTGCAAGTATGTGAAGTTTGTTGAGAAAACAAAAGAAACCTTGAAATCTGAATAAATAAATAATTATAAAACAAAGAATGCCTGAGGCACAGGAGACTTGATAACAAAACAAAAATATTTCAAATCTAAGAGATTGGTGTGCAGAAAGTTGTCTTGGGGCTGAAAAAAAGAAAGAAAGTTGTGTCTTGGGGGTGGGGGGGGGGGGTTATCTTATTTTGAGGTCACCTTCAGAAAACTAAGTACTTGGTAAAGTTTTTTAAAAAGCTTTGGGAGGGCCCCAGCCATCTTTGTTGTTCTACCCCTGCATGTGGGAGAGTTCTATTGAATCTGAATGGCATGGAAAAGAAAATACATTGTGGATGTAAGTGGCGAGAAAATTTTGAGTTAGATTTCTT
Organism: Carya cathayensis; assembly: GCA_011037825.1. Taxonomy (NCBI): domain Eukaryota; kingdom Viridiplantae; phylum Streptophyta; class Magnoliopsida; order Fagales; family Juglandaceae; genus Carya; species Carya cathayensis. The sequence goes on from QGSO01000530.1 coordinate 473,724, forward strand.
ATCAAAGCATGCTGAAAACTTAGTTACATTTGTAGATCTGATTAAACAAAGTAGTAATTTGAAACTTATTAGGATGATAGATATTAATTTTGATTCTTTTGGGGCTTCTAGATTGAGGCATGTGACATGGGACTTCTATGATTCAAGTTTTCAACCTCTATAGGTTATACTGTTTTTCAGATTTTCCTTTTGATAAGCAAATGGGAATGTTATTAATGAAAACGACAATCCTAGCAACCCCATACACAAGCTGTATACAAAAGAGACCTACAACAATTCATGTAAATGAAAATTTTAGCTTCTAACCATTTGAATTGCCTCAAATTCTATTCTTCAAATAACTCCTGTATTGGGGTGGATCAATGATTCGAGATTGGCATGAGAAAAGTCATGAATTGTAATAAGACTTCTAAATAGGAACTGCTGTTAAAGTTTTGGTAGTTTTGACCCGAATGGAGGATTTGCCTAAAGGTGGTTCTTCCATACAAGGAGTTATGTGGCTAAAAGAAAGTTCTTGCATGGGATTTGTTGTGAGAGATGACGATAGTGTTTGCAATCCATATCATCGATAGTTTTGATTGGCATTGCATGTGCATTTTGGCATGAAATTAGCCAGCCCACATTAAAATCTAGTTGTCTTGCATGGGGATTCCTGTTTTATTGTTGTAAGTGGTTCTTCTCCTAGTCCCCAATTCCAGCAAACTGGTATCAGAGTATGGTGCTTATTACAACAACATAGCATTAATTTTTAATGTGTGACTATACGAATTGTTGATGGCTCCTGCAGTAGGTGATAGTTACTCCATGTTAGTTCAACCTATATTTATGTAAAAACTCTCATAGTACTGAGATAACATGATTGTGCAGGTTTGTTAATGACTTCCATAGTAGAAGCAGGGGTCTCATAGGTTAGTTCTTGGAAGGGTTCTAATGGTGAGCATTGCGCGCACAAATTATGCAATCTAATTTTTTAGGTTAACTGTCTCAACATATTGTGTTGAGTCCTCACAAAGAAACTTATGATAATGTTAACTTCAATTCTTAAGAATCTAAATCTAAAGTGTAGCAAAACTGTGGACCACTTTTTACTTCATTGCAAAGTGGCAAGGACTTTATGGGATGAGATTTTTAACAAAATTGGAATTGCATGGGTGATGCCTAGAAGGGTGGTGAATCTCTTTGCTTGTTGGATAACTCCTGAAGGCATCCCCCACACCAAGGCTGTGTGGAACATGATTCCCCTATGTCTCATGTGGTGTATTTAGCTTGAAAGGAACGGCTGGAGTTTTAAAAGATTGGAGCGATCTTTGGAAGACCTTAGATGTTTCTTTTTCCATTTCTTATGCCTTTGGGCCTCGGCTATTGTTCTCAATGGGGCCAATTTTCATATGTTTTGTATCCATCTCTAGCTCTTAATTGTATCTTGGCGTTCTCTGTTGTCTTGTGTACCTACTGGGCTATGCCTAGTTCTTTCCTTAATAAAACTTTATTTTACCTATAAAAAAATCTAAATCTAAATCTAAAAAATGAGTCCATTGTGTGATAGATTACTATACGATTCTTTGTAGTTTCCATAGAAGAGCGAGTGACTGCTCATTAATACAATGTGTCTGTTAGTCAGTCGCTCCTATAGTTGAGTGAAGACATTCTCATGTTAGCTCCACCTCGTGTTGGATGAAGGCTTTGGATGGTGAGCATTGGGCTTGATGCTGATGCTGATGCAGCTTAAACTTTTGAGTTAAGGTAGCGTTTCATCATGTTCTATTGAGCTTTCACACGGAGACCATAAGGTGTCGATTCTCGCAAACTAACTCTAGGTATGGTCTTCATTCATTTCATCGGACTAAGACATGCTTAGTGGGAAATGTGGCGCCATTGAGTTTTTAGGTATGGTACATGGGGGGATATTAGTTTTTGGGAGCCTTTGAGGCCTCGTCCATAAAACCTGCCAAGTGACTGATGGCTTATTGAACAGTAAAGTAAACTATATGGCTACTTGTGGTGTGTGTATTGCACTTTCAATTTCTATCATATAAAGGTGGTGTATTGAGCGATGTATATCATGTGCATTACGCTGTCATATATCTATGATATTTCCCTTTTTGCATGGTCTAGTAATGGAATCCTGTATTTTGGGATAAATATGCGGATTTTAAGCATATCCTCACTTATGTGGGCATGTCTAGATTGATACTACACTTGCTCATGGGGAAGTAAAAGCTTAGAGTTTATCTGCCAGAACCCTATCCATTCTTCTTACATATCTTTGGTACACTTGTGATATCATCATGAAACTTGTCACCTTTTATCTGATAAAAAAAAAAAAATGTCACCGTTTATAGGATCGGGGTGAATTTGCAGTACCATTCAGTTTTCTTGGATCGATTATGGTTTCATGGCTGTTAATGGTTTGAGGTCTAACCAATTTGCAGGTCTTATTTTGGAACCTGTCAACATTTTATTGCAAAGAGTTGAGCAAGAGGCTTTTACTAAGGTAAACATCATAGTCTATAATTTATTCTCAGTTGAGGTGCCAGAGCAGGGCCCATGGTTTTGAAAGATTAGAGTCCTCTAGGTCAGTGGTGAAATTAAATTCTCAACTATTGATCTAAAGCTTCTGTAATTCCTTCCTAATTTAGCATTTAGTTTTTTTACTTATCGAAAAAAAAGCTTGTAGACAAGTAGTTACAAACTCCATAGCATTCCAATGAACTGGGATTTGTGATGAAACTTAATGGTATGCCAGTTCTCTCTCCTTCCCTAGCTTTTGTTTGGTTAGAAAATGCAAAGCTGGGTTTGTATGAAAGAAAGAATTTTGGCTCATGCGTACTTCAGATTTGTAAAAACTCTAGTTTTGGAACCATATTTAACAAGGCTACCAAGTTTAACAGATTTCCAGATTTTCTACAATCTGTGTCATGACTTCGCAAAATCAGGTTAGAAACGATTCAGCATTGTTCATAGGGGTGACACGTCATCTTATCATCTAACATGAGAGATGCATGCAACCTTATTTATGAGGGCCTGACAGAGCAAGTTCACTACATCTTAGCAGCTTGATAGCACCTTACTAGTCAATGGGGGTCTATAAGAACCAAATGTTTTTGGAGACATGGATCCTTAAGGGCAAAGTTTTGATCATGAAGTAACGACTTTCAGGGAGGAAAAAAGTCTTCTGAAGTTCTATCTGATCTGTCTAGATTTCCCTATAAGCTAAAGTGAAGATTAAACTAATAATTCCTTGTGGCATGAGATGTTAAATGAGCTGTTACTATCTTGGATTATGAGATTTTCTGTTCATAATACCTTATGCATTAGGAGGTTTCTTGTAACTTCTTGTTGTGCCACTGAAGGCTTTGCAAGCAAGTTCTGAAGGCCAGACTGATATAACTCTTCCTGAAAGACCTGTGGTGCATGAACAACTTTGGGTAGATAAATATGCTCCAAGTTCATTTCCTGAGCTTCTCAGTGATGAACAGACAAATCGAGAGGTAAATATATCACATGTAATTTTTCTGAAAGCTTACTAAAAGTAAAGTTTTCTGGAAAAGGATTTATTTTATAAGTATGATGTTTCCTTCGACTATTGTCCTCATTGCTTAACTCTTGATAGTTTTCCTACTTCAGGTCCTCTTGTGGTTGAAACAGTGGGATTCTTATGTTTTTGGATCTGAAATTAGGAGTACATCAGATGAGGTTTTGTCTGCTTTGAGAAGACATTCTTCTATTGCTCAACATCAAAAGCATCTTAATTCAAATTTTCTGAGGAAGAACAGAGGACCCAAATGGCAAAACGAAAGATTTAGAAATTCAAACCATTTGGAGAATGAGAGTAGCAATTTGCAAGGCCTTCAAGACTCATGGAATAAGAAGTCAAGGCTAACTGGCCTGCCAGAACAAAAGGTAGAAATGAAAAGGGTTTGAATTATTTTTTGTCCTGGCAGATATATTTCATTTTCTTTCTCCTTTCTTAATGAATTGCAGAAAATCCTATGAATATGCATTTCTTTTAAAGATGTCAATTGGAAAACTGTTAAACTATTGTTATATTTAACTTTTTCTGGCCTTTTCTCAAAAAAAAAAAAAAAAAAAACCCAAAAAAACTCTAGAAATTCAAGGGAAGTTCCCCCAGTCCGATGGCCCCTAGAAATTATTGGCACCCAAGAGGATTTGAATCTTAGACTTGAAGGTGCACTTGTGGGAAACTCCTTGCCGATGGCCTGTGCATCCTCGAGATTAGTCAGGACTTTCTTCTCGGACACCCGGTGCCAATTTAAAAAAAATTTGTTTGGCCTTTTTTCATGAAGTATTTTGGGATTGCCTGGTAGACATGTTTGCCTCTGTGATTCTCGTGTATGCTCTTTATGAGAAACTACCTAAGGCCAAAATGGCTTTACCCATATGTATTTATGAAAAGAAATAAAATGGGTTTTTACTAACAAATATACGATAGTGGAGAACCTTAATTGTCTTGTCAATCTGCACTCAAATATATTTGGTCAATGTGCTACAGCCTACAATTACTACCTCTCGACCAATCAATTTTTTCCAGTGAAGCTGAAGTATTGAAGTATTCCACATGTAGCCATCTAATAAGAAGTCTTTGGGCTTTGAATGAATTTGCTCTGTACAAACTGTTTATTGGTGCATGTGGTTGAAATGTTGGGTTCTGATATGGGTTTGATAGACATTTTTTCCCCTTCAATTGAAGAGCTACTAATACTCTTTTAACTCGACGACTTAAATTTACATCTTTTTTTCCCATCATACTAATTTTAATGTTAGAAGCTTTGGGATATTCATGTGTGATGAAATACCCTGCTTGTATGTAGTAAACTCATTCTAAAGGAAATATATTTGCTTTTTGACTTTTTGAAATTACGCTGTAGGGTGATATATTTGCCTTTTAGAGTCTTTGAAATTATGTTGTAGAGTGATCTCTCTACCCATTAACTTATCATGGATGCTGTTGGGTGTGCTATTAAATCAATTCCTGTTTGGTTTTTGGCCTAGCCTAACATAAAATGAGGTTGAGGTCTTGGAATAAACGGATTTACATAGAAAGAAAAAAATGCTTTTCTTTGATTGGAAAAGAGGAGGGGCCTTTACGGCTTTGTCCAGACTCCACTGTAACAATTTTCTTTTTGCTGAATAATCCTCCTCTTTCTTCTCATCCATAAATAGCAAAAAATAGATTACAAAGATAGGAAATTCGAAATCTGACTTCCTATCTTAAAGGGATTCAAATCTTGGATAAGATATGTTTCCCATACTTATCTACCCAATCTAAATATTCAAATTACAAATCCTATACAGCTGTACAAATCTGTCTACACCCAACTATATAGATAAACATAGGAATTAATTAGATAAACATTGGAATTAATTTAAATAAATATAATCCACTAATAACCCCCCTCAAATTGATGCTGGTGTATCTACTGGCATCAATTTGCTAACTAGGAATTGATGCCTCTGTCTAGTCATCGCCTTCGTGAATATATTAGCTACTTGAAGATTCGTAGAGATATGAGGAAGTATAATAGACTTCACCTCATAGGCTTGACGAATATAGTGACAATCCACTTCAATATGTTTGGTACACTCGTGAAATACTGGATTGGCAGCAATTTGAATGGCACTAGTGTTGTCACCATGAAGAGGAGTTGGCTTGTCTTGCGAAAAACCAATCTCTTAAAGAATGCCCCGCAACCACAGCACCTCAGAGCAAGCTGCTGACATAGCTCTATATTCAACTTTAGTAGAAGATTTAGAAACACACTCTTGCTTTTTGCATTTCCAAGAGATGAGTGAATCTCCAAGAAAGATGCACCAACTAGTTGTAGAACGCCTAGAATCTGGGCAACCAGCCCAATCCGCATCACTATAAACCATAAGTTGTAGAGAAGTGCCAGCAGGAAAAAATAACCCACGGTTAGGAGTCCTAATCAAATATCTGATAATACGACGAACAGCCACTAAATGCAAATGTCGAGGTGTGTCCATAAATTTACTGACAATATGGACAGCATATGAGATATCTGGACGTGTGATAGTGAGGTAGATTAGACTCCCAACAAGCTTCCTATATAATGTAGGATCAGAAATTAAATCACCCTCATCCTTCCGATATTTCACGTTGACTTCCATAGGAGTATCAACCGAAGTCGTCTCCCCCAATCCAACCAACTGAACAAGGTCCTAGGTGTATTTATGTTGATTAATAAATAACCCATGTGGCTGATTATGAACTTCCAGCCCCAAGAAATAAGTCAACAGTCCCAAATCTTTCATATGAAAGACCTTACGAAGATGCATCTGAACCCTTTGAATAAATTCAATATTGGATCCAGTAATAATGATATCTTCCACATAGAACAATAGGAAAACAAAACCAGAATCACTCTTATGAAGGAACAAAGAAGCATCATACTCACTCTGAGTGAATTGAAACTCAAGTAAGGTATTGCGGAACTTCTCAAACCAAGCTCTGGGAGCTTGTTTTAGACCATACAATGACCTTTTCAGCTTACAAGCATCATTAGCTGAGGAAAGTGGCATACCAGAAGGAAGTTTCATATAAATGTCCTCTTTTAAATCACCATGAAGGAAAACATTCTTTACATCCATCTGATGCAATTGCAAAGACTGAGAAGCGGCAATGACAAGAAGGAGACGAACAGTCGTCATCTTAGCAATAGGAGCAAACGTCTCGTCATAATCAATCCCATATTCTTGTCTATTTCTCAAGGCTACCAAACAAGCTTTATATCTCTCAACGGACCCATCTGATCTAAGCTTCACAGAATACACCCACTTGCTGCCAATAGGTGTCACAGAAGGACAAGACACAATGTCCCAAGTGTCATTGGCCGCTAGTGCATCCATTTCTACTTGCATGGCATTCCTCCAACACTCATGTTCCATAGCCTGCTTATAAGAGGAGGGAATAGCAATAGAAGAAAGTGTAGCAATCATAGAAGAATGAGAGGAAAAATCATACCGATCCGGGGGTTTGGAGACTCTAGAAGTATGCCGACGAGATGGTGGATCATAAGATGTGTCAAGGGATTGATCAGGAGCCATGGGTAGATGCTCAGAGGGGGTAGAAAGAGTGGTCAGATCTGCTGGATGAGGTGATTTACGCTTGGTGTAAACACAACCAGGTTTAAATTGAGCGGAAGCTAGTGTAGAAGTTGTATCCTCATATGAAAAATTTGGCAAAACACAGAAACTAGGAGGAATAGGGTCTAGATGAGTACGAAAAAATTGTTTTTTGTCAAAGAACATCACATTGCGAGAAACTCGAATGCGTTTAGTTTGAGGATCATAACAAACAAAACCCTTTTGAAAAGAATTATACCCCAAAAAAGCACATTTGATTGATTGAGCAGAAAGTTTATGTCTTTCGTGAGATGGAAGATGCACAAAACAAACACAACCAAATGAGTGCAATTGAGAATAGTCTGGGGAGTGCCCAAATAGCAAAGAATAAGGAGAAACATTGTCTAATACTCGAGTAGGTAATCTATTAATTAAATACACAGTAGTAGACAAAGTTTCACACCAAAAACGAGGGGCACACCTGAATCAATTAGGAGAGCCCGGACCATATCAAGAAGATGACGATTCTTTCTTTCAGCTACTCTATTTTGTTGTGGAGTATATGGACAAGAACGTTGAGAAATAATTCCTTGATCTTGAAGGAACATTTGAAACTCATTAGATATATATTCTCCTCCTGAATCGGAGCGAAGAACCTTAGGGGAGGCAGAAAATTGATTAGTGAGATAAGCCAAGAAACGCTTGAATACTGGAAATACTTCATTCTTAGTATGAAGAAATTAAATCCATGTAAAACGAGTATAATCATCAATAAACGTCACAAAATATTTATAATGATCATGAGATTCGATTGGGGCAATACCCCATACATCACTATGAATAACATCAAAGGCACGAGTGACATGAGATCCTTTTGAAGGAAAAGGCAAAACTTTACTTTTAGCTAGCTTACATTTATCACAATCAAAATTTAATTGATCAAGAGAATAGGGCTCTTTATTGCCAACTAAACCGGAAGATAACAACTTATGAAGTATGTGAGAATTGGGATGGCCCAAATGCCTATGCCAATCCTTCACACTCAAAGTACCAACATTACAAGAAAACGAAGATAAAGACTTTGATTCAACAGATTTTGAATCTAAACATAAAGGAAACAGCCGACCCTCTTTAGGACCCCTCATGATCATCTTCCCGGTCACCTGATCCTGTACAAGACATCCAGAAGAAGTGAATGACACCCTACAATTGCTGTAAACTAATTGGCCAATAGAAATCAGATTGGTATTTAATGAAGGAGACACCAAAACATTTTTCAAGGAAGGAGAAATATCACGTACGGTAGTGATAGGTAGGGCACTACCATCTGCCGTGTGAATTTTTAGTGGTGAGATATTAACAAGAGAGTGAGAGGCACTTGTTATATGGTTGGTGGCACCGGAATCAAAATACCAAGGTTTAGAGGCAGATTTGGTTTTACTTGAAATACAAAAAGCTGAAAGAGCTGAGATGATCATTTGTTGTACCATTTTTGGTGTAATAGAGGTGGGATTTTGAGAAGTGGAAGCTGGAACATGAGAGGAAGTGACCAAGGTAGAACTAGCAGCACTAGTAGCCTCAGCAGCAGCTGAATAGGCAGTTTCTTGGCGACATGGAGGACGTATCGGGCAATCCTTGATGATATGTCCTTGCTTCTTGCAATAGTTGCAAGTTTTCTTAGAGCAATTTCCAACGATATGCCCATAACCTTTGCAGCTATAGCATTGAATAGTTCTCAAATCCCTCCCTTTGATTTTTCCTTGAGCTGCATATGCCACAGGAGCTGGAGTAGCTTGTTCCATGGCCGTTTGAGTCATCAATCTTTGCTCCTCTCAAAATATTTCTCCCAAACACATATCAAGTGGAGGCACAGGATCTCGATTCATCAGATTAGCACGAATAAATTCAAATTCAGACCTTAGTTTCATAAGAAACTGTGCCCGCATACTTGCTTCATGAACAACTCGAATATCAGCCAAACTTGTTGCTGGAATTGATGTGTATACAATATCTGTATACTCAGCCCACAAGTTACAAAAACCAGAATAAAACTCCTCCACAGAGAGAGCTCCTTGAGAGAAATTCGACATCTCTAGTTCGAGTTGAAATCTCCTAGTTGCATTATTCTGAGTATACAGCCGCTTGAGATGATTCCACATATCACGAGCATTCTTGAATGAGCGTAAATTCAAGATAATATGGGGATCAACAGATCCAAGAATCCAAGACATGACTTGGGCATCCTTGCTTTCCCAAGAAGCCCACTGATCTTTGTCCTCTGGTGCCACACTACTCCCATTAATATGACCCCAAAGTTTCTTCCCTTTCACCAAAAGTTGAAACTGAAAAGACCACGCAGCATAATCCTTTCCATTGAATCGAACCAGAAGAGAATCCTAATTTCAGAAGACATGATAGACAAGAAACCCTAGCCGCAACCCTTGAGACTAGAGAAAAAAAAAATAGCCACAACTCTAGGATTCTGAACGTTGCTGTGATACCATAACAATTTTCTTTCTGCTGAATAATCCTCCTCTTTCTTCTCATCCATAAATAGCAAAAAATAGATTACAAAGATAGGAAATTCGAAATCTGACTCCCTATCTTAAAGGGATTCAAATCTTGGATAAGATATGTTTCCCATACTTATCTACCCAATCTAAATATTCAAATTACAAATCCTATACAGCTGTACAAATCTGTCTACACCCAAACTACATAGATAAACATAGGAATTAATTAGATAAACATTGGAATTAATTTAAATAAATATAATCCACTAATACACTGGACGAGAGTATGCTCTCTTACATTAGAAGCATTTAAGGTATTTTTTTTTTCTTTAAGAGAAGCATTTTAAGTATTAGTTGTAAATAAATGTGTTTTTTCGTTGATAAGTTGGATAGTTGGTTTAGAGGGTGAAATATAGCTTTTGAATCTTCTATCACACAAATGGTAGATTGGTGACTGGTAAGAATTTCAGAATGTAGCCTTGCTGCTGTGGGTGATTTTAGGAAATAATTTGAGGAATTTTCTAGTGGGCTATTTTTGAACATTTAAAAGAGGCAACCATCAGATTTTGGCTTGATTGTAATCATGACTGGGATCCTCATTCTCTTTTATGGACCTTTTTACTACAACTTATCCAGAAGTGATGATGCCAAATATGGCACTGAAAATGCAATTTAGATCAGCTCTTTTTTTTTTTTTTTGGGGGGGGNGGGGGCGCTTGAATTGGACATTAGTACTTTGTTGTTATGTAAGAATTGAGATTATTCAGTGAGGTAGTTTGTGAAATCTAAAGATGCAGAGATTAGGCTCATAATTGGTTTATTTCTCACTCTTTTGCAGGCTCTGTAAGGAAGATTATAAGGAAGACTTAGAGATCATTGGCACTTGGAAGATCTTAGAATTCTGTGAATAGTAGATAAATGGTTTGAGTTAAGATGTTTTATTGGGTTTTGGGAAAAGAAAGGAAAAAGTTGAATAAAAATATTATAAAGTTAAAAATTGTTTGAATATATTTTTTTTGAAGTTTGAAAAATTTGTATTAATTTTTTTGTTTTGTTTTGAAATTTATAAAAGTTGTATGATTAGGTAATGATTAGATGAAAAAGTTGAAGATTTGAAATCGAAAAGTGTCTATATTCCCTAGGTAGTTAGGGCATTCTTTGTACTTCATATGGCTTTGCCTATTCTTTTATTGATACACTTTGATTACTTATCGAAAAAAAAAGTCTTGTGTTAGAGTGATGTTGGGAAGGAAATTGTGACAAGTTTTTGAGAAATTTTGAGAATTTCTATTCTCATCTCATTTACCAAATGTACCAAAGAAGATACAAATTGATGCTTTTTTCAAATTCCAAGAACACTGCCTATTTTTGTATGGACTGTGGCACAAGTGTTGTGAGATTTAACTTTTCATAGACCCCTGAAAAAAACTTTATTACTTTATGAAGTGTTAACTGTTCTCGACCTATAATTTACAGTTGATTGACTTTTTATTTGTGGCAGATATGCTAGTGTAGAAGCTTCACTTATTTTTAATGTTCATTCAACAAGCAGAAGAACAAAGTATAACTAAGGAGTTACAAGGTGAACAGGAGATGGGTTTCTCTTTAATGGACATGCTTGACATGTTTGTATAACAAGAGGCATGTCGGACACATGTCAAACCCACACTTGCCTCTACACTTGAGTTATACACCAACTAATGGCCATTGTACTTCTTATCTCTGCTATTAGTACTAACATCCATTTATTTTTGCTGGATTTTTCAGCTCTTGATCAGTAGGGCTTGGAGGCAGGTAACCGTTAGCTGACCTGCCTGCCAAAACCGCCCGGTCTGCTCGGCAATGGGCTGGTGGATTAGAACTAAAAAAATTGATAAACATGCGGGGGCGGTTGGGTCCACCAAAAATTATATATATAATATAATGTTAAAAACCCTAATATTTTATCCTTTCACCCCTCATTTTCTTCCTCCAGCCTCACCCTCCTCCCTCGTCACAGATCAAACACGCCTTTCTTATTTCTCCTCCTCTTCTTTCCATCTTCTTCTCCATTCCTACTGCATGGCTCATCGGGTTTGCCTACCCATGGTGCAGTTGGTTTGTCTACCCATGGTGCAGTGGGTCTCTTTGCTCAATGCAGTAGATCTCCATGTGCACCGACATGGGGTCTGGATTTTTGGTTTATTTTTTGTGCAGATTGCTGTGCTTTGATTTTTTGGTTCATTTTTTGGATTCTGGAATGGTTTGGAAGGCTGCAACAAGGTCTGGATGTCTGTATTTTTGAAGGTGATGTGCAAAGAGGATGCCAAATGGGTTTGATTGTTGGGGGGCTAGATGGTGTGTGCTGTTTTATCTGCCTGTTTAGCGGGAACGGGCAGGCTGGGTTTCAGGTGGGGGCCAGGATGGGCCGAACAATGCCTACCCCGCAGGCCAGGGTGGGTGGTGGGGGAGTATTTGTTTAGGGAGGAGTAGCTCTGTTTAGGTATTATTTGTTGTATCTCCAATTTGATCTAGGACAATTTTTAGATGCTCTCGGGATTATTTAGCAATTTTCAATCAATTTAATGCCATGAATGTCTTATATTTTTCTTCGATCAGTAAATAAGAACTTTATTGATTATAGCCATGAATGTTTTTTTTTTAATAGGTAGTCAAGAATTTTATTCATAAGAAAAGGAGGCTTAGCCCAAGTACACAAGAAGTATACATGAGAAGTACCTGACTAGGGTTTACAACTGAAAGTAGAAAATCATGGACGTTTAGTCATTAAAATCAATGACCCACACCCATAAGAACAAAGTTTTAAAGAAGAGAACTTAGCTCATCCATAGTCTTGTGATCCTTGAAGCTGCTATAATTTCTCTCGCCAAATACACCAATACATACACATATAGGGGCTATCTTCCACATTGCTGCCACTTGAGGATTGCCTTGGAGTCCACTCCTGCTTGCTGGAAAATCCACCAGCCTACGAGGCATGGCCCATGATAATCCTATTCCTGCAAAAAAATCACCCCACATGGTCGTGGCCACCTCACAGTGTAGAAGCAGGTGATCTACTGATTCCCGATTTACATGCAACACCATTATACGATGTTTCCTCAGATTGTCTGTAGTAAGAATCTTGTCTAGGGAGGATGTCCAAACATAAAAAGCTCGTTTTAGAGGAGCTTTCCTCTTCCATATAATAATCCATGGAAAAGTGATCATGCCCTGGCTAGTTAGAACTTGGTAGAATGATCTAAATGTGAATCTACCTTTCTTGGAAGGGCTCCAACTGATCTTATCTATGGTGCCCTTAGTCACCTAGCGGAATATGGTAAGGCAAAGAACTCGGTGATAACCTCCAACTCACAATCTTGTGCTAGACTAATGAAATCTACATTCCATTGAGGGGAACCATGATAGGAGACCAAGATATCAGCTACTTAAGCATCCTTCGTCCGTACAAGCTAAAAAACATCAGGAAATGTTTCTTTGAGGCTTTGTTCATCGCACCATTTGTTGTGCCAAATTTGGCTTGAGAACCGTCACCTACTTCAATATGTGTATGGCTTAGGAAAGTCTCCCATTTTTTTCTAATGTGGTTCTACAAACCCACCCCATATGGTTCACGTACCACATTCGTGCACCATCCTCCCCAAACTTTGAATCTATAACTAACTTCCATAGGGCCCCCTTTTCTTGTTGGTACCGCCATAACCATTTACCCAATAGAGGCCGTGAATGCTTTATCTTTACAACACCCATGTTATGATAAGTTTGGTTTGGTTTTCTTTTGTATCTATCCATGCAGATTGTTAAAAGGTGCTAGTTGATTAGTAACTTTCTTGTCAATTCTTGAGCTTGCATTTATTGTCCTGATTTCTTTCACCCTCATTTATTTGTTCATATGCAGTAGCATAAGAACTTTTTGAATAATCCAAAAGCTGTCAACTTTATGTATTGAAAGCCAAGTAGCATCTGACTATATAACCATTGCAGATTCTTTTACTTTGTGGCCCCCCCGGACTTGGAAAGACTACGCTTGCACATATAGCTGCTAAGCATTGTGGGTATCATGCAGTGGAGGTTTTGTTCTTACCTTTTACTCTTGCATATGTACATATTTAAGAGAACTTAGGCCAATTCATCCATTGTCTGAACATGTTGAGACAAGTACCTTCATCTGCTTGCCATAAGTAACATCATCTGCCTCTCTGTGGTGAATTTAACATCTTTTGCTTTGTTACATTAATGGTTATTTTGTAACTGTTGTTAAATAAAATATTTAGAATTTATAATTGATAGTTCCTTTTATGCATATAAGATTTCATTGCTTTAAGCGGCTCATATTACGCCCTCAGCGTTATTGTGTAAGATGGAATCCAATTGTTAGGTCTAAAGCTTTGTTGGGAAAATACAGTTTCTGCTCTCCAAGTAACAGATGTCTTACACTTCGCATTTCAAGCTACTAAAACTAGCACATTGCACTCTCCAACTATGAAAGAACTGACAACTAGGAGAGTCGTTCAATTATGACTGTTAAGATGGATGGAAACTAGGGGACAATAGGTGGCGTGGCACAATTTTGGCGGCCAGCTTTTAACATAGTTATGTTGCATCTACTTATTAAAAAAAAAAAACATAGTTATATTGCATCTTTTTGGTAGTTCAGTGGTTTGGGGTGTTAGTTTTTGTATCCTGGGGGTAAAGTGTAAAACACCTGTTTGTTGGATGGTGGGAAGTGTCTATTCCCCAAAATTTATTTGCCTGATATTTTTTCATTCAAATTATTGTCTTTATATTTTTTCATTTCTTTTAGGTTTCAGGGTACAATTTGTTAGTTTTGATATTCTGGGATGCACAGTGTAAAGCACCTGTTAGTTGGAGGGTGGAAAGTGTATTTTATGCATACTTTATTTGTCTTATATTTTTCATTCAAACCATTTTTTTAATACTTGTAATTAATTAAGGATCTTGTATTTTAGAGGTTTTTGCAACCTCGGTAGCTTTCTTTAAGTTTTCTAATGTTATGGTAGAAGTTTTGTGCTATGTAGGTTAATGCTAGTGATGATCGGTCATCATCAACAATGGAAGCTAAAATTCTTGATGTGGTCCAGATGAACTCTGTTATGGCTGACTCAAGGCCGAAGTGTTTGGTTAGTCTTTATTTGGCAATATTTCTACATTTTGGTTCTGTTAGTATGAGTTCTGATGAGATAATTGTCTGTGTTTTCTGTAGGTGATTGATGAAATAGATGGAGCTCTCAGTGATGGGAAGGGTGCTGTGGAGGTTCTTTTAAAGATGGTAATTCATATGGGTTTCTATTGTTAGAGCTAAGTTTTTCTAAAACGTGTGTATTAGGAGTCTAGGACCATGCATTTACTTGTTTAGTCATACGTAATTAATCTTATTCAATTTATCTTTTTTGAGAAACTTGTTTGTTTTTGTTTCTTTATTGCATACTATGGGGATTACTGTTTCTTCATGCTTCATTTACCATTACCAACATAGCTAGGAACATAAATGGTTTTTCCGTTGCTTGACCACCACATCATGGTATTATACTAAGCCTGCCATGAGTAAATCGTACAATACTGTTACTACCAAAAAAATATTCTAATGATGTAATTGTTTAAGTAAGGAAATCCCGACAATATCTTATTAGCTTATACTCTAGCTTAGGCTGTCAAGTTTCGGCTGGTGGGAATCTGTGAATTTAAGAAGTCCCATCCACCAATTTTGATTCAAGTTCCTTTCTAAAATTGCTTTTCTTCTTTTATAGCTCATTTCTGGTGTTATGATCTTTGAGATTAGTAAAATCAGGGGTTGAATGAAGGATCTGAAACTGCATAGGCTGCGTAGCTGTCATCAGTTAATACACTTACGCATAGTTGAATATCTTTTCATCTTCTTTGGTTCAACTGGATTTTTCTCGTCTTGTAATTAGTTTTTTCAGTTCTAATGGGCATGGAACCAAAACCCTTACATATTAGGTTATGCTGGTTCATCTACATGTCTTACTCTATAATTCTGTTCTATAATCTAATTAAGTTTTGTTCACGTAGGTGTCTGCTGAAAAGAAGTCTGATATGGGGAAGGAAAATGTTGCTAAAGAAGAACAATCAGGAAAGAAATCCTCAAAGAAGGGACATAAAACAGCATCACTATCAAGACCTGTGAGTTTGTGTGATGGTTATACATAATTTATTAAATTTTTGTTCCAAATATCATTATCATGGGCTGTCTTTGTAGGTAATTTGCATATGTAATGACCTATATGCGCCTGCCTTAAGAACATTGCGTCAGGTAGCAAAGTAAGTTTCTTTTGCTATTAATTATTTATGCACAATAAATTTGGTTAAATAAGAAAGCTGTAATACTTAAGTATAATGCTTCCTTCTACTTCCTCCTTTGATAAATTTGATTATTATCAAAACAACGGTGCATTTTAAGAGCAAAACTGACTTTCTTTTCACCTTTTTTTTTTTGTTTTTTTTGGGGGGGGGGGGGGGGAGAATGAACTGGCAATCTGACATGGGTGCAGATTAATACTTTGTTGTGCATGGACAAATGTTTTATAGTTACATCTCAGGATTTTTATAATTGTACAGATAGCATCTCATGGATTTTCTCAATTATTAAGCTTATTTAAGTTATCAAATTTAGCACATAAAAATTAATAAAGATTTTATTTAATGCTACAAACAGGGAGTCAAGACTTCAATCCTACCAAGTGTGGAGTATTGTCTCTTCCATGCACGATGTAGTTAACTGTTGTTATTCAAACCTTCAGCTGTGAATTTGTGGATATAATGCTTACCATATAAACAACAAAAAAGAAAAAAGGGTTGGGGTGGGGATAATCACTTTTGTTCTTTTGTGTCCCTTTCTCCTTTGCCTTCTTAATCCTACTGCTCTTTTTTTTTTTTTTTTTTTTTTTTTTGTCTATGAACCTTAAAGCCAATATTTTTTTTTGATAAGTAAGAAGATATTTTATTGATGTTGAAATAGTCACAACCCAAGTACACATGAGGTATACATGTGATTATACTCAGTTAGGAACTGGAAATGGATACAAGGAAATCGTGAAAGTGGAGACCATTAAAGTCTATATTTTATAAAATAATTGCACGTCAGGCACAAATCTCTTCGTTAGGATTCTGTTACTTGTATTATTTGTTGTTTTAAGCAAGCCTTGGGTCTTAGACTGTCTAGGCTGAATGGACATATTAGGGTATAAGGCTTTGGTGGTGCCGATTGGTTTGGTTTTGTCTTATAGATTGGAGGTTTATTCCTGGTTGGCAGGAAATTTAGTTACATGGAAGAGTAAGAAGCATAAGGAAGTCGCAAGAATTGGTGCTGAAGCCATGAATGGGGAGATGACTCACCTCTTTGGCTGTTTAAATTTTCTTCAGGAGATTTGTGATAATTAAGCTCCAATTTATGTTGTCGCCAATTTTATATTTCATGACAGCCATTTTAAATAGAAATCTCTGCATCATTTGTCAAGTCTGAACATCAACTTGTAGATATTTTTACAAAGTCTTTGGGTCATAATCAGTTAGAACTTATTATTATTTTTTTATTGACACTGGGTGTCCGAGTCTACTCCGAGAACTAAGGTTGTGTTTGGCCACTGAGAATTCTCATATGAGAATTTTGTGTTTTAAGATAAAATATTAAAATATTATATTTTAATCTTATTATTGTTTTGAGATTTGAAAAAGTTAAGAAAAAGTTGAATAGTTTATTATATTTTATATGGAAATTTGAGAAAGTTGTAATGATGAAATGAGAATTTTGTGTTTGAGATAAAAATTTTGTGTGGCCAAGCACAACCTAAATCTCAATTAATTCCGGGGGTGCACTGACTCTCAACTTATTTTTCATAGTTGGGCGTATGTGATACATATATTCCCCGTTTAAGGGGGATTGAGAATATAAGGTGGATGTCATTATTTTAATAAAGTAGAGGTTAAGGAGTCTATTGTAACAATTTTGTAATTCTCTGTAATTGAACCATGCGAGGATGGGAAGTATGTTGGGGACCTCGGTCTAGTCCCCAAACATTAGGGGTCCACGCGTCTCTCGTTGCCTTAGGATGACCGACTGTTCCTCGTTATCTTGCTTGGTCTCGGCTAGGCTATGGCAATGAAGGGTTCCTAGGTTGATGTATGTATAGTGTTTAGTGATGGATTTGATGATGATAATGAATTCAGGTGATCTAAGTGGTGAATTTGTGTGTTTGATGCAATGTGGAACGACTTGATGGTTGTCCTTGATGTTGGCGCCACTTGGATGATGCTCAGGGTCGGTATGGTGAAGTGTAGCTAGGGTTTTCGGTGGTGGCTAAAGGGGATTACGAAATTAGGAAGTGATGTATTAGGGTAGGAGTCTAAGATGGGTTGCTAGGGTTTGGAAGGTGTTTGAAAGAGTCTAGGGTTGCTCCTTGACTTTAGGTATTGACTAAGGTAAGATGAAGAAGGTAGGATTTGGATATGGTAAGAAGATGAAGTTGGATGGTGTTTGAATGAGTCTAGAGTTGTTCCTAGAGTGTATGGATTTGGAGATGGAAGATAGGGTTTGTATGATGGATAAGGTGGCTAGGGTGTGATCCTAAATGATAAGATAGATGGGAGATGTTTAGAACTTGGGGTTTGACTAAGACAATGGATGTATTTCGAATTTGGATGGATTGGAAGATGGAAGATAAGTTCCTAAAAGGTAGGAAATGATTCAAGGATTAGGGTATTTAGGCTAAGGCAAGAGTGGAGTGAGGGATTTAAAGTTTGAGTGATTCTCGGGTAGTTCCTAGAATGAAGGGATTTGATATGGCAAGCGGATGAGGGTCTTTGGTAGGATTTGAAAATATGGAGATGATTGAGGGAGTTTGGGGATTGGATTCCCTAAATGTTGGGATTGGAATTTGAGTTTGAATTTGGGAAAGTGGTTGCCCGAAGATGGGGATGAAGGGATAGGATGGGATTTGGAAAATGAGATGAGGATTTCTAAAATGTAGGAATTATCTTGTGGGAATCTAGGTGGTTTCGGCTAGGGTTTGTGAGAATGGAAGGAGGGTGCTTTGGGAAGTGTTGGCCGAATGTGGACTATGGGAAACAAGGTAGTAGGCATGTGGTGTTTGGAAAATGGATTAAATCTAGAGAAATGATAAACATGATGAAAGAACACAAAGAACATGTATGAACAATATGAACACAAATGATAAAAACTCAACAAGGGAAGATGAAGACTCTCTTTTTGGTATATATGAATATTTTGAGAAATCAAAGAATAAGAATAATAATGCTTAGGATATGTTTGATGTGCAAGGAAACATAAGAACAAATAGGAAAATATATGAACAAAGATATATGGAAGAACAAAGATAGATAGATAAAGATTCAACACCTATTCACGAATTCCAAGGTGATGAAACAAAGAAAGATAAAATCCTCATTGGGATTCACGAATTGCATCCAAAAGAACCCAAGTGCAAAAGCACCGAAAGTGTTCACAAGAACACACCAAACCTTTCCACAAAGGAAAATATGCCAATTGATCAAAGATGCAAAATGAAATGCCTAAGGGTCCTATTTATAGAGCTTACAACTTGGAAACCCTCAAAAGGCCCCTAGCATAATAAATTAAATAAATAAATAAACTAAAAGCAATAACATAGTGATGGACGGGCCATGGTGGCCCGTGGCATGCCGCCGCCCATGGATGGGCCATGGTGGCTCATGGTGTGCACGACATGGTGCCGCGTATGGCTTGATTGGTGGCACGGCTTGTTGCTGGGCGTGGCATGGTGCCACGCATAGGCTACTGGATGGCACGGCTACATGGCATGGCATGGGCCATGTGTTGGTCTGGTGGTGGGCACGACACGACGCTGTGCGTGGCCTGCTGATGGTGGGCATGGCATGGTGCCAAGCCTAGGCTTGATGGTGGGCACAGGGTGATGCTGTGTTGTTGTTGTGAGGCCTAGTCAAGTGGCTTGGACGGTGGTCCTACATGGCCCGGGATGGTGGCCTGGGCAGTGGGCATGCATGCCCAAGCTGACGGTTTGGGCATTGGGGCTGCAAGGCACGGGTTGGAGCTGTGCGCTGGATGGCGTGCTTGTGAGGGCATGCCACTATCCTTGCTAAGTAGTGTTGGGGCGCGCATGCATGCGCGCAGGTGCACACTTAAGGGAATGCGCAAGCCTACATGCATGGTCTGCGTACGGCCAGTAGTCTCCATGGGCGCCTGCTGCGTGTCAAGGCATGCAAGCAAGCTAGCCATGTGACTATCCTGGGCGTGCCATGGCATGCTAGCTGGGATGTCCTGGGCGTGCCATGGTAGGAGCCATGGCATGCTTACGGCATGTCTGATCGGCTGACATGAGTGTACCATGGCAATGAGCCATGGCATGCTAGCGATGCTGTCAAGTGCATGCCATGGCGAGGGCCATGGCCTGTTCGTGGGGTTGTTATGCACGTGCCATGGCAGGGGCCATGGCATAATGGTGGTGCTGTCAGGGGCATGCCAGGGCTGGGGCCGTGGCATGCCTGTGGGCGTGCTGATGGGTGGCTGGTGCTGGCCATGCTGGTGGCCCATGGGGCTGTCAAGGCATATCAGTGACAGTGTCAAGGCACGGCCCGTGGGGTTGTCAGGGCATGCCAACAAGAGTGTCAATGGGCTTTCAAGGCTGAGCCATGGCTTAGTCAAATGGAAAGATGTGAACTATCTTCCAATTGACCCGTGCCATTCCTGCAATCTCCCTAGGGCCTGCACTAGACCCCTAGAGAAGTCCTCCAAAGCTAGGCTCGACCCCATATGTGGCTCAATCTTGGATGTCCATGCATGTCTAGGACCTTGTCCTAGGGCGATTTTTGTTGGGGTCTCGACAAAGTAACCTCTTGCTCGGTAAACCTTTTGCTCGGTAAACCTTATTCTCAACAACAAGCAAAGTTCTCAATTATAGGTTCCTATTCTGTCCTTAGTTTCCAATTAGAGCAAGGCAAGGTTGGATGTGCTCCATTATATTCCTAGTTTTTTCATAGGGGTTAAATGTTGTTGAGATTTGATTCTGGTTGTGGTTGATTGAAAAATGGAGATAATGCTTTAAATTGGTATGAATTCATTCAAGGGCTCTCTGTCTCTCATTTTAATAATATCAGTAACAATATCAACTAGTTTTAAGTGATTCCCTTGTTAGGCTTTTAATGCTTTTGCTTATTTCTGTACATCTTTGTTGTGGTGTTTGTGGATAATGTATTGTTCAATTTATACACAATAATTTTTTATCATATATATCCAGAATTCTTGTGCAATTACATTTATTTGCTTGAAAATACATACTTGTCTTCTTACAGGGTTCATGTATTTGTTCGTCCAACAGCTAGCCGTGTGGTAAGCAGGTGACAATCTACCTAAGTTATGATTTAATGTGATAATGTAATATAATTCTATCGATTTTTGTTTACCGTGCTTGAATCCTAACTCATTGGGATTGGATACACGAATCATGTTTTACCATACAACCCCATCCAATGCCATTCTATTTCATTTTTGACAATAATGTCTTGCCCTTTTCTCATTACTTTTACCCATGTTATTTTTTTACTTGATTGGTGCTAGCGTGACTTTTGTACATATATGATATACCTTGATTTCCTATTTAATCTCTCTTGTTGTTACCTATTTATCTTAACCATGTGTTAGAGTTGAGTTGACAATTCTAACGATTTTTTTTGGATAAGATAAGTTCAATTCTAATGATTTTGCCCCTTGGTTATATATCATTCTATATTTAGTTCACTGAACAATAGTTGCTTTTTCTAAACAGGAAGGGGAAAAACTGACATTTTGTCTACTTTTTCTTGGTATATATTTTGTAGCAGTAACTACATAGTTGAATATCGAATATGAACTACATTACTTCACTTATTGACCCCTGGTTCGTTAGATTTCTTTTCATTTAGATTGGGTGAAAAGCTATTTTGCATGTTAGACCTTGTTAGTACCTGTATATCTGATAACTATTCTGATTCTGTTTAACAAATGTTGTATCTGTTCTCTTTGATTCTGAACATTTTCTCATATGTGGTTATTACAGGCTCAAATATATTTGTAACAAGGAGGGAATGAAAACAAGTTCCATTGCACTCACTGCACTTGCAGAATATACAGGTGGGTCATATCTCCTCATATTATCCTATTTGATTCCCCAAGATATTCATATTGCCAATGGTACAAAATCAATTTTCAAAGTCATATTGGTTGGTGTACTGCTTGTTGTCTTGTTAGATCCCCTTATTGCATTTCAAAGTTCTATGCCTATTCCCTCCAGCTTTCTTGTTTTCATTCTTTTTTGTTTTCTAACAGAGTGCGATATACGCTCGTGCTTGAATACTCTTCAATTCCTCAACAAGAAGAACGAAACACTCAGTGTGGTAAGAATTTGATGTGATTTCGCTCCTCTGAACTAATTTTCAAATCGGAGGGTTTGCTAGACTCTGCAATCTTAAATAAATCCTAAGATTTACATTCTTCTTTGGGGTGGTTGTGCTGATTGGAGAAATAAGTTGCTTGTGCAGGAGGTAATTATGCTTCTAGGATTACCTGATTTGGATAATTGAAAAAGGAAGTCAAAGTTTTCTGCTGCACTGTTATTGTGCTTAGTTTGTGAAGTGTTATGCTGGTGTTGGGTCTAATACCAAGCACTTCAGTTTAGGAAAACAAGTATTGATAATTATTAAATATGGTACTTTTCACTGAAGCCATGTTCTTGTGGAAGAGAGAATATTTGGACTGAACAAGGATTCATTGATCAGACTCTGGTTGATTTTCATATCTATACCTCCTGACATTTTGTGTTGAGCATCTCACTAACTCCCCCCAGATTTTATACCCTTTAAAAGTCTCAGTTTGGAGTTTTATTCTCAATGTTTGTGGTTTTTTTTCCTTGTTGTTGGGGCAGGGGTTTAAAACTTTGCTTGATATTGAGACTTATATATTTGATATTTTCATTAGCGTGAGAGCATTTTGGTTGAGCAATTAATGCTGGTTAACTTATTAGCATGCTTTACTGGCTCTCAGTTGGAGATCGGTTCTCAAGTAGTTGGCCGGAAGGACATGTCGAGAAGTGCGTTTGATATCTGGAAGGAGGTAATCCAGAAGTAAATTCCATACCGTGTTTCTAGCTACTTGCAGTTCATTCCAACCATTTTTTTTTTAGTACTGTGGATTCTATTATGTTTAGGTTTTTCAAAGGAGACAAATGAAGCGGGAAATAAAATCTAATAATAATTCCAGCCGTAAGGGCAATGAGTTTGACCTTTTGCACTCCCTCATATCTAACCGGTATGTAGCTACTTCCTGTTGACATCATTTTGTCCCTCTTATATTTTAAAACATACCCTTTTGCTTAAGTGTCATTGACCATGCAGTGGTGACTATGATTTGATATTTGATGGGATCCATGAAAACGTTTTGCATCTCCATTATCATGATCCACTGATGCAAAAGACTGTAAGCTTACGTCAGTTATAGATATTTACTTGATATGTCTATTGAATATTAGGCTTTTACTGAATCTGTTTCATAAGAAGGCATATGACTTTTGTACTCATGTTATGTGAAGGTGAAGTGCTTAAATAGCCTTGGTGTTTCTGATATGATGCACCAACATATCTTGCACACGCAGCATATGGCTCTTCTTGGTAATGACATTCATGACCTATCATTGTTACCTTCCACTATTGAGTATAATTTCAATTAGATTAGTACTGAATTTTGTCTTTTCTGCAGTTTATCTTCCCCCTAGTGTAATCTCTGTGCATCATCTAGTAGCCCAACTTCAAAAACCTAGCATCGAATGGCCCAAGTCATATCAAAGGTATCTATATATCTGAACAGCTTTATGTAAAGCATTGCCTTTACCATTTCTTACTAATACATCTTTACAAATCTTTAGGTACCGAACGATGTGGTTGGAAAAGATGGAGACTGTAAGGTCTTGGCACTACAAAATTCCACCTTATATTTCAAGGCACATGTCAATTAAGTCTTTTGTTGAAGACTTGATTTCTCCATTATTGCATATTCTGTCACCACCAACTCTAAGACCGGTAATGTACTTGTATTTTGTTTACTCTTCCTTTCTTTTGGTTATTCCATTTATTTTCCTTTCTTCTTAACCCTGACTGCACCTAATGTTTGCAATTAGTTTTCACTTCTAGAGACCTAATGCTTACTCTATGGTTGTGTCTCTGGTTCGGACCAGAACAATGAGCCTTTGGACCTAATGTTTGCAATTAGTTTTCACTTCTAGAGACCTAATGTTTACTCTATGGTTGTGTCTCTGGTTCGGACGAGACCGATGAGGCCTTTGGACCAGACTGGACTGCTTTGGTTCAGTCCGGTTGTCCTTATCTGGTCTGGATCGATCGAAACCAGTTGGTTTTCCAGTCTGAAGGAAATATCTTACACCCCTACATATTGCCATGGTTTCTCATGTGGTCTGATATCACTCTCAGGTGGCATTGCAGTTACTGTCAGAAAGAGAAAAGAATGATCTGGCTCAGCTGGTCAGCACAATGGTTTCCTACGCAATAACATATAAGAACGTCAAATCTGATCCTCTGCCCATTAAACCGAGACATGAATCAGCTTTGGAAGCCTCATCACTTGCTTTTGATCCTTCGATTGATGACTTCATTGGCTTCAAGGTTTGAGTTAGATACTGTTTATTGTACCCAAGAAAAGGGGTTAGAATTTGTTTCATTTTATATATTTATTAATCTTATAATCTGATTTGAACATCTTTTTCTAACAATCGAAACAGGACTATAATTCTGGTCACTGTGTACTAGCTTTAGCCATGAAGCAGGTTTTGTTACATGAGGTGAGTCATGTATATTATTGAAGGTTATTTGAATTGTTCATTAATATTTTAAATCGTCTCTGTTATAAGTACTGGTTCCATGAAACAGCTTAATTATGTTAAAAAAATCTCCCTTGACTTGGAGAATAAGGAACTATTATGGTCCTTAAGATTTAAGAATGATCGTTTACTTATAAAAAAAAAAAATATATATATATATTTAAGAATGATCGTCGAAAACTTTGATGTGGGAACACCCTTGGCTTGGAGAACAAGGAACTATTATGGTCCATAAGATTTAAGAATGAAGATCATTGAACTTTGATATGTTGGGATTTGTTCCCAGCAATTAAAGGAGCATAAACTTTGAGATAGCTTCCATCGTCTTTAAGATAGCTTTTTTCATAAAGGTGTTGCATATGACCGCAATGGTATCCTTTGGTCCAATTTGGAGGTGAGGTTTATGTACCAGAATTCCCCATCCCCACCCTTTCCTCTCCGAATTTGTTCCAAATAAGTGTTCTAGCATTAAACCATGTAGCCTACCAGACATGTATCGGCAAGGAAACTTATTTAGCGTACTTTATGAACACCCAGTACTTTGCCAGGCACACTCTGTCAGTGCCCTCTTTGAATAAGGCTAGGGAACTGTTTGAGTTATAACCTGTCATGCCCCAGTGGAAGGCCACATGACCTATATTTCAAAAAGACTAGTCAATGATACAATTCGAGTCTCATTAGAATATTATAAAGAGCAAGAACTTATCATTCCCAAGCAATGTGGGATCTTGTACACCGCCTACCCTTATCACATATCAGAATGGGCCATTTGTAACGCTTCAATGGAAGGTCTGTACTTCAAAAAGACCAGTCAATGATACAATTGAAGCCCTATTGAAATATATAAAGAGCAAGAACCTCTTATTCCCAAGCAATGTGGGATCCCATACACCACCTATCATTATCACTTATCAAAATGGGGTATTACATAACCAATCTCAAGGAGTTTGAGCTTTCAAGCCTGTGCCTAGGTGCATCTTTGATTAGCCTCATCTTAAGGTGTTCCTTGGGATTTGAACAAATTCAAAGACTCCAAGAACCAGTGTGAGGCCATATTGGTTTGCACCATTTTTGGAGTCCTCGTGACAGTTTTAACAGCTGTTCTCTAATCTCTGGAATAATTAGTTGACTATCTGAAACACTAGTTCACCTCAATAAAGGTGTTGCCCTTTGATATGAACCTAACTAAAATTTGCTATACTTCTACCCGCTTGCAAACTGAATCTGATGTCATGTAATGAAATTTTTATGTTTTCAGGTTGAAAAGCAAAAGATCTTGCAAGTAAGCATCAAAAGATCCATGCACACAACAGATGGATGCACCAAGGAAAGGTTGGATTTTGTAAACATGGAAACCAGCAGATCTCCAACTACCAACACTAATGATGTGCCAGTACATGCTGAGAAAAACATTGGAAATGAAAAGATTATGTTAAATATTGGGCTATGCAATCCAAGTACTTCCAAAATTTCGTCAAACTTGGCTTCCAGTGAAAATGATTCAGCTGGTATGAAACTGAAATCCCATGGAGATCAGAAAAAGCCTTTTCGTGGTTCCTCTAGTTTCTTTGACAGGTAGGCCTATGCTTTTTATTTTTAATTCTATGCTATACTTCTATAAAAAAAATCTATGCTATAAGTTGACAGGTAGACCTGTGTTGCTTTGTTTTTCCGGTACTATAAGCTAATAATTTCTGTTTTAGTTTTTATTATTTTACTTTTCTATTATAATCACTACTACTAAAATTTACTGAGTAATTAAGTGAAAAATCTGATTCCAGCCATTTTCTGTCATTTCAGCCATTTAAAGCTGATTAGCAGTAGCTACCTTTGACAACAATGATTAATTCAATGAACCTATGTTTTGCTATGAAAGCATTAGCGTCTTTTATTCTTAGTAATAGTTTGGACGCTTCTTTTCATGACAAGTAAATTATCTTTATTATGTTTATGTTTTCTTTGTTGTTTGTCATGGGATTGGCATGTTAACAATAACACTTGGCACTTAGCTGATTTCGTCTGGAGAACACAGTTTGATAAGGCTGCTTTTAATAATTTTGGTGAGAAAGCCTGTGTTGAGCGGGCCCATCACTTAAAAATTTTATGGCACTAGCTCTCCTACTGTATTTTTTTAGGTTCGTTCCCATGGCTGTTCTGATCTTTAGATCGATTGCATACATATTACTTGATGGTTAGAATGCAAACTCTTTTCTTGTTTTCAACTACTTTATGAAATTGATTTCATGAAAAGAATAGTTCTGTTGTATCTAGCATTCGAAATGGATCAATGGTTGGGTGTTGACAAATAATGGATGACAATTAGAATATGCACTAATTACCTCCAACATATCCTAAAACCAGGTTTAAGAAGTTGAGTAGTAAAGGATCTCAGACTACTGATATTGCTGTGAAGAAAGAAGTGACTTTGGAGAGAGATTTGCGTCCACTGCTATTTAAATTTAATGAGGTACATCAGTTACTTGTACTTGAATTACTTTGTTAAATGCAAATTATGCGCATAATGTCAAGGAATACCCTGTTGTGGGTTTTTTCACATATGTTGGACCAAAACTAGATGACCGCTGGTTAAACTAAAAGAGGCACGACGCTCTTTTGAATTGATCTAGTGTGCATTTAGACATATTGTCAATTTAATTGCCTCACTTCATTTCAATTGTTTGATTTCTCTTTTTATCACTTCTAGTTGCATGTTGTAGTTTTTCTCTTAATTAGGAATTTTCACGTACCTCCTTTGAGGTCTGTCAAAAATGTATAAGAAGTCATATCTTGTCCTTTAACAAATGGTCCTCTCCATGCATCGTTGAAATGTGAAATTTCTTTTGTTTGATAAAAATTTAAAATCAACCCAATTTGCATTATTTATAAATATATTAATAAAAGGGGAAAAATATATTCTACCCTTTAATTAACAGACATTTTACAATTTGCGACCCAAATTATCCAAACTGATATATTGCACCTCAAACTAACAAAAAGTGAAACCCTCCATTAAGAAGACCATAAGAAACTATACTTGAATTCTCTATTGATAACTAAAAAAATCTTCTTCAATTTTGAATAAAATAGGTAATTTGACACAAATGGTCGGATCTTAATGATGGGTGAACTTTACTAGGCATAGTTTGTTGTGTGAAGTGTAAATTGCATGTTATTTGAAGGGTGGAAAGATCAATGGTGCTTAGTTGTGATGTGGGTTCTGACTTCTGAAAATTAAGCCAAGATGAGCATGATTGAGGGGATTAATGGGATTGAGGTTAGTGAATCTGATCGTGGCTAGTGAAAGATAGAGAGGGTATAAGTGTAGAATGCGAGGGATATATCATTGCAAATCAAATATTGAACTTTGTAGTGATCATGCAGCCTATAGGCATGATATTCATCTATGTTACTGAGTTTTATTGAGTAAAGGATATTCTTTAGTTTCCATCTGCTGCTCCTCACAACCATGCCATCTTAAGGGCTTTTGCAGCCAAAACTATGCAAAGCAAGTACACGTCATGTCATCCTTTATGCTAGCAAGTAGTTGTTTCTTTGAGTACCATTGATCTATTGATTTCACATGTTAGGAGCTCCTACATTTGAATTCCTTTGTGGGAAGTCTGGATTTCTGGAACCCGTTTCTGTTCACAATTAACATTTAAGTAATGATAGATTAGGAAAAAAAAACAATTAAGTAATGATAATCTGAAGGGGATGCTCTCTATCAAATCTTTCTTTCCTATTTTCCTGCAGGGTTTCACAAATGCTGTTAAAAGGCCAGTTCGAATTCGCGACTTTCTTCTGTGATGAATCTAAATTCTTGTAAGCGATATGAAATCATTCTTTTCTTCCTTGTTAATAATACATGTATATATATATCAGCTTCATTCCGTTGACTGGATGCCAACATTTTCCGTAATGTTCACAATGGAATTCAATATACAAGGTTTCTCCTCTATTAATGTGACTAGTTGCACACCCTGAGTGGGAATAAATTCTTCATTTTTTTTTTAATTTTTTTTAAAATTTTTTTTATTTCCTTTCTATTTTTCAATTTTGTTCATGTTCTGATACTGTAGTTGTCTAGAAATGACCCTATTTGAATACTAATTGTAATTAATTAAAAATAGAGAAAATAAAAAGAAGGATTATAGAAGAAGGGAAATGATTTGTACTTTTTTAGAGTAAAAGTCTTGTACTCTTTTAAAAAAAGTGAGCAAATATCGGATAAAAAAAAAATCAATTTAATGGTGTTTTTTTTTCAAAGGGAGTGCGGCACTTGCATATGTACTGTATCTAATATTATTAATTAATCTACATTATGTTTCAACTGTTTTTGAACTTAAAGTGGCCAAATTTACAAGCATTTAAGATGGGAATGGATAGTTAGGCTTAACAGGAGTATAGCTCGTGCATCAGAAATTATATGGGTTATAGGTTCGGTTTTACCATCTGCACTGGTCACAGATAAATTCACTCGGAGTCTATGTAAACCAGAACTCTGCTGGGAATGTTGCGGGGGTGATTGTAAGGTCCCCAGCCCCTAACTTCGAGACCTTGAAAAATGTATATATAATAAAGAGTAATGCAACACATTACACCACTATCTCACTTCTATTGCATCCATTGATGGCTGAAAAGTTGGGCTGCTCGAGTCCGCAAAGCCAATGAGCATACTCGTTACCTATGTCCAAGAAGTGCATGGTTAGAAGTAGATTTAATTCATAACCGAGCTTTGGTGGTGTAATAATCCTGGATGGACTGTTTGTATGGATGGAAAGTGACAGAAAATAAAAGGAAAATTGGTCGAATTCGAGGTTTACTTCAAAGAAAATAGAGAGATTAGAATTCTTTGCATTAAACTTCTGATTGATTGTCCTCTGCATACATCAACTAAGCATTTTTATGCATGTACATGTGTCATGGTTGGACCATGGGCATTGCAACTCTACTCACAAAACCCATACAAGACGAGGCCCATTTATATGAGGTTATTTTCGTTTTTGTCACGCGTGCTAGTCCTTCGGCATACCCTTTGGTCCATCTGTGACTTTCAGTTCCCGTCTCTTACCCTTTGAGGTTGAACATTTGCATGTTGCATCTCTTGGTTGCTCTATGTTATGCCCAATGATTTTAACATATCCTGTCAATAGTCTTTATCAAACCATCATCCGTTCACCCAACAGCTAAATTAGCCAAAAATAGAATGTCATTCTATTGTTCCCATTCCTTATGCTTGGCAAGCACTTATTTGGTCACTCTTGCACAACTGAATCTTGCCAACCGTGGACATGTCAGCCACTCGTTCATCCCCAAAAGTTAAAAGAGCTTAGAGAATTAAAAAAAACCCAACTTGAATTTTAGGATGTAAGATCTAGAAAAAAGTCATTTTTAAATTTAATGATGAAACTAAAATACAAAGTCTGCCCATATTCAGAAAAAACAAACTGATGAAAAGAAAAAGAAAAGAAAAGAAAAAGAAACGGAGAGAATCTAAGGTATTTTCATGGGTTAATTTGTAATCATCTTATCCCGGTTGTTATATATTAACACTTCCACCAGAGGAATTGCGACTATCATCTGGGGGACTAATGGCAATCCAAAGCAAGGAGACTGTAATTGAAACCAGCCCCGACCACACGTATACAATCGTGGGCACTCTTCCTCTCCTCCCCATCAACCCTTTGGCAAAAGGGTACATGTGAGCCAACACCCAGAAGCTGAAGAATACTCCTCCCAGGAGCTTACTCCATTGTGGTATCACACTGTACAAGGTCTTGGAGAACCCAATAACGACAGCAATAATGTTGATCACTATGATTGTTAGTGGCATTATGAAGAGACTTGTCCACTTGACGATATAGAGATCTGCATATATGTCATCTTCATCTTCGCCGGCGGACTTGGAGGTTAACTTGAAAGAGATTTCGATACCTGCTATTACTTTTAGGAGGCCTTGGAGCACGGCAACAAGGTGAGCACTCGTGCCACCGATGACCCAAAATTGTTCATTTCGCCACCATTCCTCGAGCCCAACACCGGACCACTTCACTTCCAGGAGGGAGATGAGAGTGAGACAAAGAGTAATGACAAGGAGATAGGAAAGGAAAGCAATATTTAGACTTTGAACGATGAAGTGTCCCGAGAAGAGAGACAGTGCAGGGAGGAAGCAGTATATAACTAAGAAGACGGAGGTGAAAGGGTAGATGCCAACGTTGAGGTATGCAATGCGCTGTAGGAACTTGAGGCGCTTGGTTCCAAAAAGTGGATTGTTTCGAGAGAAGAATATTTCCACCGAACCAGTGGCCCATC
This sequence comes from Carya cathayensis, assembly GCA_011037825.1. Classification (NCBI taxonomy): domain Eukaryota; kingdom Viridiplantae; phylum Streptophyta; class Magnoliopsida; order Fagales; family Juglandaceae; genus Carya; species Carya cathayensis. Next base: position 504,568 of record QGSO01000530.1, read on the forward strand.
GTAGGACCTGGTGTAGCCGATCAGTAAGGTTGATAGGTGCCGTGCCTCGAAAGGCATCGCGCTTCGTGATGCAGTACACAGACCGCCACCCACGGTTGTGCATCCTGTAACCAGTCAACACATCCTCCGTCACTGATCCATAAATCCAACCTATCCTGTCTCCCCATTCGGTATTGTCCTCGTACCTGCACTTCACACCAAAGCTCAATAGTTATTAATCATTTAGTCATTGATGAGTCTTCTACAACTATCTCAAACTTTTAATTTTAGTGAGCTTGGTTCTTGACAATGTAAAAAATTAATCTTCTCAGTCCATTCTATCTTGTTTATTTCTCATGATCCAAGTGCGTTTACAGATATTGTGTTTGCATAAAATGAGAATGGAATTATATGTTTTACGAACAAAACGTGCTTAGCTTTCCAACATCACATGCTGTTGGTTTGCAAGGGTACCAGAATCTTAAATTAGCCTATTTGAAACTTGCTTTCATGTGCCTTTTTAAGATTTGGGAACATTAGACTGATAGCTACATGAATTGCTCACAAAAGCAAAAATATTAATTCAAGAAGATGTTGAAATGAGAGAACAATTACCAGCAGGAGATGACAGCAACTGCCTCAGCAACAGTGGGTGCATCAAGTGGTGGACGAGCCAGGAGCAACGCCCCTGGAGGACGACCATTCTTTACAGAAATGTGATCGGCAAGTGGTCGACCTTGGTACTCGGCAATGGCTATGGACTCTGTGAACATAGTTGAGTTTCCAAATTTCTTTGGCAGGTTCAAGTCAGGGTGTGATGCGAGGGGCTGCATCTCTGAGTCATCCAAGTCCTCCGATTGAGATTGTGAATGCATGACAACATTTGGAGCTTGGGATTTTACTTGCCCAAATACACCTGAGTACTCGTTTGCCCTTGGTGGGTGGAACCCATATAGCGCATGTCGTCGGAACATAGTACCAGTTCCCACATACACTGGGCCCTGTAGACCATCTAAAGCTCGCATATTTCCTATATATTTGGGTAATATTGGAAACTTTGAGTTTTGAAAATATAAATTAAAAAGTATGAAATTAGAATTTGGAATCAATTTTTATTTTTTATTTTTGTAAAGATTACCATCAAAGAAGACAGTGTTATGGTTCGCATATCGGTCAGACGGATCAATTCCTTCAAATCTTTGTGGAAACTGTATGTAGCATATCCTGTCACCACCACGGTCCATCATAAAGCACATTCCTTCCTTTATAGCTTGAGAATTATAGATATAATGGTCACAATCCAAATTGAGTATGAATGGCCCGTTGGACAATATTGCAGAAGCTCGAACCATGGCATTCATGGCTCCAGCCTTCTTGTTGTGGTCATACCCTGGCCTCTTCTCTCTCGAGACATACGCAAACATTGGCAGCCGAATGTCAACCCCGGTGAAGTCCAATCGTTTCTCGTCCGGATGACCCATCACTGGTTCATTTTCCGGGACCTTGCTCATCACCTACATGATTGCCACAAATTACACATGTATTTATAGACACACAGAAATAGTGATCAAGACAATTTCAAGATTTGAAGATTGGAAATGCTTTGAAGTTTTTTTAAAATGGAATGGGAGTGGCAATAGTGAGGGAATAGTGCAATTAATAGTTCTACAGATAATTGAAACAATTTAATAGTTGTGCTATTCCATAGCGAAATGTACATTTGTTCATATTGAGAAAAATTATAGATTTGAGTGTTAGTTTCCTTTTTCTTTTGGAAGACAAAAGAAAGTTCAAGAAGAAATTCGGTGGTGATCATCATCATCACCTGCAAAATTCCTGCATGGTCTCCCTTAGCATGGTCGGCCATAGGGTTGAGCCATGTGCCGGGCCAGTGTGTCCCGTCGGCCATCCATGTGGCCTTGTTGACACTAACTGGGTCTAGTGGCAACACTCCACCATTCTTCTCTCGGGCAAGTTTCTTCTCCTTCATTTCCTCCTTGGAGTTATACATTTCGCTCCTTTTACGTATAGCTTCAGGAAGACCATTGATCCTGACCTTAAATTCATCGTACTCTCTCTTGATCCAACGGCGGTCCTTGACAAAATCTGGACGTTTCTTATTCTTCGTCGGGTCAGTTTTACTACTGAAGTAACTTTCTGGATTCCTTGGTTCGATGTTGTGTTTGCGGCAAAAGGGCACCCAAACCTGTATGCAATCGAACAAAAGTAGCATATTCATCCATACTGTCTGTGGTTTTACCGAAGAATGTGTTCAAGTGAGCAAAATAAAGATATGTGCATGTACTATAGCATCACTTAATTTCTAGGAATTAGATAGGCATTGGAAGAATTCTGAGAGTGTTATATATCACAAAGGAGATTTTCATGGCCTTGAAATCGACATTATTCTCTCTCATACTTATTTATATAATCGTTTACTTTCATATTTCTACGAAAAACTATGGATCAAGCTTGTAACAAAACCTCGGCAAAGTTAACGGCCTCGGCCATGGCCTCAAAGGATAGAATGGCACCACCATCATCCGAAATGTAGCATGAGAGCTTCTCGATCGGATAATCAGCGGCAAGGATGGACAAAATTGTATTGGCTGTGAAAAGAGGAGGTTCCTTTTCAGGGTCAGCTGTGGAGACGAAAACATCAACCCCAGGGAGGTCAGACCGCCCAATAGGGTTGGACGGGGAGCGCTGTTCGAACTTGTCACTGAGGGCAGTAAGGTCAGTAGCTCTGTTGATGGGGTTCAGCTTGGGGAGAATATCCAGAAGCCATGAGAAGGCAAACCAAACCTCGCAAACAATGGACATGCCCCATAACCACATTGCATCTTGGTTGGGGTTCTGTATACGCCATGCGAGGAAGAAGGCTAGAACTATCATCCGGATCACCACAAGTAGCCTGTTCAGGTATAAAGATCAACTTCTAATGTATTGTTTTGCTAGGTGTCATGTTATATAATCTTAAAGATGATCAGAAGCCAAAAATATCCAAACGACACAAACTTTGAGCTGATCATGATCATTTCTAGCTTAAAAAATGCAAATGTAATTTGGGTTTTGATTTCCACGTTTGAACTCCCAAGTATCCGTCAATATCTGTGTCCTAGAACTAATCGCTAATAAGAGCTAAGCACAAAGTCAGATGAAATAACAGAAAGTTATCTAATATTACTAGAGAATGAATTGTGGTCTGGTGGGTAAGAAAAGTCCACTTCGAGCAAAGCATGTGAGAAATGTTAATGTTATGGGAGTTCTGCACGCAGTTAGGTTTTCTTTGAATCAACCTGATGCCTACTCTCGACCAACTAATTATTTATAGATATAATTCAGTTTGAACTCAAGTTTGGTCCAAAGTCTAACGTACAGCAACTGATCTCTATGTATTAGAATATTGCACAAGTAACAACTCAAAACCCACTTCCGTAAGTACTGTATAATGTATGATATAAATGTATAATATTAATACTATAGAGTATGTTTTGACTAATTAAATGTTGTGGACATAATAATATTCATCTCAAAAGATATTAAGAGAACAAAAAAAAAAAAAAAAAAAATTAAAGAATGTCAATATACATTTAGGGGGTGGTGCACCTGTAGGGGCTGAGAATAGCAGCTGGAATCTTGAGCTTCCTAGTGAGTGGCTTCCATGGCTTGTCCATAAAATCCGACATGCTCATCCCTCCTTCCGATCCATAATTATCCTCTTGTTCTGACCAAAAAGCATTACCAATGCCGTACTTTCCCTTTGTCTCAAACAACCAACGGTTGTGATCAAAGTCCCCAGTTTGGCTTCTCAACAGCATTGATTTGTCGTTGGAAGATTTCACCACTGACATCCTCCTGTCCATCTTTGCTGCCTCGGCTTTAGCGTCCCCGCTATTGCCTCCATACCCACCTTCCTCATGATCCCCAACGCGCCTCCGTTGGGGAGCATTTGTCTTGGAACTAGAGGCTGCACCAGGCTGGTTGTCTGGTGTAGGCGGCAGCATTACCGTGTAATTCATGTAGTCATTTTGGCTTAAAAACTCGCCCGACATGTCCAAGTCATGATCGTCTTGGGACAAGTTCACAATTCGGCCACTTGACGTGCGTCGCGCAAATTTCACTGCCTGTTGAGGCGGCCGCCCAGACAACGGCGACGACGATTTCTTTGATAAGTACGAAGGTTCCATCTTCTTCTCTAGAAATACGTTAAAGCTTCAGAAAAAGATAGTTTACTAGCTCTTCATAATTTCTTTCAATTGTTTTGTTCAACTACGGAGATTAAACGTTTTCACCTGCACCCGAAGGTGAAAAGCATGTACACAATGGAAAATCATGGAAAATAGTTGATGAATTGTATGTTCAATGGCTGGTTGAAAGGAGCCATGCATGTTAGGTAGAGAAGTTTAATGGTCTGGAAGTTGCGTCTATTTTTAGTTTTAATGCACTGGATGTCACTCCCTCATTTCAAGCATGGCCTCTCTCTCTCTCTCTCTCTCTCTCTCACGTTAGGTTCCGGTGCACGGTTTATTTGGTACCAACTACCAATTAAGTGATCAAATATTGCCATTTCAGTATTTCAGTCTAGATTTGTATATCGTGGGCGAATTCTTCTACCGTAATATAAATATATATATATATATATATATATTTAAATACACATCAAGAAATTTCATTGACTGCCCATTTTTTGTTGCGGAACTGGACACAACTTTCGGACGTTGAATTTCTGTTTTATTACCTAAAAAAAAAAAAAAAAACAAGGTTTATTGTATTAATCCGTTGAATTTTTGTTGTATTAACTTGAGAGACCATAACCAAGTTTCCATTATTTGCTTCTCATTGATCTTTCGTCAACATCCTTGCTGTCTGTTGCTGATGATTTATTTTAATTATGGCTCACAACAACATGATCATTGCATGCTTCGGTATTAATGTCTTTCTCTACTATTCTGAACACGTAATAAGTCCATTGAAATGGGCTAGCTATATACGTACTACGAAAAGGTTTCCTTTTAAAAAAAAAATTAATTGCGGCACAAATATATATATAAAGTGTAATTATTATTAGTAATATTAATAGATAAAAATTTAAGACGAAGGTGCAAATCTCTTTATAAATTGCAAAACCCACAAAAAAAAAAAAAAAAAAGAAAGAACTGAATTTCACTTTTTTCTCGTGAGTCCCATCTTAATTCTCGACTGGAAGTGTACACAAATAATTTTTCATATATATATTTTATGCATTAATTATGAATGCGAATAGGCTTCATTTATCTAAAAGTTAATCCATAATATCTAATAAGCCTTGCCTAGCTGCATCTAACCTAATACCTGCGTCCGGAATAAACATGCAGGTAAACGTATTATATATTCAACCAAACGAGAATTAAGGTGCCATGTACAAACCAAAGCGAGGTGATGCGCTCCTTGGTTGGGGACCGCCATGTAACAGTCCGACTTAGCTTGTGAAAGGATATGTAACAGGGTCTTGGGTTCGTGGGCCTTATTGTTGTTTTGTTATGTTATTTTTCTTACCCTGCTTATAATTTGTTGGACCTAAATGTAGTTAACGGGCTAAGCCCATAGAGTAGGTATACGTCCTTGGTCTGTCTTCTTCTGTTCTAGTTTACTTGGTAGTAAGTGTTAAGATTCCGACAGAAGCAACTAGCTAGAAGAAGAGAAGAGGAACTCGAAGTGCTAAGTTTGGTTTGGAACTGTTGAACTGAGCTAGGAAGTGAAGAAATATTAAGAAAAAGGGGAATGACATCATAAAGAGGCATCCTTTTGACTTTGGTTATAGTCGTTTAGTATTGTTAGTCAAGTCTTCTATTTTATCATGTAAGGTGTTACGCACTATTTTATGTTATTAGTTGGGGGTGCTACGCTCCATTTAAATAAGTTGTTAGTAGAGTTGAAAATGCAACATTTGGAAGAGCCTTCCAAATGGTGTGTTCAAGTTGTCACCTGTTAGCAAGTGCTAGTTGTAAGTTTAATTTGTCTCAATTTTGTTAAGAGTGCAGTGCATTAAGGCAAGGAAGGGGATCATTGTGAGGGATCTCTGGAATTTTGTAGAAGTTGATTTTCTGTAAGGAGGTTTAGGAGCCCTCGAAGTTACTCCCATAGCAATGCATAGTGAACTTTCCTTTCTAGCAATTTGACAAAAACTTGGTGTACATTCTGCTTGTCCATTGTAGCAACCATATCCCTTGTTTTCCATCATCTTCCCTTGATACATCAGCCATTCACAAGTAGGCTTTCAACAATTGGTACCAGACCAGACGATCCTAACCAGACATTCTTCTAACCCACACAAACCAATACTCCAAACACTACTATGCCTGAAATCACTCGTTCTAAACACCAATAGCAACAACAAAATGATACTCTATAAGTTCAAATGGACCAGACTTGGCTAGAGCTCAATGATGTCAAGATTGATGTTCAAGAGATTAAGGACATGCTACGTACCCTTGTCACCCAACTGAACATTCCTCCTCCCCCCCTCCTCTACTTCCACCCCACACCACCAATTCCAATTCGAGTTTGAAAACTAGAATTCCTCATTTTTAAGGGTCCAATCCAGCTGCTTGGCTTTTTAAAGCCAAACACTACTTTGATTTCCACCAAACTTCACTCCCTCATCATTTGTTGATGGCCTCTTCCCACATGGAAGGAGAGGCCCTTGTTTGGTTCCAGGAAGCTATAGATGGTGGATTATTTTGTGATTGGAAAATGTTCTCCAGGTCGTTACTTCTTCGCTTTGGGCCTACGGCGTATGATGATCCAATGGTAGCCTTGATGAGGTTAAAATAGCCCGGTACTGTGGCTACTTACATGAGCCAATTTGAGGCACTGGAAAACCACGTGAGAGGTCTCTCAGATTCTCACAAGTCGAGTTGCTTCCTCAGTGGCTTGAAAGATGAGGTTCGCATCCCAATTCATATGTTAAACCCTGTAAATTTAAATGCTGCATATGGGTTAGCAAAAATACAAAAGGAGTATCTTTATAGTATCAAAAAACTCACTAAGCCTATGGGGGAAAGGTACATTACTGTGGGAGGGGGAAATTATTCCCAAGGCTCATACTCGAGTGATACTTACAACAAATGGAAGAAACCTATGGGGGCACTAAACCTATTTCTTCGACACAAATGTATGAAAAATGTTGCAAGGGATTGTGCTACCATTGCAACGAGAAGTGGAATTTGCTACACACATGTAAAAACCCTCAAATCTATTTGTTGCAAGGAAGTGAGGATGTGAGTGATGAAGAAATTGAATTGCCTAGTGACAAAAAGGAGGATAAACCCCAGCTGGAAACACTGCTCAGCAACAAAGAGGAGCTTGCAATCTCCTTGTCTGCTATTGTTGGAACTCTCATGTAACAGCCCGCTAGAAATTCAATGGTGGAATTTCTATAGACATTAGAAATCTCGTGAAAACCCCATAAGCTTTTACGAATCGGCTAATCGCATAAGTTCTAGTATGTCAACATAATTAGTTTTATCACTCACTATGGTGCCAGAAATGTGATTTTATGCCACTAGACTCAGTTGAATATTTAGGATTACGTTATAGTTAGAAGTGTCAGATTAGAAGTGTCAGATTACGTTATAGTTTACGCCACTAGACTCAGTTGAATATTTAGGATTTTTCAGTACTAAGTTTATTATGCACTTTTTCGGAGTGAATAATAACCTCGATAAGCGTACTAAGTGTAGTGGTTTCAAAATCACAGTGTGTAATGTCCAAATTAGGTTAGAGAAGTTTTATTTGGACACTTGGCAAGATCTTAACCACACATAATGAATAGTATTAGATACTTGGTACAAAGAGAAACCATTAGATGGATTTGTGAAGGAAATCAATGTGTGAGATCATGCCACCTAAGCAAAACAGTTTTTTTTCATCTGATCAACCAAATTGAGTTAGATGAAGAGGGTTTCAACCCTAGTAAAACCCTAAATGGTTGGAATCCTTTTGAAACCCCAAAAACTTGGTTGAAACCGAAACCCTAAACGGTTTCCCCAAACCCTAAAGTTGGCATTCAAACCCTTTTTGATCCAATTTCTAGTATTGTGTTTAATCACTTGATTAAATCACTTTCACATGCTATTAATTTCTCAAATTCCTATTATGACATCTTTATCCAACATTTTAAACCTTAGAAATTTGATTGGGCCAAGAAAAATTGGATTTGGGCTTGATAGCATCTCAAACCCTAACCAAACCCCCTTTAAACCCCAAATTGAAGCCCACTTGGTTGAGGCCCACTAAGGCCCACTAAAGCCCACGAATTTTGGCCACCTTGGCATAGCTTCTTGGAGAAATTTCCTCCCCCACTTGGCAGACCATTCATTGCATCAAGTTGCACTCATTAATATGGAGGAACCCACCCCATCAAGTCCCATGTCTCATAGCCTTTGTAAGTTGTCTTTTGCCCCCCACTATCCTCTACATTATGTCACATGTCTACACCTCCACTCAATGATCATTAAGGTCCAAATATTCTCCCTACAGAAGTCTTGAGTCGTGCAAGACACACTTACTTCACTTTAATCATTTCTTCACCCCGTTCTTAGAGAGAAACCCAAAAGAGCTCTCTCGGGCAGATTTCTGGGTCTTTTTGCGTGGAGTTTTTCGACCCTTTGTAAGTATTTTCACACGATGACTCCTTCATAAAAGTTGTTCCTCTTTGAGTCTAGTTTCCGTAGATGTATTTTTCGTATCATTCCATGGTCATTTGGTCGGTCAAAAGTATTTTTAACCATGGAAAGGTCATTCTGGGCGTGAATCTGGAGAGTGTGTTATGTTTTGGAGTTTTTGACCAAGCTAATGGATATATCTTGGTCCGAAAATTTTATGGAGTGTTCTTAGAATGTGTTTAAGAGTTTTCATTGAGGTTTTGTTGCATGAATAAAGATTTTGATGATAGATTTTATTAGATCTAGAAACATGAAAACTGGAAGTGACAAAACAGTTTTTATTTGGATAAAGTTTGAATATTTTGAGGTTTGATCTTACTCTAAAGGCTTTGATATTTTTATATGATGATCCTAAGTCTCTTATTTTCATGTTAGGATGTTATTTTGGAGATATTTAGTATTAGTTTCAAAGATATGATTTTTCTATGCAAGAGAATTTCGGTTAGGCCTAAGATTTGATGTTTTTAGGTTAGATCCATGTTTTATTGGGTTTTAGCCATGTGATTTTAATTTTGATGGTTGGATATTCTTTAGGACACGTTTTTAAACCATGTGATACTTTATTTCAAAGATCTCACCTTCTTAAGCCATTGATCAAGAGATTTATCAAAGCTAGTTAAGAAAAAGTTTCTGTTTTTGGACTAAGTGTAAAATCAAAAACTCCAAGTGTTATTTTTGTGATTTTGGTGACTTTAGTTTGATGATTTAAAGCATGGTTTATCTGAGGATGATGTTATGAATATGTTAGAAGTAAGATTAGATTTTTTGGAATTCTTGGAGATGTTTTGATTTAAGGACAAAGCTTGTGATTCAAGTGTTTTGATCTTTTTACAAAAAAGTTTGGTGTTGATTATTAGCTTTTTCTAAATGGATGTTTCAAGTATGGTTTTAAACTTAGGATTGGAAGATGTTTGTTGTAAAATTTTGGTTTAAGCATGAGTTTTGAAGTTGGAAGGAATTGTAACAAAAATCAAGAGAAATGGCCTATGGATGTTTCGGCCATAGTGTGTTTTCCATAGTGTTGTTTTGTTTTAAATTTTTTTCTGAGTTGATATTTGAGTTTAGAACAAAATTTACATGAGGAATGTAAATTTTGGAAATTTTTGGAGTTAGGATATGAAATCCTTAAGTTATGGGTAAAATGGTCGTTTTCCCACATGTAGAGGGTAAAATGATAATTTTACTCTAAGATAACTTGTTTCCATGTTTCTAATTGTTAGTAATTAAATTTCTAACTTTTAGAATGACCTTTTACAGTTTCTCGTATATCGCACTTTATTCTCGTAGAACGTGACAATCGAGGTAAGTTAGCCTCTAACTTACTATCAGTTTATTGTGTATGTGTGATGGGTAAGAGAACTACAATTTATGTATGTATGTTATCGTATATGCCATGTCATGCTATGTCATTACATGTTTATCTGCTACGTATGATTTAATCTCTCATGAATAATTATCTGTTACATAATCTTTTCTATCATACAATGATGTATGTTATAAGTATGCCATGTTAAGTATGCCATGAAATGTTATGATTAAATCATATTGTGTCATTTACAAGTATACGCCATGTTAGAAAAGTATATGATATTAATTAATATCTCATGCATTAAGAAAGATAAGACATGTTATGTTACGTATAATACGTGGGGCCACAACAACTGTGGAGTACGTATTATATTTTATGTTACGTGAATACGTGGGGCCACAACAACTGTGGAGTACGTATTATATTTAATGTTACGTATATACGTGGGGCCACAACAACTGTGGAGTACGTATTATATTTTTATGTTACGTGTATACGTGGGGCCACAACAACTGTGGAGTACGTATTATTTTTTATGTTACGTGTATACGTGGGGCCACAACAACTGTGGAGTACGTATTATATTTTATGTTACGTGTATACGTGGGGCCACAACAACTGTGGAGTACGTATTATATTTTATGTTACGTGTATACGTGGGGCCACAACAACTGTGGAGTACGTATTATATTTTATGTTACGTGTATACGTGGGGCCACAACAACTGTGGAGTACGTATTATATTTTATGTTACGTGTATACGTGGGGCCACAACAACTGTGGAGTACGTATTATATTTTATGTTACGTGTATACGTGGGGCCACAACAACTGTGGAGTACGTATTATATTTTATGTTACGTGTATACGTGGGGCCACAACAACTGTGGAGTACGTATTATATTTTATGTTACGTGTATACATGGGGCCACAACAACTGTGGAGCATGAAGTATGGGGCCACAACAACTGTGGAGCATACACTACGTGAGACACAGCAATTGTGACACGTAGAATACGTGGGGCCACAACAACTGTGGAGTACGTATTAAGTCAAGTTTCAGATCAAGTGCATGATAAGTCAAGTTTCAGATCAAGTTCATGTTTTGTTATGTACACGTACATGTTATGTTCATGATCAAGTTATGTTCCAAGTTCATGTTCACATCATGTTAAGTTCACGTTTACAGTATGTCTCAAGTTCACGTTTATGTCATGATATGTTCAAGTTTATGTTATTTTCAAGTTCATATTTATGTTATGCATGTTTACGTTCATGCTACATTTCAAGTCCATGTTATGTTTTAAACTCAAGTTCATGTCATGTTAAGTCAAGTTCAGTTCACGTTTAAGTTCTGGTTATGTCATGTTATATGTCAAGTTATGCTATGCTTATGTACGACTTTACTTATGCATTTATGCTTTTACTGCCATGCATGCATCTTTAACCTGTGTGTGAGTTTTATGTTAACTTACTGAGATTTGTAATCAAATCTCACTGTGGTAGTCCCAACTACCATTCCCCCCGAATGGTAGATCTTGTTACAGGACCCAAAGAAGAATTGGAATCTGACCATCTGAATACGGTCATCTAGGCTACGGTGCGATGTTGATGATGGTATAGTATTTAACTTAGGTTAATGCTTGTACTTTTGGAGTTGTATCTCAAGTATTCTTTTGATCACAACCATTTTGGACTAGTGTAGTGATCACGGCTTTTTAGTATGTTTTTATGTATGAAATATGTTTCAAGTATTTGGGATATTTTTAGTTTGGTGCATAGTATTGCTAAAGAAAAAAAAAAAATATCCGCTGCGAATATTGCATAATGCTAGATGCATGTTAGGAACATTGCATCTTATATGTCATGAACGGGGGCAGGTAACCTTGTGTTGCATGTCTCGACGCTTCAAATGTCCGTTCAATCCCAAGCGGAATTTGGGGGCGTCACATCTCACATAAAAAACTATGCATGTAGTGGGAAGTATTTTAGGTGAACAAGTGGTGATATTATCAGACTCAAGTAGTTTACACAACTTTATAGACACGGCTGTGGTCTTACAATTAAAGCTGCCAGTGGATTACTTAGTTAATTTGTGAGTGCGAGTAGCCAATGGGCAAGGCTTGAGTAGTGAAAGAATCTACAGAAAAACCCCATTAAAAGTCCAAGGTAATTTGCTAAACCCACCTCTTCATTTATTGGACCTTGCTGGTTGTGACCTTGTGCTTGGAATTCAATGGTTAGAAACATTGGGCCCTATTATTTGGGATTTTTCGAAATCCCTAATCAGTTTTGTGTTGGATGGCAAGGTTATCGAATTTAAGCGGTTGAAGTTAAACTCTTCTATGGTGGAGGATAGTGAAAAGTTGCTTAAGGCAACTATGACTACAGAGGAAGGCATTTTATTGCAAATAATGTGTGATGGAGTAATAGAAAAACATTGTGGAAGTGTGGATGGGCAAGTTTTAGATCTGTTAGAGGAATTTAAAGGGGTATTCAATGAACCTTAAGGGCTTCCACCACCCCATAGCCGTGACCACCATATAGTCCTCAAGGAGGGCACTCAACCAATTTCCAATAGTACTTACGGATACCCATATTACCAAAAAACTGAGATTGAGGAGATTGTGGTTGATTTGTTGAAATCAGGGGTGGTTAGACCCTGTTTTAGTCCGTTTTCATCCCCTGTTTCGCTGGTTCGTAAGGTCAATGGCAGTTGGCAGCTTTGCATGGGCTATAGGAAACTTAATAAGGAAAATGTGAAAGCAAAGTTTCCTATTCCAATTATAGATGAGCTGCTAGATGAGCTCTTTGGATCGGTGATCTTTTCTAAGCTCGATTTGAAATCGGGTTATCACCAAGTGAGAGTAGTGCCTAATGACGTCCCTCAAACAGTTTTCCGTACTCATGAGGGACATTACGAGTTCTTAGTGATGCCTTTTGGCCTTACCAACACTCTAGCCACATTTCAAGGGTTAATGAATGATGTTTTTAAACCATTTTTGATGAAATTTGTGCTTGCATTTTTTGATGACATCTTGGTAATAGTAAATCTTGGGAGGGGCATGTGGATCATTTGAGGGTAGTTTTAAACATGCTGAAACAACATTGCTTATATGCAAAAAAATTCAAGTGTCGGTTTGCTATTGACGAAGTTGATTATTTGGACCATATTATTAATACAAAGGGTGTGATGGCTAATTCTTCAAAGATTACCACTATGCTAGAATGGCCTGAGCCTAAGAATGTGAAGGCCTTACTAGGATTCCTAGGGCTAACGGGGTACTACTGGAAGTTCATAAAGGGCTATGGGACTATCATAGCCTTGTTGACAACCTTAATGAAAAAGAATTCTTTTGAGTGGAATGATGAGGCTAAGAATCACAGCCTTCCGTATTGCGATTACCTGATTTTAGCAACCCTTTCACCATTGAATGTGATGCTTGTGGTATGGGGTTAGATTCTGTGTTAATGCAAGCGGTACAATCCATTTCTTTCATGAGTAAGGGCCTTATGGGGAAGGCCTTGTTACTATCGACCTATGAAAAAGAGCATTTGGCTCCTGTAACAGTGGTGCAAAAATGGAGAACATATTTGCTTGGTCAAACTTTTGTTATTAAAACTGACCAAGAAGTGCTTAAATATTTTCTAGAACAAAGAATGGGAACTAAGGTGCAACAAAAATGGGTGGCTAAGTTGATGGGCTATCACTTTTCTATTGAGTATAAAAAGGGGAGCAAAAATAGAGTGGCGGATGCGCTCTCAAGAAGGATGGAAGATCCAAACAGGGGTGAATGTGTAGCTATACTTTCTTTTCCTACCCCCTTGTGGCTAGATGAGTTAAAACATAGCTACCAAGAATCAAGTGAGATGGTTGTGTTACTGGACTAGCTTAAGGAAAATCTGAATGTACCTAAGGGTTATTCGTTGAGGCAGGGGTGATCCTAAAAAGGGGGCGTATTGTGTTAGCGGAAGATCCTAATTTTAAAAGAAAAGTGTTGCAATTTATCCATAACAGTCCTCAAGCGGGCCATTAGGAGTACGTGAAAACATACAAGAGGGCCAAATTGGATTTTTACTGGAAGGGTATGAAAAAAGACATATAGAAGTTGGTTAAGGAATGTGATACTTGTTAAGTCAGGAAAAATGAGACGGCACACCCAGCGGGGTTGCTCCAGCCGCTCCACATTCCCAATCAGCCTTAGACTGATATATCGCTTGATTTTGTGGAAGGTTTACCCGTTTCTAAGGGGTTCAGTGTAATATTGATAGTGGTTGACCGACTCTCTAAGTATGGCCATTTTATACCCTTGGCCCATCCCTATACTGCTCAAGTGGTGGCGAAAGAGTTTATGAGGAATTTTTTTAAGCTAGATGGGTGCCCTAGGTCTATAGTATTAGATAGAGACTCAATTTTTTAAAGTAACTTCTGGAAGTCTATTTTCAGTGCATAAGGGTCTTCACTTGACTTTAGTTCAGCTTATCACCCACAATCGGATGGCCAAACTGAAGTAGTGAATAAGCTTATCACCCACTCAGTACTACAAGAAATTTGACTTTTAGGGATGAAAATTTTTAGGGACAAAATAAATTTCATCCTTAATAGTACTTATTTGAGATGAAATTTATCCCAAAACATGGAAGCGATTTTTTATCCTTTCCAATAAATAAGTTTTCTTAATTTAGTTTCCGGGATGAAACATTGCGTCCCAAAATAGAAAATTATTTGAATTTAATTTAATTGATTTGAACGGTAATGTATGTTACATTCAAATGTTGCGGTAAAAAGTTCTATTAATGGCGAAAAAATCGAATAATAGGCTGAAAGGAAAGAATGAGTCATTTATGATCCGATATGATGATCAGGGTCTCGATTGATGTGGTCTGGAGCCCCCAATAGTGGTTGGTGCCCCCATACTATGTGGTGTGTGCATCCATGACGGTGTATAGAAAAATAATGTAGGGAAAGTAAAGAGATTGAGACACACAGATTTACCTGGTTCAGCATAATGTCTATGTCCACTGGGCGTTTGGGAAGGAGAAATACACTATAACATGAGTAGTTTATAGTTTCCATAGTCTCTCATTTTTTACGGTACAATGGAAGTCAGAGATCTACTTGTTGGAGAAGATGTTCTCGCTGGGGCTCCCTTTGCCAAGTTGAAGAAGCCCCTGAAGAAGAAGTCGAAGTCCCATTTTATCTGATTCCTCTTTCCTTGTGTCTCCCTGCAGTGGTGAGGCATGACCACCATTTCTTTTGTGTGTCCAACCACCTATCCCTTTCCCACTTTCTCCTGGCACGATCTACCTTTTCCTCTTAATACACTCCTCTCCCTTTTCCACTTTCCCTTGACACTGTCCACATTTTGCTCCGAACACACTCCTCTCCATTGTCTCATTTTTGTCTCCATTTCCTCTCTCCTTCTTTGGCTTCTAGTGATGGCCATTTGGTGGACCGAGCCTAGTTTGCGTGGGCTTGGGATATTTTGTCCCTTACAATTGCCTGCAATTCTTAAGGTTCATTTGCTCCAAAAGAAGAACTTGAGAATCTTTAAGATAAAATATACGATAGAGGTTGTCTGTAAAAATCTATAAGACAATAAGTTTTGGGAGTTGGTCCCTAGTTGTCTATTTCACTTGAATTACGCAATAAAGATTTTTGAGCATAAAATTAGGCGAGAGGTGTACTCAACTGCATAATATACTAGCGCAGAGCTCAAAAGTGGCGGGAGATATACTCGGCCGCGTAAGATGCAAGCATGGAGCTCAAATGTGGCGAGAGATATACTTGACTGTATAATATGAGAGCCTTGAGCTCGGATGTGGCAAGAGGTGTACTCGATCACATAAGGTGCAACTGCGGAAC
The DNA here is from genome assembly GCA_011037825.1 of Carya cathayensis. NCBI lineage: Eukaryota > Viridiplantae > Streptophyta > Magnoliopsida > Fagales > Juglandaceae > Carya > Carya cathayensis. The sequence goes on from QGSO01000530.1 coordinate 520,429, forward strand.
TCAAATGTGGCAGGAGATGTACTCGACCGTATAAGATGCGAGCGCGAAACTTGGATGTGGCGGTTGATGTATTGGATCGTGTAATATGTGAGCGTGGAGCTTGGATGTGGAGGAGATACACTCAACTATGTAAGATGCGAGTGCGGAGCTCGGATGTGGTGGGAGATGTACTCGACTGCTTAAGGTGCAAGCACGGAACTCAGATGTGGCGGTAGATGTACTGGATTGTGTAATATGCGAGTGTGGAGCTTGGATGTGGTAGGAGATATACTTGAATACATAAGATGTGAGCGCAGAGCTCGGACGTGGTGGGAGAAGTACTTGACCGCGTAAGATGTGAGTGCAGAGCAAGGATGTGGAGGGAGATGTACTCGACCACATAGGATGTGAGTGTAGAACTCATATGTGTGGGAGATGTACTCGACCACGTAGGATGCCAGCATGGAGCTCGAATGTGGCGGGAGATGTATGCAACCGCATAATATACTAGTGGGAGCTCAAATGTGATGAGAGGTGTACTCAATTGCGTAAGATGCGAGGGCGGAGCTTGGATATGGCAGGAAATGTATTTGACCACATAGGATGCAAGCACAGCGCTTGGATGTGGCAAGAAGTGTACTTGACTATTTAAGATGCGAGCGCGGAGCTTAGATATGGTGGGAGGTGTACTCGACCATGTAAGATGCGTAGTCCGAAGATGCATCTGTATGTATGCTTGTCGTTATTGAAAAGTGTATGTCCATCTGATGTTTTTGTTTTAGATTTACTGTTAGTGTTGGAGTTTGTATGAAGTAACCCATGCAAAGCGGTCAGAGGGCCTGTTGACCCCCTAGGTCCGCCTTAGGTAGTTGCCGAGCTCGTTGATTCGTTCTCGAGCAAGGCGGTTATGGAGTTCGGAGGCCCATTAACTCTAAAGTCTCATTACCAGAGGTAACCCTTTGGCAACAGTTATGGCACGAGTGTAACATTTGGCGTGAGTTTGGGGACTTGGTTTCCAACTGGTCGTTTAGGCAAGTCCTGGGACTATTTCCTAGCCTAAACTTTATGTCGAGTCTAAAGACTCAATTTGGCTATATGAAAGTTGGCAAGTCAAGGAACTTGTGTCCGATTAGTCATATGGACGAGTCCTGGGGCTTTAACCTGACCAATACATCATAGTGAGGTGGCGCGAAGGTTAGCAAGTTAAGGGACTTGTGTCACCGTTGTCACAGCGAGTTAAGGGAAAGACACTTGATTTTATGGCGAGGATTAGAGTCGTGCTGGCAAGGCCTGTAGATTGCCATTTTTAAGAGATGATGAAGATCCGGGTGTCCATGATGCCAAGTAATTTATTTTGATTGAGACTTATTAAGATGCCTGAGCGATGATTGAGCGGGGCTATTAAGAAATTTTGTTAATAGAAGTGAAATTCACACAAATTTTGAGAGAGACAAATTGGGGAGTTTTCGTTGTTGTACTCGATTTTTGCTTGACTAAAATTGGTTGAGCAGACTGGGCCAAAAGGCTCGGGCAAGCAGATTGGGCGAGAATGCTGCATGGGCCAGTTGTTGGAGCACGTCACATGGGTTGGTTGGTGGAGCACGTTGCATGGGCCATGTAATGTGAGCAACTTCTCCTGGGGTAAGCATCGTCCTGGAGCGTGTATCTCTGTGTGGTCAAGACGGTGTTGTGAACGAGGAGACTTGGTCATGCATTACCTGCCATGGTGACTGAGCAACTCAAGGGCTAGTCATCTTCTGACCAAGCAGGGCGTTGCTTGCCATGGGTGATTGAGCAAGAAGGTGCCAACCACTAGGTGACCAAGCAACATGGGGTAACATGGCATGAAACTTGGGCGAGCAGCTGATGGAGGCCTAGGAGAGGGACGATGAGTAGCCTGGCTGAGATGTGTGTGTGGTTGGCCGAGGGAGAGGTGACCACCACTAGGTGGCCAAGCAACACACTTCGTGGCTGACACGTGCGTGGCTGGGACTTGAACGGTCAGGACGTGAATGACCGGGAAGCCACTAGGAAGCTAGCAGACGAGTATGAGCCCATTATGGGTGGTTGAAAAATGCCTGGCCGTGGGGGTGTGCCCACTGGGTGGTGGAGAAGCTTACTGTGTGGTTATGGGTGAGTAGTGCCCATTGTCATGGTCAGGGACCACAATGGCAGGCATGGAAGGCACTTGGAAACAACAAGGTGGTCACCGGCTCTCTCCCTTGGTCGTGCCATAGCTGGGTTGAGACGTTTTCATGTGTGCATGGCTAGATGAATACACGAGGTGCACTATTCATGACCTTTGTGGACGGGGCCATGGTAGCTAAGCCGGAGAAGGCCGGCGGTCCACATGGTGACTATTGGTGGGCCAATTGGTTTCTCGAAGGGATGCTGCGTGTCTCTGGGTGGATGGGAATGTGAATTAGGTGTGTGGCCGTTGGCCACCGCATGTTGGCTATGGTGGTCAAGGACCCCACCGATGAAGACAACCAACACCAGCAGACCATGACATGGCCACCCGTATCCTCCTCTAGTCGCGCCATGGTTGGGTCTTGCTATTGTCCCGTGTGCACGATGAGGTGCACACAGAGAGCTACTAGCCTCTGGGTGCACGTTACAGTGTAGCCACGGTGCACCATGCACTTAAGTGCAAAGTGTTCAACCTCATGTTTGTGTCCACATATTGTCTAGTTTGGCATTCATGGGTATTGTGCACTTAAGTGCATAGTGCCCGCCTTCCTATTTGAGCTCGTGTACTTGAAATGGACGAGCCAGTGTGCACGTACAACTCAAGTAGCCTGGGAGTTTGGGTTCCCGGACCTACACACTGAAGACAATATTTTTCATAAAAATAAAAGTTGGATGTTCAAGAATACTTATCAGGGAGGATTCTCTCTGCCTGTTTAATGACCATTTAATGCGCTAGAAATCGTCCTTCTCTCGCCTTTGGTGTAGAAAGTAAAGCAGATCCCACTGACTGCGCCAACTGTTGATGCCAAAAAAATCGCACAGCAGGCCAGAATGGGAGAACGAATCATTCCCTTATGATGATTCGAGTCTTGATCGGTGTCGTTTGGAGCCCCCTGTAGTGGTTAAGTGCAACAATACGTTATCGGTGCATACATCTATGGTAGTGTATAGAAAACAATTGCAAGGAAAGTAAAGAGATTGAGATACACAAATTTACGTGGTTTGGCATAATACCGACAGATTCTTGAGGTCCTCCTGCATCAGAGACATGTGTCCCTCCATTTCTTTTAGTTGAGTAATGATGGGCACAATGATCCTCTCCATGTCCTGTATCAAAAGTACGCGATGCTTCTTCAATCACATCTCCCTGGTTCTAGTCTCTATAGCCTTTGTAGCAGCACCATCATCTGTAGTAGCTAGATCATGCTTAGTGCCACTATGTGTTGCTACAACATTAATGTGAGTCTTCTGCAAGTGGTCCTTACTCTTGTTGAAAGTGATCTTATTAAGTGACCCAATTTGTGGTTGCCTTTACTTTGTCAAAAGCACATCCACTCCCGATTTAACTACGAGGATGTAGATCATTAATGCCTATGGTAGACTACCTCTAGTTAAATATCGTGATTTAGATTGGATGTAGATGAGAAAGTATAGAGATAGATAAATCGACCATCTTGTGCTATCCGTAACATTAATCGAGCTTGATCCGTGCTGAAATTTGTCTTGTGTTTTCTTGCATCAATATTGTGTGAGACAATCAACTGCAAGATACGAAAGAAGGCTCGACAATCAACCTATTTGATTACCTTGTTGCCAATATATGGAGGAGCCAAATTGTCTAGCAACAAACTACGAACCTCATCGTCTGGGTCAAGATTTTCCAAGATGTGAAAGACCACATAAAAACTAGTTGTCTAGTACTAACTTAACTAGAAAACAATGTTATTTACTTAATACTTCATTTATAAGTAGTTTGTTTATGTTCTTATCGTTCATAATTATTTCAGGGATGAGTTTGAACTTAATTTTGGCCAGCGAAAGGAGCGAGTAATGGTTGATAAGTTGATGAATAATGCATTCTCAAAGTACAAAGGTAGATGTCATGCAGACTATCAAAAGTTTGATAGTGAAAATTTCATTATATGTTAGATGCATGAAACAAATATAGAAATAAGATTTCTTCTTTTCTTGTAGCAATAGAGTATTGTCAACATAACAATTTGATCAAATTTGAAGAAATGAGGGTTTTAGACATTTTCATTGATTATCAAAGAAATTGGTAACGTTATACGAGTTCCTGTTAAATATTAATATATCAACATTTGTGATTTAAGTTGTAACATATATTTTCCTTTTGTAGAAACAAGATAGTCCTACTTACTATAATATGATCCAATAATATACTAAATTGCATGCAAATACGATGGTGTTTGGACCAGTCATGAAGCAGAAGAAAATTATGTAAGTTTAATTCATTTTTATTGTCTAATAATATTTATATTGTTTATTCTACCTGAATGTTCTTTTTTGTTCTTTTGTAGGAGAAAATGGTTGCACTTCGGCAAAATGTTGCATTTGATGAATCATCCGTTAGCGATGTCCCAATTTTTACTCAGGTTCTTGGACCCTGTTTTGGATATTTGAGGAGTTTAGGATGTTGCATAAAACATTTGTCCTCAACCTCATCCTCTTCTCATAGAAGATTGAATAAAATCTCTCAAGATTTAAAGGAAGCAAGGCGCAAGATCTAACAGTTGAAGTCAAAGCAACTAGAGTTGGAGGATCAGCTACATTAGGCAACTAATATGGAGGTGTGATTTAGAGAACAACAACAACAAGACTTGTGGAGCAAGATGGAAATTCAATCCCAATAAATGTTGGAGCAGATGCAGTTAATGATGTCTTATAACTTTATGTCACCGCCAACTTAGAGCTTATTCTCTTAATTTTTATGTCTTTTGGAATTATTGTACTAAGTTTATAATATGTTTTAATGCAACATTTGAACAATTGTGATGTTTTAATTATAACTTTTAAATGTAGTTTTGTTATTTTAAATTTATAATTTACTATACCATTGATTACCGTTCAAATGTAAAATATTCAGTATTTACCACCATCATTTGAACGGCCAGCATAAATGCAACGGATTACTTTTATGGACAACATGGAGAATGTCTCCAATACTGTTTTGGGACAAAAACTGAATTTTTTGGAAGGAAAATTTTCATCCCAAAAAAGCAATCTCTTGTAGTGCAGGAACCTCCATGGAACTCATCATACACAGAAAATTTTGTATTTTAGTATCCAAAATTGATCTTTGATATGCCCAAAGATGATATATTTGTGACCATTAAATAAAAAAAGAGTTTATCTTAAAACAGGATCCGGTGACTTTGGGTGTTTTACACCATCCAATAAAACAGTGCCACGTCAGAAATTCATGAACCCTACCGCGGGTTCACTCACACGTTATTAACGTTTGTTTTCCTCAATCCGTTCGCCCTCTCTTTCTCTCTCTCTTCCACTTCTATCTTCTTCCCCAGCCCGTTCCTCTCTCTTCCTCACCGTCAACCTCCCTCTGTTTTGTTATGGCTGGAAAGGAACCCTAGTCTTTAGGGTCTTGCCTTGAGCACATGGGCTGGGTCAAAGGAGAAGGCCCGTTAAGTCATCTATTTAATTTGTTGCAGTTATTTCATTTGAGTATGTTATATTTACTGGGCCACATTGGCTTAGTGCGTCAGTTGATGTCCATTCCTATTTTGGTGGTCAATTATTTAGTCATGGGTTAGTACGTAGTTGAGTCCGTTGCCTCCGTTGGTCATCACTTGACCAAGTCTACCTGTAATCGCTTTTAAATACTTTTCAGTTCTTCAGTAATGATTTATCATCCAGTTTATACATTCATCTGTGTCACAAATTGGAGGTCCAGGCCCCTCGAAGTGCCTATAGAAATTACAAAGTAAATCTTAGATATTCTAACATGTTTCCATAAGACAAAGCCCACTTTACAGCTCTCTGCATTTCCTTCATCGCCAAAAATGAAAACAATTCCTATCACATATGCTTATAGAAATGTTTTCCGTTGAATGGTGAAGAAATGTACTTAAATATTTTTTTCCAGAATTCTTTTCCTCTCAAAGCTCCAGTTCTTCCGAATTTTAAATGCTTGAAACTTACCATCTGGGTACGAGGCAGTGCGAAACAGATTTGGATGCCCTTGCCGAAATCTAAGATTTAGACTCTGATTTGTTGTAAATGGTTTTGATGTTTACACTGTTGTGAGATGGACTCAGTATTGTACTTAGGTGGGTTGATTAACTTATGAAGTTCATTTTTATCAAAAAACGAAAAAAGAAAAAAAGAGAATACGGAGAGAGAGCGTGAGAGAGAGAGAGAGAGAGAGAGAGATTGCAGGTTTGATTTCTGAAAGGGCGAGAGAGAGAGAGAGAGAGAGTGTGACGTCGTGGGGGAGGATTGCATTTGGGGAGTGGTCAATTTCTGTATTTTGCATCTATTGTAAATCTACTATGCCTGCCACGTCTCACCCTCCTATTGGAGGGTGTAAATCTTCTAATTACACAACGTCCGGCGTGCAGGGGCTCCCATAAAAAAAAGGCATGGAGAGATATTTGTGGAAAACACAACGCGTATCTGAAAACAAAATCAAGCATAGCATAGGCATAATTTTCATCAATAAACTTCATTCTCGAGCCTCAAAATCGAAGGTACTCGAATGAAAAATGCGACATCATCAAAACCAATTAAGCAATAATATGAATGATTCATGCATACAGAAGTACTTCCGGTTACCATGCAACTTCAATATAATATTCTAGATCAGTACTGATCTAGAGAATAAAAAGGAAGAAATAGGAATCCATAACACTATTAAGCAGCCTGCATTCATTCTACTAATGAATTATTTTTTCCTTTCTTTTGGCCGAAGCTCAATGCCATGGACAACAAGGCCAGATTTCCATTCACCAACTTCAGTCTCCCACAAGTTCATCTCTAACACGTTATTAGCTTGGCCATGATTGAAGAACTCCCCAATCTCAATCTCCATCCACATGTCCTCTCTCACGCATGGAAGCCGTCCATCCTGCCCACGAGGCCTATGATCTCTCCATGTTATTGGTTGCAGGTAAGCATTGGTAGCTTCACCTTCAATCTCGTTTTCAATGCTAAGAGACACCTTCACAGGGTGGCAAAGCCCGAACGGACGTTTCCCAATGGTGTAAATAAAGTATGCGCCATATGTTGTATTTGGGGATAAGGTTTTAGTCTCAACACTACCTTTTATCTCAAGCCAACACACATGCAAAAGATGAGCAACCTCTGAGAATCTGCGCACATTTTATATACTCAGAATATATATGATCACCCCCATATATATATAGATCACTGACGAGAGAGAGAGAGAGAGAGAGACCTGGACTTTGGTAAATCTGGTGACTGATCAGCTGAAGACATCCATTTCCAGTATTGTGGAGTGTCTCCCCATACTATGGATAACTCCCTTGCTCCCAGCATATAACATTTTTTCCCACTCCATTTGTGTATTGCAAAAGTCTATTGAATGATCACTTGGCCAATCATAAAAACCACCAAAACAGAGTATGGATAGAAAAATAGAGATATTATATACATTTGGAACTTCATGAAGAAAATTAAATACATAGGGTGCGTTTAATTGGTGTGTGAAATAGGATGCTGGAAAGAAATTGGTTGCTTTTTTGAAATAAAGAATAGCCATTATATAGGAATAATCATTATTCAATATTGAGGAAACACCATTTCTCCAAAGATGAGAGGAATCTTTTAGGGGTGTTTGGATTGAAAAATACTTTCAACCTATCTCATTTCATCAATACAACTTTATTAAATTTTCACACAAAATATAATAAACAATTCAACTTTTTTAAATTTCAATTTAACCTTTTCAAATCTCAAAAGAATGATAATATTAAAAAAATAATATTATAACAATATTTTATTCAACTTTCAACTTATTTAAAACTATCTTATTTCATTTCAATATCCAAACAATCCGTTAGAGAAATTGGAGCTAGGTACTATTAGTGTAAAATTCTTAAAAACACATTTTTATAATCTTTTTAAAATATAGTGGGTACTGGCCGGCCACTATTTTTCCTTCCTTAAAAAAGAAGTAAACCTTTTTTCTCTGAAAAACTTATGGAGCTTGAATATTTTGAGAATTTCACTTTTGTCACCAAAGATAATGATAGGAATGAGCATTTCCATCCTATTCCTAAACTTAAAGATAATGATAGAAATGAGCATTTCCATTGTGATGTAATATTAAAAAGTTGTGATGCAAACCTTATTACAATCCCATATCAAAATTATGCTACGAAGCCTAATTCTTTTAATAATAAGAGCCGAGTGAGATCAAAGGTGCTATTTGTCAATTCCAATAATTATATTTGCAAATATCTCCGCCACACCATTGATATGAGATGATCTGATTTGTATAAGTAATTTATAATTAAATTTGCTTGCAAATAAAATCATGTCATGTAAGTGAGTGTGAAGTACTGTGCATGTGCCTTTCACGCCAACTTAGATATATATTTTCATGGGTAAATTCTAACTGTTTTGATACAAAGTGTAAACAACCGTTTTTGAAAGATGATTAGTGTTTTTATCCAAATATCCAATATTAAGGGTAGCTTTGGTAAGTAAGATGATAATTTTGAATTGAGATGAAAATTTAAAATATTATTTTTGAGTATTATTATTGTTTTGAGATTTAAAAAAGTTGAATTGGAATTTGAAAAAAGTTAAATTGTTTATTATAGTTTGTGTGAGAATTTAGAAAAATTGTAATGATGAGATGAAAATTTTGAATTGAGATGAGAATTTTGAGTTGAGATGCTTTTACCAAACCTACCCTAACGAAGTTTAGATATTCTAATTACATATTAAGACTAAAGGCAATTATAGAATATCTCAAATGCATCACTTCTAACTACAATTCATAGGATGGACGGTTAACCCAACTCAAAAAACTCTTTCGAGCCGACCGGATAAACCAATTCTGGCCTGATCATATTACTCGAATTTGTGACCCAAAGTTGAAATGGGGTTTTGACTTGAACCGACCTGATTCATTCCCCCCACATAAAAGGATTAGATCAAAATGAAGACAAGAAAAGACACTTTTGAATGTAGTGCTAAATTATGCACAAATATGCTGTAAAATCTAGATGTGGAATAGCATAGTTTTCACAAAAATCTTTTTTTGGCTCTCGGAGACGAAATGGTGAAGGAATGCCGAAGATGATGCATATATACGTACTCGAGCAAGGATGCCGCTCTGGATGGACTAGATTCCAATCTCTTTGTCTATTAGTACAAGCACTGTGGTTCTCACGTCCTCATAACTGGCCCAAGAAACTGATTCGTTTCATGGGCCAGTTAAATGGAAATGAACTCGATTCGTTTGAGAAACGGAAAGAGTGAGGGAGGTGCGAGATAGATAAAGTAATTTGGATATCAATTTAGAGCATCGAGCAATACCCGACTTGTATCGGAACCAAACTGAAAATTTATGTTTCTGACCCGTCTTGTTTCTGGTCGGGTCGGAAAATTTGGTTGGACCAAGTGGACATAACGGTTCTCTAAAGAACCCTGGCCCCATATAAAAAAGTAAAAATGATATTTGCAATCATGGAGTGCATAAGTAATGCGCAATTCTTTTAAAAAAAGTAAATAAATACGAAATTCACATAAAAAACTAATTTTTTTAATAGTGGATCCTACTCTTTTTCACATCTCCAATAATTATATATGCAACTATCTAAGGATAAAAATCATCCAATCTTATAGAATTAGCTTTTTTTTTTTTTTTTTGTTTGGGGGGGGGGGCTAAGGATAAAAATCATCCAATCTTATAGAATTAGCTTTTTTTTTTTTTGTTGTTGGGGGGGGGGGGGGGGGGGGAAGCGCCCCCAGGGTTTGCTGATCAAGATCGGCGCGCAACTAATGCCTGGCCTCTCTAGGAGTACTTATTCTCTCTTTAATGGCTAGTGGCGTAGCGGTACTACGTGCTCTAACAGGATCCGAAGGAAGAACAACAAACGACCGATATAATTCATGATGTTGCTGACCTACATACATATTAATATTTCTTCTTCAATGCTACATGAAAGGGGATTTTTCGCCTGGGGCCTGATATTAGAGGTGTGCAAAATACGATGTCAACACTACAAACATCCAATACTGCATCATGTCTACAAATATGGACATGTTAATTATTAATCATTTCATGCTATTATAGCTCCAGATCATCTCCATGTTCATGTTCATGTTTTGAAGCAAAATCAATATAGAAACGAATTATGATCCTTAATTTCCTAAGTGATGAAAACAATTAGTAAATATACATATATATTAAAAGCTGCTTGTTAAGAGGTAGCATTTTTAGCTCACCATGTTACCGTTGCCAATGAAGGTAGGATTGTCGCAAAGATGGAAATAAAGATCCTTCCTGGGCAACATATTCAAGGACGACGACGCCGCTGAGGAAACTGATGATCGAGAAATGATCTCCTGATAATCGGATGGCAGAAGCCTCTCCCACACGAGATTGGAAGCCGCAGCTGTTCTGAAGGCTCGAGAAACCAGCGACAATCTACATGCATCGCGAGGACTTGTGTTGGAAATAATGTTGGCGATGCAGTCTTCGGGCAGGATCCTTGTCATATCCGTTTGATCCATTTGTCCCTTAATTCCTAATTCTTCTCTCGCAAGTTTTCTGTGCGCGTAAACATCATGATATATCTACTGAAAATGCGAGGGCACGATTTGAGCGGCCCTACGTGAGTAAAGACTTTCGATAATTTCAATGCAAAATATAAATATATGGGACCCAGTAATTGATAGTAAAGGCTTTCAAAAGTTGCCATGTGTAAAGCATATATATGTTGCAAGGCACATCAAATCTAGAAAGTCAGGTGTATAGAATCGGACCATATATGTTAAGAACAGCTTAGACGTACAATTACTGCAGATATAGTGAGCTGAGATATCTTTTTACTTTTTATTTTTTTAATACTAAATACCTATCGTCTGATCATAATTTCAATTTTTTAAAATAGAGTTTTAGAGTTTGAAACCTTCGTTCATAAATGTATATAAAAAAATATATATATCATTTGTTTCTTTTTCCTTTTTATTTTTCCCGAGCACAATAAAAAATTCCATGCAATACATTTTATTAATATAATTTATTTTTTAAATTTAAAATCTCAAATTTTAAGATTTATACCATTTTTAATAGTTAACACAACAATATGTATGGCTATGTTGTAAGTACTATAAATAACATTTTTCTTTATGCAATATATATAACTCATAACTCCCTCACTAGTACATACTACGTACCAAAAGCAGTGCCTATTGACAGTAAATTATTTACAGCTCTAATATGCATAGAGTTATTTATAGGAAATGAAAAATGGGTCGAGTTCCTGCTCTAATTTATTAATGGAATTTAAACTTTGCCGCCCTACTTGAAAGGATATATAAATATAAATATATATATATATATAAACAAGCAAATAGTATATGCAAGAGATCAGGAAAAAAAAGTAGTTGAAAGAAGCATTTTTATACGAATAAAATCAGGGCTAAAGGAACGGGAGATCATTGATTAATGCCTCTCAAGGGTGGATAAAAATAATGTGTAATTAATTTTATTTATTTTTTGATTCAAAGTACCCTTTCATCATAACAAAGCTCTATATAAGGTGATGTTTGGCTAGTTAAAAGTATACCTCCAAACTCAGAGATGATTTTCCAATTAAATTAAAGATTATAGTAAAATTATATAATATTTTTTTAAAAAAAGTTTAAAACATATATAAAATAAGAAAAATTCTATCTATCAGTCCTATACCACACACATACTGAAAAAAAAGGTTAAAAAATAAAAATCCACTTCAATAAATTTGTAGTTTAAGTATAAGTTTTTTGGAATGATCATACAAATGTAATATCCCGTTTTTACATGTATTTTTATTGAAAGAGTTTTTAATTTAATTAAAATATTGGTTCTTTTATTTTAAATTTATCAAATTTTAGTTGGATTTATTTAATTATGAAATTTATTTTGAGGTGCTTTCTTAATATTAATTATTATTTTGTGTTTAAATTGCTCTTTAATTTAATTTAGTTTATTTTTAGATTTTAAATTTAGTTGTTAGTTTATACCAATTATTTATTATATTTTAGCTAGATATTGTGTTTAGATTATTTTATTCAATCTATTGCTTTTAAAATTGTTTTTGTTGGGTCAATTTCTTAATCTAAAATATGAGGATTGGACCTCATTTCTTTTCCCTATCTTTTCTTTTTCTTTTTTCATTTTTTCATTTTCTTTTTCCTCTTTATTTTCCCTTCTTTCTTTTTTTTCTTTTCACCTTTTCTCCCGGTTCTCTCTCCCTGCGCGACACTCTCTTTCTCTTCCCTCTCGTCCGTTTCTTTCGTCTTGCCTCAGTACCGCCGCCGTGCCGCTGTGCACTGCACCGTCCCCACCATCCTCTTCCCCTTCGGCCGGTGAACACCCCCACCAAATCTCAGCCTCAATCGAACCACCGTTAAGCCGCACGGGCCCCTTCAAGCTGCGGCGTTCAAGTCCTCCAGCGCCGCTGTCGCGCAATCTCCGGCAACCATTTCTTCACCACTTCATCACCAACCTTTTACTAACCTAACCCACCCATTTCTAGCTCTGATCCGTAGCCAGAGCAACCACCACGAGCTCAATTTCGTTTAGGCCATTTTTGACTTCCATCGCCATTTTCGCCGCCATCCGCGGCCAACCACCACTTCCATTAACTTCACAAATACCTCTAAGTCATTCCCTACCAATCCCAAGTCTTGGTTTGTCCCCATTCAAAAGTGGGTATTTTATCACCCAAGGCTACAGTGCTTTTACATTGTTACGTTACTTTTTCGCCACCTTTTGCAGCCCCTTAATCATTCGAAAAATATTATATAACGCTGTAAGTATTTTTCAAACTTCATTTAAGATTTAAATATATTTTTGCTTTAACAATAAATTGTGATTGGTTGGTTATGTCGGACTAAGTCCGAGGAGTTGGGGGTTAGATGGATTTGAAGATAGAGTAATTTATGTTTTGATGATTTGGATTGTTGGGTATTGTGTGTCATGTCATTTGCATTGCATAATGCATGCATATACATGTGTTGTAAATTGAAAACTAAATTTTCACGTGTAAATGGATTTTTGGGTGCGTGTGTATCACGACCCCAAGTCGAGATGAGGCATTATCCTAGTGGAGCTCCTCTGGTTACTCGGGAGTGGATAATATTGAGTGAGATTCCCTAGGTTGTCGCTCGGTGCAGAGCTGGATATCACTCGTGTATATGTCACATGCGTAGTCGTTACCTGCATGTGGCATAGGAGCCATAGTGTGCAGATGATCCTTAGGAGAGATCATGGTGCATACAATAAATTAGAAACTGGTTTTGATATTGGATATTGGCCATATTCTGGGAAAAATGTTAAGTTTGATTAAATGATTACTTGTGGGCCATTTTTTGAGAAAATTGTCAAATTTTTATAAGTGGATTTTTGTGAACCATTTTCTGGGAAAATGATGGATTTATTGTTTTGGGCCATTATTTAGGATAATGGCGAAGATTTGTTTTAAAAGATTTATTGTGGGCCAAAAATGGGATTTTTGGCGTGCGTGGAAAAATGTAGATTTTCGGGACATATGCATATGGTATCCTGTTCATGCATATTGTTGGGTTTTAACGTATTTTTATCTTATGGGTATTTGAATTATTATTTACCTGCGGTACTATTTTTGGTACTGTAGACTTTGATACAGATAAGGAGGAGGAGGCTGAGCCTGAGGAGGATGCTCTGTCGGAGGACTGATTTGGAGTTGCTTGTAGTAGTGGAAATTATTTTCCTTGCCTTTTTATTATGTATTTTGGATTTGTGACAGTGCTGAAATTTGTAGTATTTTATTACGCTTGCTTTAAGCGAGATTGTATTTAAGTAAAATTCGGATACTTAGTTGAAAGACTTTTTATTACCACTGCATTATTTTTATATACACGTATTGCATATATACACATTTGGTACTAGACAATGAGATGCGTGATCCATATTTTTATCATCCTGACGTATTGATTTTCACGTGTTCGTACGTGAAAGTTTGGGACATTACAACAAATATGTAATACTTTTATTGACAAGTAAAGTGGTTGGATTTCTTATAAAAAGCAAAAACCAGAAATCAAATAATTAATAGAACAATAACATGAATTAAGTACTGATGACTAATTTGCTCGCCAACCAATTATACCACTGATTACTAATTAATCACTATCTGATCTGCATAGGCTTAATAGCTGGGTTGGGATACCCTAGCTAGCTAGCTATATTTTACAAGATCGTCGGTGGTCTGGCTCATCTATAGAGATTACACGTACCATATCTAGCTATAAATGACGTCACTATCCTAGCTAGAGTGTTATGTATTTTAACTAATGATCTAACTATATATATATATATACTAGTGGAGGACTAACGTGCGATGCTCGTTTGCTTCGTTGTACTGTTAACTGTTTAGTTAAGTTACAAAAATTTTTCGGCAAAAATATTACACAGATATAAACAGTAAAATGAGTTATGGATTTGTTTTTTTTTGTCTAGGTGTCATTCAAGCTCAGGTCCATATTGGACAGGACCGATGGAAATAACATTGAAGTTTTTGTGTCTTTGTTGGTTGAATATTTCTGGGTCTACATTAAGTTGAATCATCCATTGATTTTCTGAAGCTTCCGATGCCATTTTTTGTATAAATGGTAAATGTTCTTGTGTAGTAAATATTTAGTGAGATTAGATAATTAATAAATGTAAAAATAATTTATATATAATTTTATTTGAAAAATTTGTGAAAAAGAATAAAGTTACCTCTCCAGTATGATTCATGAAATCAATGGCTGAATGACCCAATGCTTGTTTTGCAAGTTCACCGAACATAACAGCTGCTAATTTTCCTGTCCCATCGTCAACTTCAACATATGCTCGACAACTGTAAATAATAAAAGTATTATTTTTTGTTAGTATTGGTAAAATTAATATGTGAATAATTTTGAAATGAATTGTTAATTATTGAAGTTAAAAAAATGTGTACCGTGGTTCAGCAACACTTTGATGTTTGCAGTGATAACAGAGAAAGCTTTCATTATGGTCATGCCCAGTTCCTTTGTTACAATTGATGCATGACATATAGAAGAAGATTTGGCGCAAATTTATGATATTTATCTTTGCCTTGATCCAGAATTTTGCTTTATATATTATATTAAGAACAATATTTTGTTTAATGAGAAGGAATATAAATATAAATATGATGTTAAAAAAAATAATTTACCTCCATTGGTTGCAAACTTTTTAGTAATGCAGCAACATCACAATTTTTTGTTATTTGTCGAATACCAACTGACGATAAAGATACAGATGGGTATTTTAATGATTTTGCAATTATGACTTCAAGTCTTGAATCATTGATCGCAATCCTTAAAAAAGAAAAAAAGAAATTATAATTGGAACATTTTTAATAGATGTGTTAATAAAAAATACTGTAATTAATATGAATTACCATCTTTGCAGCAGTTTTGCGTCAGGGATAAGAGGATTGATTGTAAATGCACTTGTTGGTCGAGATGAAAGAGATAGTCCTGTTTCATTAATATAAATAATTGTTAGTTAAAAAATGTAAGATTTAAAATAAGAATTAAGAATTTGAATTATTAAAATTACCATTGTAAGAACGAACTTTGAGCTTTGTTGCAAGTAGAATTGGTTTTGTTTCAATTATTTCAGAAATTTTTTTGCATTCATTTTGAACAAAACGACCCCACATAGTCAATGAGATAGGATTGAAGCTACGTGATATGAAAGGAGAAAATTAAAAAGAATTTAAAAAATAAGGATTGTAAAATAATTTTAAAAAATTAAAAAGGGGGAAAATTTTTACCTTTGATCTATAACATAGATTTCTTGAAGAGTAGCTGGTCCATTTGTTAATGTTATTTCTTTTGGAGGTTTGATGTGAAGAGCAATTGCTAAGAGATCTGATTAAAAATATTGAAATTATTAGTTGTTTAGGAAAAAAAGGAATTAAAAAATGATAATAATTTACCTATTTCTGCAATTGAATCCTTATAAGCATCCAACTCGTTAATGGGAATGAGGTTGTACTTTGGTATTTCTACTTGTTGTTCATTTTCTGGAATCTCTTCAATGATTATTTTTGCATTTATAATCCATTGGTATTGATGCGACTCAGTTTTATATTTAGGATCCAGTAGTTTGACATATGCGTTTATAATATAGTAGGATCGAAACATCTGGAGAGAGTCTTCTCTTGAATCAACATCATTTCCAAATATTGTTGCTTGCAGACGATTTCCCTATATTATATAAGAAAGTACAGGTTGTTAGTTTTTATAATAAGTAAGGAATTTGTTTTTAAAAAAAAGTAAAAAAATTTTACAAATAAATATAAGATACATAGAATGTATAAGATATGTTATATAAAGTATATATATATATATGAGTATATTTATAGAATAAATTGTAAGTAGAGAAAAAAATATTGTACCTGTTCATCTACAAACATTAAATTTTGGTATTTTACTGATGAGTGTTGCCCAATTCGTTTGGGTGATTTTTTAACCACGAGCATTTTGATTTTCCAGTCCCTTGTCTTTGGAGTAATATCTTTAATTGATGTATAAGTGATCCGCATTGTGAAACTGATAAGCCAAAAAGAAATGAAGTCTATAAAGATAAAAGGAAAGAAATGGAATTAATTAAACTGTAAAATAAAAACTAATAGAAACTTATATGTATTAATTACTTAACAATAATAAATTAATAGAATATTGGAGTGGAAATATAAAAAAAAAAATTGTAGGAAATTTTTAATTTATTTATAGCAGTTAAAATTAAATATAAAAAAAAAATTTGTTACCTGTATAACACCAATCAGAGGAGGCCAATGTTAATAAGTCTGTGTAGACAATATTTTTTGTGCAGTTTTTTTTCTGGTTCATCAGTTGAGATTGGTCGTATCAAAATCTTGATTGCAGAAATAGTCTTAGCTCTTGATAAAGCTACATATAATTGTCCATGTGAGAAAACTGGATGCGGCAAGTATATCCCAACAAAATCTAATGTCTGTCCTTGTGACTTGTTTATACTCATTGCAAAGCTTAGTTTAACAGGGAATTGAGTTCGTTTGAATGGGAAACCACTGTTTTCATCAGGATTTGGTAAAAATGGAATTCTTGGAATAAAAACCTTTTTGCCACTATGATGACCAACTGCAATTTCTGCATGAATAACGTTACGATCAAAATTACGACAGATTAGTCGTGTTCCATTGCATAGTCCTTCTGAAGGATTGATGTTTCTCAATAACATGATTGGAAAATTTTGTTTCAACAATAATTCATGTGGAGGAAGTCCATTTGGTGTTAAAGTATGTAAGAAATCTTCCATGACTGCTCGTTCAGATGCGTCGATTGTTTCATCAAAACTGTAATATTGTTTTAACTCTCCAGGAAATCTCTGAATCAGCAAAGTGTTTATTTCATCAATATAACTGTTTTTTGGTGTCAATATAGCTCGATTCATCATGCTTGAAATATTTGCTGAATAATCAGAAATATTATGAAAAACAGTATCCACCAAATGATCCAAAGAAGTAGCATCATTTTCATATGGAATTAACATGACTGCCGGAATTCTGACGTATTCATTGGTTGTGATTGGTGGTAACCCATTCCCTAAATCCAATATGTATTTTGAGAAGTCTGGATCTAATCTTGCACGCATATTTGCAGTTAAACGAATTTTTGTTAATTTTGGCCATAGGTAGGAAGAAACTAAGCTGGCATCAATTTGTTGTTGTCTTGTTCCTTTTAGGACCACAGGTAGAATCTGACAAAATCTCCACCAAATACAATAACTTTTCCACCAAAAGATAAATTCTGAATCATTAATGTCCTTTAGCATTTTATCCAATGCTTCTATAGATTCTTTTCTTGACATAGGAGCTTCATCCCATATGATTAACTTCACTTTTTGTAGTAATCTTGCAAGTCCACTTTGTTTGCTGACACTACATGTGAGATTTTTGTTGGTATTTAGTGGAATTTTGAATCGTGAATGTGCAGTTCGACCTCCAGGTAAGATTGATGCAGCTACACCAGATGAAGCAGTTGCAAGAGCAATTAATTGCTTTGTTCTTGTTGTAGCAAGGAGTGCTTTGTATAAAAATGTTTTTCCTGTACCACCAGGACCATCAATAAAGAACATCGCATGTTCATTTGACAAAACTTTTTGTAAGATAGAATTATAAGCATTTTGTTGTTCGCAATTAAGCAGTGTTGATGCATGAAGATCTTCTTCTGGAATTGGAACAGCTAATTCATCATCAATTTCTCTAAACAAAAACTCATCTTGATCAAAATCAATGTTTTGGTCAATAAGATGGAATGAATTGATGTTTCTACCCATTGATTCAAATATTGTGGAGATGGAGCGTAAAGTTTCAGTTCTAACAGTTGAAGAAGAACTTTCAACTAATTGAAAATCAGTAAACATATCTTGTTCAAAGCGTTCCCAAAGATCTCTTGGATTTGTAGGATTACAGTAAATCAAAATTGTTGCAAATAATCTTCTTAAACTGAAAGGCATTTGGTAAAGAGAGGCTTCGTATAAGCATTCTTCTAAACTGTTATCTCTCTGTAATAAACCATACATAGTTACAGCTTCACGAAATGTGGGGGCCAAGATGCCATTTACAGTTTTGAGATGATCAAATGATAAAGGACCTCTTATATGATTTAATAACATTCGCAGATAATACCTTTCTCCTTCAAAAGGATTTGCTGTAACAATTCGACCTATCACAACTTGTTTTTTTCGAATAGTCCACATTTTGTATTGTTGGCTCCAAACATAAAATTCAGGAAATTCTTTATACAACAATTTTCTGACATTCTGATCAACTTGATTTGTTGCGAAAAATTCAGTCAGCATTGATTTTGCTGAAAAGTCAGAGTTCATCACATTTGTTAAGTTTTCATGTGCATGGAAAGTAACCTGGTGTTGATTTTCAAGATGTAAATGTAAGCTATAGACTGCTGGATGAACCTCATTGATAATAAAGCCAAATATTCTCCACATAGCCTCTGGTGGAGCAATCCATCGAGCTGATTGAAATCTCTCAATTTCATCAATCTGTTGAGTGCTTTGTTCAGAAACTAGATTGAAGGCAACACGATCATGGCCTTTATAAATGTATTTGTAGAGATACTTGACAACTTTTATTGTAGAACATATCTCAACATTAATATGGCAGTCAAACATTGCAAGTAAATAAGGATTATATGGAACAACCCAACGATTATCTAAATCATGTCCTCTGATTTTGGCTGTTCTTCCATTGTTGCAGCGTTTGTATATTGGGAAGCAATCATTTCCAACAACAGTGTTTGGGACAAACTGTTTTGGGTAATTATTTTTGCAACAACCATTTTTTTCATGCATACATTTGTTGGATTTAGAACTCCACATGGGCCATGCATCATATGCTTAACAACAGCTGTATAGAGATGTAAGTTGTTGTCTTTGTCAGGTAATTCAGCAGATATGATCTCATCAAAAGATTCTGGTGCATATAATTTCCAATCTTGACTCAATATAATTAGGAAATGGGCATGTGGAAGTCCCCTTTTTTGGTGCTCAATAACATAAACATATGCTGAGATTTTTCCAAATATTTCTTGTTTGAATAGTTGGTACTTCAGATCCTCTAATTTTGCTCTAAAAATTCGAGCAATTAAGTCAAGTCGATTTTGGGTTTCCTCATGTGGTAACAATTGAGTTGAGATCTCTTTCCAGTTTGGATTACATGTCATTGTCAAAAAAATATCTGGTTTGCCATATCGTTGAACTAAAGCCATTGCTTCTAAATATCTTTTTTGCATATCTCTTGGGCATCCAATAAAAGATGAAGGCAAAATTATACGTTTGCCAATTCTTGAAGCGTTTGTTTCTCTAAGATTAATGCTATCAACAATGCCTTGATATAATTCAGATCGAATATGTTGTTGATTGCAACGAAAATAATCTAACCTTGAAGTCTCTATCTTGACATACATGTCAACAACAAATTGTTGAAGAAGTCAGCTAGAGATTAGAAGGATAGATTTCAGATATTCACGGCAAGAAACAATGGAATCTTTTCTCTTTTTCTTTAAAACTACAAAAGTTGTGACGCCCCCAAATTCCGCTTGGGATTGAACGGACATTTGAAGCGTCGGGACATGCAACACAAGGTTACCTGCCCCCGTTCATGACATATAAAATGCAATGTTCCTAACATGCATCTAGCATTATGCAATATTCGCAGCGGATAATTTTTTTCTTTAGCAATACTATGCACCAAACTAAAATATCCCAAATACTTGAAACATATTTCATACATAAAGGCATACTAAATAGTCGTGATCACCACACTAGTCCAAAATGGTTGTGATCAAAATAATATTTGAGATACAACTCCAAAAGTACAAGTAGTAACCTAAGTTAAATACTATGCCATCATCAATATCGCATTGTGGCCTAGTCGACCGTGTTCAGTTGGTTAGATCCCAATTCTTCTTCGGGTCCTGTAACAAGATCTACCATTCGGGAGGAATGGTAGTTGGGACTATCACAGTGAGATTTGATTACAAATATTAGTAAGTTAACATAAAATTCACACACAGGTTAAAGATGCATGCATGGCAGTAAAAGCATAAATGCAGAAGTATAGTCATACATAAGCATAGCATAACTTGACATATAGCATGACATAACCAGAACTTAAACGTGAACTGAACTTGACTTAACATGGCATAAACTTAAGCTTAAAACATAACATGAACAAACAACATAACATGAACGTGAAACATAACATGGACTTGAAATATAGCATGAATGTAAACATGCATAACATAAATAAGAACTTGAAAATAACATAAACTTGAACATGACATGACATAAACGTGAACTTGAGACATAATATGAACGTGAATATAACATAATATGAACGTGAACTTGGAACATAATGATAAAAGGTTAGAATTGCATAATTAAGTTGTTTAAATGGGTGATTTATTTTATCAAATAAAGATTGAACACTTAATTATGCATCAAATTCTAATATTGAATGCAAATTAATTGATGTCAATATTTTATATACATAAAGTTCTATATTTGCCTTTGAAAGAAATACATTTTTTATGTACTGCAGGGCATTTATGAAAATACTAAAAGAGAATGGAACTCACGGCTGGAACTCAAGAGAGCAAGCAGAAAATCAGCACATGCAGAAAGATTGAAATGCAACCCACTCCACCATTCTTCAAAGTTAGGCCACCCACTCCCAAGTTAGGCCACCCACTCCACCATTCTTCAAAGTTAGGCCACCCACTCCACCATTCTTCAAAGTTTGGCCACCCACTCTTGAGAAATGGTAGGATGCTCTCTCCTATAAATAGGAGAGAGCTCAGAAGAGAAAGGGCATCAAGGCAGTGGAGACGACCGAGGGAGTTATTTTGCAAGTTATTTCCTTTGTATTTTGCAAGTTATTTCCTTTGTTATTTTGCAAGTTATTACTTTTGTCTTTTGCAAGTTATTTACGGGGTTAGTTTTTAAGTTATTAGTTTTGGAGTTTTGAGTTTATTACTTTGTGAAGAATTTCAGTTTATTACTTTGTTAAGAGCTTCAGTTTTTTTAGTTTGTTAAGAGTTAGTTTTTAGTTTTCTTTGTTAAGGTTTTCAGTTTATATTACTTTGTTATAAGTTTCAGTTTTCATTATCTCGTTATAAGCTTCAGTTTCTATTACCTTGTTATAAGTTTCAGATTCAACTACCTTGTTATAAGTTTTTTTGGAGTTTCAATTTTATTACCTTGTTTTAATGCCCCAACATCATCAGAAGTTGCAGCTATTTGGGTTGAAAATGATGATTCAGAACATTCTAACACCTCGTGATATTTTCGTATTTAACCATATTGGCGGGAGTCATTTAGTTCAATATTATTTTGGATGCTATGATCCGCTTCATATCCTCTTGACTGTTTCCTCTCGGAGATATTAGATGGCACCAAGGCATACAAAGAATTAACAAAAGAACTGCATCTGTATCTCCAATAATTGCACAACTGAATTAATTGATCCTCATCAATCAACATCAGCGAAGAATTACTCAGAAGACGAACAACAAGGTTAAATTTTTCTATGCTATCTTTTTTATACAACTTATTATTAATATATTTCGCTATGTATTTTTCTAAATAATTTTTTATTACTTTTGTAACAGCCCGCTAAAATTTAGCCTTATCTCATCACCCTTCTCTTTCTTTTTCGCACATATTAGACAGCATGGCAATCAGTTTTGGATTCTTTCCCGACAGCAATCACTATCTCTCTCGTCTCTACCCTCACCCGAAATCACGTGCATAATTAATCTTTTTCCGTAAATCACGTTATTTTGTTCTTCACCGACAACTGTAAAATCATGAACAGAATTATCCTAAGCGTTGTACCTCGATGGCGTATTCCGGATCTTATCCACCGGATTTCAAAGTATTAGATAAGCTTGTTTTTAAAGTAGCACAATTATAATAATTTAATGAGCTCTGAAAATATTATAATTGTGGATAATTACTTAGATTAAATATTTTAGTTGTTTTAAGATATTAAGAGGTTTAATTTTACGTTGAAAACTCTTATTTAAATTAAATGGTTTTATCCTCTTTGAGTGATTAAAGATACTTTATCATTTTAATAATGATGAAGAAATATTATTTTATAAACCTTAGTTTATAAAATAATAATCTATCTTAATTCCTCTCAGTGTTTATTTAAGTGTTTTATGCACTTTGATTAATTAATGATACTTTATCATTTTATATAATGATGAAGAAAATATTATTTTTATAAACCTTAGTTTATAAAATAATATTCTATCTTAATTCCTCTCAGTGTTGTAATTAAGTTTTTATTAATTTAAATGATTTTATCATCTTCGATTAATTAACGGTACTTTATCATTTTAAATAATGATGAGGAAATATTATTTTATAAATTTTAGTTTATAAAATAATATTCTACCTTAATTCATCGTAGTGTTTTATTTAAAATGTTTTATTTAAAATAAAACACTTACGCGTTTTCAAATCAGTGTTTTAACTCACCGTTGGATTATTTGAGGATCCCGAAGCGTAGGATTGAAGTTAATTACCAGGCCCCTACCCTTTTTCCTTCACTTTTTTCTTTTTTCTTTTTTTTCTTCTTTCTTTTTCTCTCTCCTCTCTTTCCTCTCCTTCTTCCCCAAGCACGTCCAACGTACACGATGGCCTTCCTCCATGACCAATCGGTTTGAGCTCCCAACCGGCGCCACCTCCGGCCACCATGCCTCACCTCCCTCACCGGCGTGATCCCCTCCCTCCAGTGAACACTTTCCAACCGGTGGTGAGATAAACCGGCCACCCACTCTCTCTCCTTTCTCCTCCAAACATATGGGTCTTTAAGGCTTTTTCACAATTTTGGACCACCATACACGGCCAAATCAGCCCCAAGCACCACCAATGGATTCACCACATCAAGAGCTTCCTCCCCATGTCTTTCTTTTTCCCTAGACTCTCACTATTTCTCATATGGGTCTCTCAAACTACACGTTCAGTTGCACCACCGTGCGACCGCCGTACACGGCCACCCGATGGTGTTTCACCACCACCATCTTGTTCCTCTCATCCTCATGAACCTCTCCAAGAAATTTCATGGCCAACGGAGCTTTGTAGAGCTCTCACTCTCTCTCACTCTCCAAGGCCGAAAATGGCTTCAAACGGCCGATCCGCCGCCGTCAGCCACCGTCCGACCACCACCTCGCCACCACAGCTCCACCACATGTTCATCTACCTTTCCCTAGCTTGCCATGAAGTTCTATGGCATTTCGCTACCTCGCGTCTCCTCCCACCATTCGGTTTTACTGTTCACGGCGTGATGCCGCGTGCTCCGCCACCTTTGACCATCACAAGGCGACCATGAGCCTTCCAAGGCCACGCTTAGCTTTTCTTCGGTCCCAAACTACCACTTTATGTGGTGGACAGCCACCGTACGCGGTGTTACCGCCACGTACGTTCCTCCGACGCATGTTCGTGACGAGCAGCGAGCGACGCACGGGTTATCCCGTCGATGGTATAACCCTCTATCTTTAGTTATTTATGTTTAACATAGTTGATTTGGTTGGCTGTAGACTGTGTAGTTAGTGTTTGTGGAGTTCGCTGCGTAGTTGTGAAGCGAAGTGTGGTTGTGAAGTGTTGGGCTTGATTTTGTAGTTTTGTGGACTGTGCTGTGAAGTATGGGCGTGAGATGGATGCCGTAGTTGTGATACGGCGTGTAGTGTGAAGAGAGTACGCGTGTAGCGTATTCTGTGTAATGCAGCGACGCGCCGCGCGACGTGCGCTGTAGTGATGTGTGTCGTAGAAGGAAGGGAGTACGCATGTAGTGTACTCCGTGTTGTATGGGATGCATCGTGATGATGAGTGTTGTAGCGAAGGAAGTACGCGTAGCGCATACTCCGTGTCGCGTAGCATGCACCGTGAGGCGTGTATCGTAGTGATGTGTGTTGTAGTGTGGATGGAAGAGAGTTCACGTGAGTGTACTCTGTACTAAGTCGTGAAACACCGGATGGCAGTGTCACGAAGAGGTTGGATGGCGTAACAGAGAAGTGTAGAGCGTATGGTGTAGTGTTGGGAAACTGTATGACAGTGTCCCGAAGCAGTGGTGATATGGATTATAGTCCGGGGTGACGGGTGTCATCTTGTGGTTGACTATGGCTAAGAGTATATGGATTGAGAAAGGAGTTGTTTGTTTGGTTGTTATTGATAATTTTTAATGAACTTGATTTAGTGCAAAGGCTTTCTGAAGTCAAATTATCTCTTCCGAGTATAGTGAAACCTCAAGTTGCCCGTGGTGTTGCAAGTGCTCATAATATGGCAATTAAATTCAGAATTGAAAATCTTAAGGACTTGAGTGTTCCTCTTCCAGCTGTTGTGCAGTTCCTCGTGTTTCGCGCTCTATTCTCATAGAACGCGACGATCGAGGTAAGTTAGCCTCTAACTTACTATCAGTTTATTGTGTATGTGTGATGGGTAAGGGAACTACAATTTATGTATGTATGTTATCAGTATATGCCATGTCATGCAATGTCATTACATGTTTATCTGTTACGCATGATTTATTCTCTCATGAATATTTATCTGTTACACAATCTTTTCTGTCATGCAAGGCTGTATGTTATAAGTATGCCATATGATATATGTATGCCATGGAATATTTATGATTAAATTATATTTTATGTTACTTATAATGCGTGGGGCCACAACAACTGTGGAGTACGTATTATATTTTATGTTACTTATAATACGTGGGGCCACAACAACTGTGGAGTACGTATTATATTTTATGTTACTTATAATACGTGGGGCCACAACAACTGTGGAGTACGTATTATATTTTATGTTACTTATAATGCGTGGGGCCACAACAACTGTGGAGTACGTATTATATTTTATGTTACTTATAATGCGTGGGGCCACAACAACTGTGGAGTACGTATTATATTTTATGTTACTTATAATACGTGGGGCCACAACAACTGTGGAGTACGTATTATATTTTATGTTACTTATAATGCGTGGGGCCACAACAACTGTGGAGTACGTATTATATTTTATGTTACTTATAATGCGTGGGGCCACAACAACTGTGGAGTACGTATTATATTTTATGTTACTTATAATGCGTGGGGCCACAACAACTGTGGAGTACGTATTATATTTTATGTTACGTTATAATGCGTGGGGCCACAACAACTGTGGAGTACGTATTATATTTTATGTTACTTATAATGCGTGGGGCCACAACAACTGTGGAGTACGTATTATATTTTATGTTACTTATAATGCGTGGGGCCACAACAACTGTGGAGTACGTATTATATTTTATGTTACTTATAATGCGTGGGGCCACAACAACTGTGGAGTACGTATTATATTTTATGTTACGTATAATACGTGGGGCCACAACAACTGTGGAGTACGTATTATATTTTATGTTATGTGTATTCATGGGGCCACAACAACTGTGGAGCATGAAGTATGGGGCCACAACAACTGTGGAGCATACACTACGTGAGACACAGCAATTGTGACACGTAGAATACGTGGGGCCACAACAACTGTGGAGTACGTATTATATTTTATGTTACTTGAATACGTGGGGCCACAACAACTGTGGAGTACGTATTAACGCACGTTATTAATCAAGACAATTGAATAATATTCCAAGTTTATGTTAAGTCCAGTTTCAGATCAAATACATGATAAGTCAAGTTGCAGATCAAGTTCATGTTATGTTATGCTCACATACATGTTATGTTCATGTTCATGTTATGTTACTATGTTTAGAATGTGCTTCCAAGTGCAGAAGTGTCAAGTTGTATCAAGGATAAGTCCAGGATCGTATTCCACAGGGACAATGGGTTATCAAAGCGTATAAAGGATTTGTGAGGAACAAATGAATCGAGTATGTGAGATGAAATATAAAATGCTATGCCAAAAAAAATAATTGAAATTGAATTTAGAGTTTCTAAAGAAAGGCAAATTAACAAACACTTGGGTTGGGTTTAAGATTCTTTTTATCTCGGATTCTAGATAATTTCTCGATTAACAATCCAGTCAAGGAATTGATATTCGGAACATAAAAATTAAGCTCAAGTATTTGCAATATTTTTTTCAAGAAATTCTCTAATTTACTAGCCAAATTTATATTCATAAACAATCGAAAGAGACCTTGATAAATTCAAGCTTTTGTTGTGCCTTACGTCAACAACAAAACAAGAGCAAGAGCCGCAATCTATTTTCCTTTTGAATCCGACTAGTAATTTAGTGAAATCAACATTAAACAATAATATATTGCATCAAACTAGAATCTAAAATAAATTAAATCTCATTCCACAACCCAAGCTTTAGTAATTAGTTACACATGATATTTTTAGTAACAAAAATAAATCTAAGTGGAACCATATCAAAAACTAAGAAAATATAAATAAAAAAATCTTTAATATCAACTCGAAGAAATAAGACAAACTAAATTAAAGAAATAAAATTGAAACCATAACAAGGTAATAAACTTGAAACTCTAACAAGGTAATAAAATTGAAACTATTACAAAGTAATAAAAATTGAAACTAACAAGGAAATAAGCTTGAAACTAACAAGGAAATAAACTTGAAACTAACTTCAACAAGGTAATAAAATTGAAACTCCAA